>CM076582.1:941827920-942427920 GCA_034641835.2 Pinus albicaulis
TTGGTGACGAAGGCTCTTTTGACCCTCACCAATGAGCTTATGGTGACCATTTTCGCCCCTCACCAATGTGCTTTTTTCTTGTAGTGTGTTGTCGCTATGAAAACAACCTCCAAAATTTTTCCTACACTTGAATTTTGGAATCTACTGTTGATCCTATGATCGGTCATTCCATATTCTCTTCTTGGATGGTCGATGCTTTGTTAAGTCATTGAGCTCTCTTGTTGAATTATAAGTTTCGAAGTCACCCGCTCACACATGCCTAGTCCGCGACAAGTTCATGAGCACATTCTTTTTGTGTAATCTTGAACAAGGCTAGGAAAATCCATAAAGATATTTCTTGTGTAATGATAAACACATTTCAAAAATTAGTGTGCACTTTCATTAACAGTCTCTGATTTTTTGTTGTGATTTTACTTCTATTTCATTGAGTTTTTCAAGATATTTTTTTTTGACACCTTTTCTCTCGCAAGTGTGACTTTCATGTTTTTTACTATCACTTTTACTTTATTTTAGCATAATTAGTGTCACTTTCATGTTGTATTTTCTTTATAATGTGTATTTTTCACCATCATTTTCATATCAGAAGTGGCGTTCGTACCTTTCTTTTCATATACAAAATTTCATCTTTGGGCATGGGAAGTGTTACTTATCTTATAAAGTGCATTTTTGGATTGTTTCAAGCTATAAATTTGGTGTTGGTTAGTCCTTCTAGTAATGAAAACATTTTTTACACTCAGTCCTAAGAATTCATAAAACTGTCGAACAAGTGTCGTCACTTGGAAAGATATGTTGTATCACCATCACATTGAGGGAATCATGTTGTTCTTTTTTTATGAGTGATCAATATTGTATTTTTGACTGTTTTGAGTTTATGATCATGATATACATGTTTCTTTGTTCACCTAAGCCTCATTGATCCCATACTTAGTGTTATCTGGAAAATTTCACTACTGGGAAACTTGACTTCTATCATCCTTCCTAAACTCCGCACTATGCAGTCTCAACCGTCAATCCCTAAACTTGCCTCTCGGAGGTACACACAGTGCAATCACAGTACCCAACCTCGTCTCTTGAGCTCCACAACTGCACAATTTTTTCCTCCCAGTTAGCCACAACTATGCACTATGCATTGCTAATAATCAAGATTTCACCCTGATGCCTTGAGTTGCACCAATGTGAAATAATTGTGTGTAGTTATCTTTCCAAAACTAGGCATTGGGAAAATAAATTTCTTAAGCCTCAAGAATGATTTATTTATCCCCTCAAATAAGTATTCACCTAGCCTAGCCTCTTAGAACTGCACACTAGGAGACCTAAAGCCTAAACCCTCAAACTTAACATCCTCAGCCCCTCAACTATGCAGTCACTTAGCCCTCGCCTTCCAAAACTGTGCACTACATAGTTTCAGTCCTCGGTTTGAAACCTTGTCTTTTAGAACTACACAATCATTGAACCATTCACTAAATTAGTCACCTAGTGCCAACTCTAACATGTGATCTCATTAAACATGTTAGGTTAGGAGTTTTTATACTAATGTTGTCTTGTCATGAATCTATTTTTTTTGTAGGTACTATATATTATCATGAGTGGATGATGATGGAGGAAAATGAGAAATATACCATGCTAGAAGTCACCTATGGAGCTGAAGAGATAAGATGATCATCATCCCAGGAGACGAAGGAACACTAGATAACAATAGAAGACCAAAGATCAGCATTTCATGGATACTTCATGTTCATTCACAAAACTTTGTATGGTGGATATTAAAAAAAAATCATATCTCTCATGAAGATTAAGTATTATATATATATCACGTATCGAATATAAATAAGAAATATGAAAAAATAAGCACCATCTCCTTATCATGAAGTCCATATTAATATTCTAAAGTTCTGAATTATGCATGTGTCACCACAATGTAAAGTGTGTCCATGTTTCTTACCACATATATTGTGGATGTAATGATCTAAATATAAAAATAAAAGGAAAAAAATTAATTTAAAGTAAAGTATAGAAGTCATCCATATAATGTGAAAATTAATGAAGGAGCCAAGGAGTCATAGAGAAGTAAAACCATCGTTAGGGTAGTGCAAGGGTCACAAGGGAGGTGAATTATCACCTCATTTCTTATTTATACACCATCTTATCTCATGCAAAGTAATTTTTACCTTGTCACCTCCTACCAGGAATTAAAGAGTAAGATATTTCTTTTGGAGGAGCAATTGGTTGCTCTAATGCTCCACTATTTTGGGTAGTGATGTTCATTTTCTTGATGTATCTTGGAACTTTTACTTAAATTAGAAACTAGCTAAACCAACACACTTTCATGCATATGTCATAAATACTATAAGACTATTCTATGAATGTTTTCAATGTATGTTGTTTTAATATGTACTATGGAAATTTGACTAATTTTGTGGCTTTAATGCTTATCTTGTTGAAGGTGTATTGTATGTGTTTTAACAATCGTTGCTTCTATGTGGACTATTTCCCTAGTTGTTGAACGATTCATTTTTATGTAATTCTCTTGTCTCTTTTATAGGTTAGTACTATTACTTATCTTTAAAAGGCTCACATATCTTTCCATTTCGGTAGAATAAACTTGATACATTCTGCAACTGAAAATTCCACAAGGCATACTCACTTGCTAATATCAAAGCACTTGTGACTTTCTCCCTTATGCTAAACTTCATAGAAAAGGAAAATATATAATAATATATGTTAGTTGGACCTTAGTTTTGTAATATCTTACACATCAAACAGTCCAAAGTGTAATTGGGAATTTTCATCGGGGAGACCGTCTTGGTTGAAGGATTTACACCACCATCAACGGAGACATCAACACACCATGAATAATGGAAGTACCAAAGCAACCAAAATAGTTCAACATACTTAGTATAGGTTAAACCAAAATACATCGCAAACATTTAAGGAACAGTTTCACAATATTTATGATATATCATGAAGGTCTATTGGCTCAACGAGCTTCAAAATTAAGAAAAATTTCTAAGATACATTAGTACGATGAAAACTACTAGCCCCAATAGTGGAGCATTAGAGCAACCACTTTCTCCTCCAAAATAACTATGTTACTCTCTAATTTTTGGTAGGAGGAGGCAGGGTTAAAAGTGCTTTCATGACTTAATAGATGTATATATAACAAATGGGGTGACCATTACCCTCCCTTGTGACTCTTGTACTAGCATCATGAATTTTTTACTTCTCTATGAATATTTCAGTCCTTCATGAAATTTCTCATTTTATGGATGACTCTTTGGCTTCCACTTTACATTATATTTATCCAATATTGAGTTTACACAATCCAGAAATGATGTGGGAAATTATGACTCATGGCATCGACTGCATAATGATATGACAATGTCAATCCATTCTTTGTTGTTTTTCTCTTTGTTTATTTTTGAGAGATGGAACATGTTATTCTTCTTCCACCTCCATAAGACTTCATGGTAGGGAGTCTTCAATGTAGTATTGATTTTGACCTATTGTCACAATCTAGTATCCCTTTCTCTCTCTATTGATCAAAATTTATTTGTAGATAGAGAGGTATCTTCTAGTAGGCTATCATTCTTCATCTCCTTCATAATCATCATGTGATAACATGATGTGATACATTGAACTGAAATCCACTCATGACAAGAAAATATCAGTTATATAACCCCTACTGTAATGTGCTTCATGATTATCACCAACTAAGATAGCATCAGGTGATATTCTAAGCTATGGGCTAAATGATTATGTAGTTGTGAAACAAAAGAGTTGAGGAGCTAGGACTGAGCATTGAGACTGTACAATTTGAAATTTAGGCTAGTCAGGGATGGAAAACTCCATATTTGATGGGATAAAGGGGTCAGGTTGAAGCCTTGAGGCGTAGGTGTAGTTTCATGGTTCAAGAGATAAATTTGGAGGCTTCATTCTTGAGGTCATGCATTGCAAAGAGGAAGCTGGCTAAAGGTAGAGACTGTGCAGTTTTGGAGTTCAAGGGTAAGGAATGAGAACTGATACTGTATACCACACAATTATTTAAGGAAGGTAGATACAAGGCCTAAGATTGAGGATTGAGGCTACGTAATGCACATTTAAAGAAGGCTGATTGAGGTCATGTTGCTTCTGAAGGAACTTTACTGGATTTGGCTAAGTGTGCGATCAGTGAGGCCAAAGTGAACAAGGAAGAAACTTGAACATGATCACACAGTTAGAATAGTTTATGACACAATATTTACTACTTAGAACACATGAACAACATAATACCCTAAGTGTGACAACATCACGACATCTTTCCCTAAGTCTGACACCAAATGTACACTTTGCGACAATAGTGATGACACTTTTCGAAAAATTCTTGAAACTTTAGGATTGGGTGGGGTACATGTGTAAATGATATCAATGACTTATTTTCATGAATTTTACCTCTTGAAACAAAACAAAAGTACATATGTGCAATGTGTGGTACTTTCCATTCTAAAAGACGACACTTGTGATAGTAAGAGGAACATGAAAATGACACTTGTGAAACGTGAGTGACATTGAAAGTGACAAATGCTAGAACAAAGATAGCATGAAAAAAATACTTACTAAAGTAAAAAATTCAAAATCAACAATCATAAACATGAAACTGACACTAATGAAATGAAATATGCGCAAAAGTGGTAGTTGGAGAAGAAGACCAAAATAGAAGAAAAATCCCGACCAAAAGTTATAGAATGTCGATGAGAGTGTGAAATGATTATTGACATATGTTGAAAAATTCTCATGCAATATCTAGATGGAATTTTGTTATTCCTTTTCAATATTGCATAAAAGAGTGCACTCAATAACTTTTTGCGGACTGAGCATGTGTGACAAGCTTCCTTTGATACTTAACAAAACATTGATTGACCATGAAGGGACTATGGAATGACCGATCACAATATCCTTAGGAGGCTCCAAAATTCAAATGTAGACTAATTTTTGGATGGTGTTTGTCACAGTGACAACATTTGGTCACACACTGCTAGAACTCCAACTTCTCTTCCTTGGTATAATATTTTGTGGAGGTCCTAGTTTTTCAGGAAATATTGCTTCATCATACAAATTACTCTGGCTTCCTCACTTAAATTGGTTATAGATATAGTCCCTTGCATCTCTTTCATGAGTGAATAGAATTATAAATATAACCATATTTTAATGTTCCAATTTAGAATAACAAAAATGTTATTCATGAGCTTAAGATATTTAGAGTATAATTTTTCATCTCTCTTGTTGCTTCACTTCCACCAGGTCTGGATAGTACGCTAATATAGTCACTTTAGGAACACAATAATTTCTTCACTTCCAATGGTCTTGGACAATACAGTTGCAAATTTACTTAATTCACCTCCTAGTGCGAGAATCCTTTCTCATATTTCACCCTTTCTTTCTTTATTTTAATAGGATTGTGCATCGAAAATTATTTATCTCATGGGATGGAGAGAGAAGAGGTTTTTCCTTCATATAAGCATATATAAACCTCTTATATGAGATCGCTCATTAATATTTTCCCCTTATCCTTCTCTACATTTATGGATCAATGTGGAGAACACTGAAAAATAAAGAACCGAGCATAGAAATGAGGCTCCTAGAATAAATACGGGTGTCATGGTTTCACATAAATATCTCCTTATGCAAGGATTTCATTTTAAATAAAAACATAAAAAAACAAAATATAAGAACCAATAAATCAAATGCTTTAGTGTCAGAAGACCCTTTTATTTTTTTCCACATTGTATTTCGAGCTAAAGGGTACATCCTTCATGCAAAGTATTATGAAAAAAATTTAAAAAAGACAAGGCACATCAAGAAAATAAAATAAAGAAATTAAAAGACAAATGGAGGCCAAACCAAAAACAAGATGCAAGTCATAGGTAATAAAACACAAGGAAGAGTACAAAGAGAAAGTGAAGGACAAACATGCAATGAGAAACTAATATGAAACTAGAACTACTCCTAACTTAACTAGGTATAAGGTTAGGGTCAAGTATAATGAAATAACCAATGTAGCCATAGCAACTACTCCCGACCTTCATATACAAATATAAAAGTGATTAAAACATATATAAAATAATGTAGAATAGAAATATAAGTGCTTGCAAAAAAATTAAGTGTGGAATAGAAATAACTTGCACAAAAATTGAAGGTCTTTCCTTTCAGCAAAAAGATATTTCTCAACGACTACTTTTAACCATCTCACACTCTAATCCTTTTTATCAAAACCATAATTAAACAATTATTGAAAACTTCTTGCAAATGTAACTTCATTTGTACTATCCTCCTTAACAAGCATGAGAAAATATCAAAACTTGCCATTTGCAATGGAGCTTGAGCGATAGTATTGCTCCAAACATTGAGTGATTGTATCATGAAATTCCAAATAATCACATTGATAACCCTAAAATATTTGAAAAGATGAGTTTTCAATTAAAAGTGTAGGATCAAGAAGAGAGTCTTGTAAGAGAAAATGAATATGATCATATTTATAAGGCTTGTCAAGATAGTGTGGGCCTAACATAACCATCAGTGAAGGTTGAATTTCATTAGCTACTTGAAAAGAATCTAACTAGTGAGATAAACCATAAATATAAATCAATGTGAAACAAATATCATGAGACATAGTTGTGGAAAAATGATAAAATGGATGAACTTTAATATTATGATGAGATCAATTGTTTTTGGCACGAGATTCTCAGTTAGAATATAGCAAATATATATTATTTTTAACAACTTTTCAAATGGCTTTAACAAAAGAACCATCTTCCTCACAATATAAAAAATCATTCCCTTGTAACCAATTACACACTTTCCTACCACTGGGATTCGTAATCATAAAAAGAAGTGAAAAGTAATTCTAGTATAGAAAACACATTATACCAGTCATAATACAATGATTGAGGAAGAATTTGATTATGTAAATAACTCAAGCATTAACCAACACTCAAGAGGATTTAAGGTGCGCTGAAGGAAAATATTCAAAATATAACAGTCAGAAGAAAAATAAGGAGATGACTATTCCAAAAACTATTTGATATACATGGATCTATTGTCGAAAGGGAGTCTTTGAAATGGTCAACTTCATAGTTTCATGCTTCTATGAGAGATGCACACTCGAAAACCATGTCATGTCCAATAACCATGTATGGATATGAATGAAATAAAATATAATTTTGAATATGATCGTACATCAAATCTAAAATATTCAAAAGAACAGATCCAAAATACCAAAAATATTTCAATAACGAATTTACATCTAGAGAATCCATGCAAAGAAAAGAATTTTGTGAGAAAATGTAACAACCCTCGTAAAACATCCATGTAATAAAGTTAATAAATGAAAAAAAAAAAGGTCATGGGACATGTATTCAATGTTGAATGTTGGAAAAAACATCCTCATGTGGGTGTTCATTTCGTTTATTATGGATAAGAGGTAATTGGTAAAGGAAATGGCGAAGGTTTTCAAAAGGCATGAGGAATTTGTTGGTATTTTATTTATGGAAAGAAGGAAAATAGGAGAAAAGGAAGGTGAAGGGTCACAGGTTCAATGTGAGGAGTAAAATGAAGGAAAATAAATAAAATAAAGGCCTCATTCATAAGAAGGCTTCTAAGGATTGGTAGCTTTTTTTTAGTTCAGTTTTGGAGCTCTCTCTCTTTACTCTCTATCTCCCTCACTCTTGGGCACTTAGAGTTTCTTGGATAGATATAGGATTAGATAAAGAAGAGAAAAGGAAGATAAAATAAGGAAGAGAGAAGACAATATCAAGCATGCAAGAGCAGAATCAAGCACCTACGACAAGATTAGTTGTAGGTACCAATTTTCATCTGTGATTACCTTGCTAGATTTGGCATGCATAGTACATGCATGTGTGTATCTGGTTCTCTCCCTATCATTGGAATGGGTCTTTCCAAGTGTGATAGTGGATTTCATCCTTTCGTTTCCATTTCTCGATAGCCATGGCATGGTGGGTTCTCTTATATTTGGTTAAGTTGGATTGTATGATGGTATTGAAATTGAGTGGGGTGGTCTCAAGAAAGATAAGGAGGCCTAAGAATCCCTTGAATGATAATGGAGGGATACACATTAAAGCCTAATTTTGAGCCTCCTTTTTAGGCCAAGGAATACATTAACCAATTATGGAGGAATACAGAATAAGGTGTTACAAAAAAAGCTCACAAAATTGAAGAAATGAGAGATCAACGACATATATATCATACACTTCGATGGGGAGACCTCCTTTACATAAAATAAATGAACATTTCTTGCATGATACAATTGACAAAACCTCCTTCCTATATATAGGAGTCCATGGGGTCACAACATAATCCTAACTGACCAAAAAATAATAATTTATGGGCACAATGACATCAATAGTGGATTTTATGGGGCACAATAATAATAATATGGGGGCTATAGGGGTACAACAATAACAATAAGGGGGATAGAAAAACAACAATAAGGGACTACACTAGTAATATAGGGACCTAAGATTCCCCTTTACTTCAAAACAATGTTTTCCTCAACGCTTGAGTAGCTATGGATGCTTATGTATAAAATTATCATCCTTCCATATGGAATCTTCAGTGGGTAAGTTATACCACTTGATCGGATACTCTGAAATTGATCCCATTCATGTTCAATTTCAGCTGAGTTCTTATTTCCATGACAAATTTAGGTTCCAATATGATTTTTACTTCCTCATCAAGTTTTGAAAATATTGTTTGAACTAGAATTTTGCACATATAACCTTATCTAAGCATGAAACATGGAAAAATAGGTGCACTCGAAAAGAAATAGGAAGCTCCAACTTGGATGTCATAGTACAAATATTTTGCAAGACCTTGTAAGGACCATAGTACTTTGGCGATAATTTATTATCATTCTTAGATTTCTTGAGGGACATTTATTTGTATGGTTGTAGCCGTAAAAATACTTAGTCTCCTACATGAAAAATTCTGTTGCTTTGATGTTTATCTTCCTGTTGTTTCATTTGATTTTGTGCCAAATTTAGGTTATCCTTTAAGATTTGGAGAACTTGTTGTTGATGCTCGATGTGATCTTCGACTGCTTGAAACTTGTAAATTTATCTTAAATATGATGTGATGGAAAGTGGATAATATCCATAAAGTTCCATAAATGGGGTCATTTTTGCTGTAGTATGGAAGGAAGTTTTATACCACCATTCAGCCAGAAGTAACCACTTGACCCATTGTGTTTTTTTATCAGATACAAAACAACGAAGATATCCTTCTAAATGTTTGTTCACTATCTCAATTTTCCCATCGGATTCAGGATGATAAGATGAGCTATGAGCTATTTGATTACCCAAACAATAAAATAGTTTCGTCCATAAATTTCTAGTAAAATTGGGATCCTTGTCGCTTATAATAATATTTGGGTTTCCATGTAGTTTTTGAATTGTTTCCATAAATGCAGTAGAAACTTTACTTGCTTTAAAAGGATGATATAATCCACAGAAGTGTGCATAATTGGTAATTCTTCCAACTACCACCATGATCACACTTTTTCCTTCAGAGTTAGGTAAACCTATGATAAAATCCATCGAAACCTCCTCCCAACATTGAATTAGAATGGATGAAGGTTGTAGAATACCCTGGGTCTTAATTGTCTCAACTTTATTTTGTTGGAAAACCAAAAATTCCACCACAAAATTTTAAATATCAGATTTAAGGCCATCCCAAAAAAATATTTCTTCACCTTGTGATAAGTTTTTAAAAATCCTGTGTCCTGAGAGGTGTGAAATACCAAAAGAATACATTTTTTTAGTGTGAAATTCTTACAAAGATATAAGTGATATTTGTACCATAAGGAATAATTTTTCCAATTAAATGTATTAGATGTACTAGTATCTTGCTGAAACTTTTGAATGAGTGTCCACACTTCTTCGTCATTGTTCCATTGATCCCTTGCTTTAGTTATCTAATTTGGTTGGATAATAGAAATGGCACAAAGAAATGCTTCCACCTCTTCATCCTTTCTTGAGAGTGCATCTGCAAATAAAATTTAGCTTCCCTATTTTGTAGACGATTTAAAATTCATAACCCAACATATTTGTGACCCATTTTTGTTGCGATTCTAAAGATACTCTTTGTTCCAAAAAGTTTTTAAGACTATCGTGATTATTTTTTATCTTGAAGTGTCTTCCCATTAGGTAAGGCCACCATTTCTTTAGTGCATGTAGTATTGCCAACATTTCCTTCTCATAAATAGCTTTATGTAAATACCTTCCTTTGATTGGACGACTTTCAAAATAAATGGGTCTTCCTTCTTGCATTAAAACAACAATAATTGAATTTCCTAAGGCATCACATTCCATAATCATTACAAGGAAAAGAACCTCTAGCAGAGGCTATAAAGGAGGTTTTTCGTGTTATCAAACTGGCCAAAATTGTTAAAAAAAAATTATACAACATTTGTTTTTTGTAACGGAGGTCTTGGCAAAGCTTCTAATGGAATTTCAACACAAAAAAAAAAACATGGCGGCTAGAGGTTGGTATGTATTTTACTCTCATCGGTGCGTGCATCAGGTGTGAACACACCGATGCATTGTACCATGAATGCACCAGTACTGTAAACCTACCAAGCACCAGGATGTAAAACAAATTTTGGACACCTCGGGGCATTTAGCAATGACTCGGTGTGTGTCATCCAGCTAGCCACACGAGGCCGATGGAAGGTGATAAAACACACTGGGTCGTTAAGTTATAAAAAGGCACCGACATGTTAAAGGAAAACCACACAGGTTCCTACAACACCTATCAGACAACTCGGGTGGTAGTCATGGATAAAGTGCACTAGGCATTCTAATTGTTATTGGTATTTGTGGGGAGCCCATAGGTCATAAAAATTCACTAGTGCACATTATCATACAAACGCACAGGTGTGCATTAACTAACATGCACCAGTGTTCATTTTGTATTTTTGAGAAACATCGACCTGTGATAGTGTAATTATTGTGATTTTTTAAAATTCATTATTCATCAAAATTCGACACATATCTTATGACAATATTCATATAAATTAAAATTTTATGATTGCATTTGAATGTGATGTTTGGATATGTTTGTTATATAATAACATCATATTTCATATCTCTTCATTATAATATGTAATCATCGATATATTTAATCCATGGTGTAACATTTGACAGTGATAATGGATAATGCAATAGAATAAATTAAAACATATTTTATTATATATATATGAATAAGGCACTCTTTGTCATACAAAATGGGACAATTATTGGTATCCTTCTCTCTTTGAATTGGGACACTAAGTCCATTACATTAAACAAAATGTCTGATTTGACAGACAAATATTTAAAAAAATACAACACCTTGCTTTGATATCCAAACATACTGATCATCATTATTTGCTAGAATTGATGTCACTTCTCGAGCTACTTCCATGAATTGGGTTATTTTGAGGAATTTTGTGTTCACTGTGTTGATTGTTTTATTCTTCCTCAAGTTCCATCTACAAACATAAAAATAAACTATAATGAGTGTATATACACTAGTGAGAATAATGAAAATTCCAATATTAAATAATATACATCAATGTAAATCGAAAATAAATTTACCATAGCAATAATTGACTCATGAACTATACACATTCTTTCAAAACCAAATTCCATGCCATATTTCAACAATTCATTTGTTGGCACAGTTCCATACTTTGTTTCCTGCAAGTTTTATACCCCATAACAAATCATATAGTTAATATAAAATATTTTTTTGTTCCATTAATTATAGACGCAGCTAATTAAAACAAGATAAATTCTTACAAATTCCACAATTAATTTTTGAGATGCCAACATATATTGACAACCCAAATTTAAACCAATGTTAATCAATTCGTTTGATGGTTCTTGTTTGTATGTTAGCACCTTTTTGAAGACATTCAATGATCATTTTTGTAAAACAACTTAAAATATACGACAATGAAATCTAGTTAACTTTTTATAAGGAAGTAAGAATTATTCACAAACATAGATATCAACCCTTTTCTTCTTTTTCATCTTGTTTTATGTGCTGAATGGGTTCCATTTTCTTTTCTTTTCTGCAAGAAAATACTTGAAAATTAATATTTAATGCTAAATTTGTTTATTTATTCTACCTCATTAAAAAATTCAATGATTACATATGAAATTTGAACCACATGTTGATGAGATGGCTCCTCGTGCGATGCAATTATATCGATTTTTTGACGATCTCCTTGTACAACTTTTTGGACATTCCTACTGGCATACTTTTGGTATCAGCTCGTTCATCGTTTGATATTTTCAAAATCTCCATGAAAATGTAACATGATAATAAACTATTTAATTTTATATTGATATATGAAAAGTAAATATAGCAAAAGTGACATTTATAAATGATTTCTTTCTCGTAATATCTACATATAATTCTAGAAAAATATCTAAAGGAATATTACTTTTTCATTCCTTCTTTTTTGTTGTAGTACGTTTTTGCTATTAAAAGTATGACATCTCTCATTGACCAATTCTCTCGAAACTCATCCTATAGTTTAAATAAAATTTGGTTCTTCGAATCATTGGATTGATTTAGTATTGTAAGTGGAAATAATGTCTATAAATTTGTTCCACTAGATCCCTCAAAGTTTTGTAAAGGTTTTTCCCCCTTTCGTTAACCTTCAACACCACTTGAGATGAGCTAATGAGCAATTAATTTTAATTTCCATGTTCTATTTTCTTTTATTTTCTTAGAACATCATTCCTTTTATTTGTTGTTGGTCCCTGTAGAACATTAAACATCTGTGAATTAATAGATTGTTTGAAACATGTTATCTAATATTTTTAAGTATATTATTAATGAAAATTCAAAAAATAAACTCATATTGGATCGATAGTATTTTTTCATTCACTTGATTCATCCTTCGGTAATTTTTCCATCAATATTTTATGCTCTTCTGGTATTAGATCATAAATAATATTATCTAGATTCATAATTTTGTGGTTCTTCATGATACATAGTAAAAAATACATATTATTTTCCTTTGTAAATAATTTACAAGGAACTTGCCTTTTTTTCTTTTCTCGATGTGCTATCAATACTTTTGTTACTTGATCTCTTGCTAGCCATTTCTTTATCAATATGGAACCTGTCCCATACCATTCATTAATATATTTTATAAAAGAATCGCAAAATTTTCAGGTAAATATAAAAAAATCAAGAAAATAGTGTACCTTTCAAAACGTTTACATTGAAGGCGGTGCGGCATGTTCTTATAAACGTACCTCAGAAAGAATAGAAACATCATATGATGCTCTTTGTGAACAAGGACACCTGATGCACTATATGCTAACTAGTGAAACGATTAAAACAGACATAAATTAATAAAAAAATGTTTTTATCAAACAGTGCGTGCACAATATGCTATAATAAAATAGTGCATCGGTGCGTTATTTTACACAAGGCGCACCGATTAAAAAAAATATATTTTTAAAAAATTCATGCAAGGGCCGACATCGATTGGGATCCAACTCTGCAAGTCATCCCACATGTTATATCTCATATGCCTATATATATAGATATAAATAAAAATCCTATAAATCTAAAATGAAAATCCCTAATTGTGAAGTCACAAAAACAACAAGAAGAAAAGGAAGAAACAAGAATAAGCAAGGGTTTACCCTAACAAAGAATTTTTTCTTTTTTTTGGTCAAAATGCATAGTAAAATTTAGAATTTTTACTATGCATGTATTAAATCCAACATAAAATGTAGGGAAAACAATTATTACAGTAAAATTTAAAATTTTTACTATAGTACAGGGTTTTTGTGCGAATCACAAGATGTTTCAAATTTTGATTCTCTGAATAGTGTTGTTGTTCGAGAGTATTTTGTTGCACCATAGTGATCTGGTGTTCTCTTTCTCCAGGTATGTCTCTCATGAAAATCTCTCCCTGAAAATGTTTGCAAAAATACTGAAAGAATGAATATATCTTACTATTTAAAGAGCGTTTTTATGAAATTAGATTTCTTAAAATAATTTGCTGCCCATTTTGCAATTTACCGCTTTTTTTCATTTAAATAAACAAAGTTACACTTTTTTTTTTTCCAGATATTCGGTGCATTTGTTAACTAACTGCATAGGTGTGCCATTTAATAACACAATGTAGGTGTGCAGTAACTAAAAACCATTGATGCATCTAACTCTACATTAGCACCAATAACAATTATTCCATTTTTAAGGCACCGAAATTAATTTTTTGGTATGTACACCAAAATTTATTGTTGATTTTTCTGAAATGTAGGGATAAAATATCATAATTATATCAAATCTAAAATTCTTTAAAATCAATCTCGTTCCACAATATTTCTCAAATTCCATCACCGAGTTCTCCCTATCCATATCCAGACGTAATATTTACTTCAAATTTTATTTATATTTTCATTATATAATCAAATTTATTTATTTTATCCATCTCAATGATATGAATAAAATTAATGTAGACAAATTTTTAGGTTTTTGTAGATTCACAATGGATTTTAGATGCACAAAATATTCAAACAACTCCAAAACACCAGAATATCTTATTGGGAGCAACATACTGCAAGGTGCATTTGGTAGATGAAAATGGACAGCCGCTTCACCCTGCCAATTGTAACATTGCATCTTCTAGCCACAATATTGGGAGAATTATGGTAATAATAATTTTTTGGTATATTAATTTAATTATTTCAACGTTAAAGAAATTAATCATGCATTGTCGACATGCTTACTAATTGATATAATCCATTTTTTAGTAATCATATTCTAATATATTTTCTAAAATTATTAGGATTCTAGTGATAATGAGTGACCTAACTACCATATTCCGTTGCACCCCACGACAATTTCAAATGAAAATAAGGTTGAATTAATAGAGAAACTCGCAGAGGAATGATACCAAGAATGGTTGAATCAACCACCTATTCAATTCCCACTACATCCAGATTCACCAATTATGAATGAATACAAAAATATTAGTTCTTCACAAGATGGAAATGGAGGCAATAAAATAGAGGTTGGTATGTATGATTACTTAAGGGATAGGATTGCCATGGAGACGAGGTTGTTATATGCATTACAGAATGATGATCAGCTAGGGGATGACGCTCATATCGTTGATATATTTTTCGAAAGACTTAAATTTTCTTCCACCACCCCTCTCTTTGGAACTGGTGGTAAATCAAATTCTACACAGTTTGGGACAATGATGTTATTTTACAACTTGAAACTAAAGTTTTACTTGTCGAATGCATGTTTCTTGGAAATTTTGAGGTAATTTACCATAAAGTCCTCCCTTATATTTTGAGAAATATAATCACATAATGAAGATTACAAATGGTCAATTTTATGAACGTTAATAATTACATCAGAATTAATGTACATTTCATATTTTCCATGACCAACTATAGTTTATTCAAATAGAAGGTTCTTCTCAGTGATAATGTCTTACTCGGTAGGTGCGAAGAGGCAAAGAAATTGTTGAAAATGTTGAGTGTTGAGTACATATCATATCATGCATGTCCAAATTATTGTATTCTATATAAAGGATAATGTGCAGAAAATATATATTTCTGAAAGGTAGGCACGACAAGTATGATAAATAAAAAAAGAAGGGTAAATAACATGGTGCTATTTTTAAGATATTGAAGCGCATTCCTATAAACCCAAGGATTCAAAGGCTCTTTCATTGCAATGAATTAGCTATGTTTTAGGGATGGCATGACTCACATAGAAGTGAGTTTGGAGTTATGTGAATACTAACAGATTCAATATCCATGAAACATATAGAGGATACATGGCCCAAAAAATTCAAGGATGAAGTGTGAAGTCTACGACTCAGCATAGCCATGGATGGCATCAACCCATATTCCCTACAGAACACCAAATATTCTATTTGGCCTATAGTATTGATCAATAACAATATCCCCCCATGGTTGTCCGTGAAGAATGAACATCTTCTGTTGGCTCTCATAGTCCCGGGTAGAAGACAATTGAATAATATGGATGTCTACTTACAACCTATGGTATATTAATTGAAGGAATTATGGGATGGGATAAATTTATATGATGTATCAATACCCATCGTAGTAGAGAGGAGTTTTACGTTGTATGGAATATATGCTTACATGACACATGATTATCCAGGCTTATGATTTTTCTTTGGTAAATTACATGTTAATTGATTTGTTTATATATGTAACAGTATTCTTTCTCATATTACTTATTTAATTCATTGTAATTGTTCCGATATTCATGATATTCTTTAATGTCCCATGCATATTGTATAAAATAATTTTGCACGTCTTGTAGCAAAATGGTATTTTGGATGTAAATGTTGTGGACCTTCTCTGAATTTTAGATGGTCCAACGACCTAAGAAATCCAGTGTATGACTGCTCTAGGATATTCATCCCAGAAGAACACCCTTACATAAGAGAAAAATCCTCTCTCAATGGTAAACAAGAGAGAACCCAAAGGCCTCCAATTACAACACCATCTGGATGGCTTGAAGCATATGAGAGAGAGAAGGATAAGGAGTTCATAGAAATGTTCGATTCAAATGGGGACCCTATGTTTGATGATCCAGAATTCTTCAACACCTGTGTTGAGAAATTTCCCATTGGGATGAAAAGGAAATTTATCTTTTATAACCTCCCATATTGGGAGCATCTTAAGATTACCCACTTATTAGATCCCATGCATATATTTAAAAAAAAATCATCTTATTTACGGTGGCACATATCATCGAAACAAGGTGACACATTGGCTATTAGGAAAGATCTTATTACTTCAAAAACTAAAAATAATCATTATCCAAGACGATTAGAAAGTATAGGATCATAGGTAGATGTTGGTACCTCTAATTGGTATTTGAAAGGTGATGTGCCATGGATTTTTAAAAAAATGACATTTCTTTGGCAAAGGAAGTTATAATGGGTGTGAGGGTTCCATATTCATATGGGCCTTCACTACGACAGTGCTTCATTGTGGATGACCATTTTCTAGTGTTGAAATCATATGAACATTTGAATCTTCTAAGAGCACATATAATGTAAAAATAATTATTTTGTTATTTTTTATATTATTAGATTTTATCCCATGCAGGCATCATAAGGCATAAAAAAATTTCCATATTTATTGCATGTGTTTATAAATTTGCAGTGTCATTATCCTTCGTTCGTGCATGGGTATGTGAAACATGAATTCCCAAAATAATAAGGAAATGAAATAACTAAATTATCTGCATTTGTACATTGGATCACATCAAAGTATATTCATGTGGCTATGTTGTGAAACCAGCTCCAAAAATAGAATAAAAGAGAGATCAACGCCTTAGAAATTAGGCACTTCGAGGGGGAAACCTCTAATACATTACATAAATGAACAATTATTGGATGATACAAATGACCAAAACCTCCTTCTATATATAGAAGTCCATGGGGCCACAATATAATCCTAGCCGACCTAACAATAATAATGTAAGGGCACAATAATAAAAATATGGCGGTTACAAGGGTACAAAAATAAAAATAAAGGGGGTTACACTAACATAATAACGGACTACACTTGTAATATAGGGACTTAAAATGCCCTCTCCCTCAAAAAAGTGTTTTCCTCAACGCTTGATTACTTATTGATGCTTCTGTATAAAATTCTCATCCTCCCATATGGAAACTTCTGCAGGAAAGTTCTTCCACTTATTTAGATACTTTGAAATTGATCGTACTTTTCGAATTCTTGTTTCAGTAACTGCTTCATAACTTATTTCGAGGTGATGTTGATATTCCTATTGTTTCATTTGATTCTACACCAAAGTTAGGTTATCCTTTGAGAGTTGGAGAACTTGTTGTTGATTCTCAATGTTATCTTCCACTACTTTATCATCCATATTAGATTTCATTTGATCCTTAAAACTATCCAACTGAGCCTCCATTTCTGCTTTTAAACAATCTATGTCATCTTCAGTTGCTTTTCGTAATATTGAAATTTGTTGCACTTGGTATCGTAATTTTGATATCTCATACTGTAATTCTTCCTCTTCATGCGTCATAATATAGATTTGTTTTTCTTGCTTTTGAAGAGCTCGATATTGAAACTGAATTATCTCTACAATTTCAGATCTTTAATATCTTAAATTAGGTCCTGAAGTAGCACTCTGAATCTTCTTTTGAATGCCATAGGTATGCCCTGATTTGGATTCTTCAAGGAAAAGTTATGCCCAATATCCCGCGATGACCTAATTATGGACTAGTTCAGTAGAGATAACTTTTATGACTTGACATGTGTCACTCTTTCCTCCTTCGGGTCTGAAATTTATATATCAAAAACTACAGTCCATGTACTTCTGGCCATTTTTTATAGAATCCCAATCTGACACTCAGAGAGAGAGTTATGATGTTTTTTCCACGTTCACCTCTTTGAGATGAAATTTAGGAGTCTAAAATTTTGACAGGAAGCTCCTTAGGATTTCAGCTTTTCTCTATGAAAATTTCAACTTCTGAAACCTCGTAGAAAAAAATTTATATCAAAAATTCTGCGATGACCTATTTAGGTTAAATTTAGGAACCTGCAAAAAGACCTAAATTCCACATATTATATCTCTGAAAATGTTGCTAACCAATCTCTAAAATTTTACGACGATGTTCCTCAGGATTTCGGCTTCATACTCTTAAAATTTCGGCTTCTGAAACTTCGTAGAAAAATAGTTATAGCAAAAATTCCATGATGAGCTATTTGGAGCAGTGAAACCCTAGAATCCAAAGCTCTGATACCAAATGTTGTGAAACCAGCTCCAGATATAGAAGAAAAGAGAGATCAACGCCTTATAAATCAGCCACTTCGAGGGGGAAACCTCCAATACATTAATTAAATGAACAATTCTTGGATGATAAAAATTACCAAAACCTCCTTTTATATATAGGAGTCCATGGTAGCCGACATAACAATAATAATGTAAGGGCACAATAATAAAAATATGTGGGTTACAGGGGTACAAAAATAACAATAAGGGGGGCCACACTAAGATAACAAAGGACTACACTAGTAATATAGGGACTTAACACATTCCACGGTGGCGTCAAGAGATAGTTGATATTTTTTGTATGTTTGAGAAGGAACTTCCGACGAGTTTCATGGAATTTCAAGTTCATCTTCGGATCCCCCTAGTAGATGATGTTGAATTAGTTGAGGTGTTTTATTTTCATTGGATGTTATTCTTAGAGAGGTTATGAAGAAATTGAAAGGTTTTGTTCGACAAAGGGAAAAAAACAAGGGGTCTATGAAAGAGGGGTGCGTATTGTATGAGTATTTCTATTATGCTAGTGAGTACATCATGAAGATTGAAAATAGACTAGGTGTGGAGATTTGGGACGATGAAAGGGATGAAGACAGAAGAAAAGAGTAGTTCCTCCAAACCAATGGAAAAAGGTGTTTCATAAAGAGTAAGTGAATTATAATTCTTCAAATTTACACAAAGTAAATATTCATGTTGAACTTCAATATAATGTATATTTTGATCTCATACGTATTTTATGTCGGTTTGATTTCATCAACAAATGCATAAATTGAATCAATCAATAAATCCATTCTTTAAAATTATGAAGTGACACAACCACGGGTCGCATGGTACGAACAAAAGAGGATGAAATGGGATAGTGACATGAAAGATTTCAAACGGTTGAATGGTGGAAGTGTGCCTTATCCTGATCATTTTAAAATAAAATATGTCAATTATACGCCCCAATAGTTGGATTGCTGACCAAGTCAGAGAGAAGTATGGTGCCACTAGTCGTTACCCATGTGCTAAAGAGGATGCAATAAACGTAGGGATTGGGTGCACCCACTCGGAAATAATATATTTCTGTACATTTTAAACTCAATAATGCACCTTTGAAATGTAATTACAACTATATTTCATATTTTAACAGTCGGGTTATTATTACACACATGAAACTATGATTTTTTAGCCTTTTTATAGGTGAATTTGTTCCCATCTATGTGGACATATGGACACCAATTTCGCACAATAAAAGTCGATGATGGACACACGACACAAGCCTATGGAGTGGAAGTCGAGTTCGATCAATCTAGTCGAGCTAGCAACCTTGATCAAAACCTAGTATGAGGGATGTTAGGTTATGTTGGAAAGATACAAGAGATCATTGAAGTGTATCTTTCCGTTGTGTTATTTTTAGGTGCAAGTGGTGGGACACCTTTGATCGGAATAATGTAAAGGAATATTGTGATAGTAGGTTGATATGTATCCAATCTAGAAAAATGTGGGATGAAGCTAAGGAGCCCTATGTTTTACCCAAACATTGAAACCAGGTGTTTTTTTACCCAGATGTGTTGGATAGGGATTTGTGGTTCGTATTCAGACATGACCCTATATCAGAACATATTTTTGAGAACAATAGTTTTATCATGCCAAGAGGGCCGGAAGATAATGAGGGTGATCATGAGAAGTGAGAGTGATATGGTACATGTGTTATTTCATCATTTATGCTTTTTAAGATGAGTTTTAATAAAGAAGAGGACTTAATTACCTTATAAATAAGACATTTTTTTTCAAAACATTATAATATGTCTTTTGAGTTAATTGGTTTGCATTATGTTAATGTTAAAATCATTTCACTTGATAATTTTCAATTATGTTGATCTCGAAAAAAATGGTGTATTGTATAAAGTTTTTTTTTATAATGTCAATTCCTAAAATAATACTGCTACTTGATTTCTTTAAATGTGTCTGAATGATATTTTCAAAATGTATACTTTTATTTTTGTATGTAATATCATAATAAAATAATTATAATTCTAAACATGAATTTAGTTTCATTATTTTCTAAACGTTATTATGTTACAAAAATTCATATTATATTAGATTTATCATTTTATAATTATTTATATTACAAATTTACAAATTTACTATTTTACAATTATGATAATTTAACAATATTTACAGTATACATTTTACTTACTATAGTAATTATGGTTCAAAATTGACAATTAATTTAGAATTTTACAAATTTACAAATTTACAAATTTTAATAAAATTGAATGAAGAGAATACACACATTTACAATTACAATTTTACAATTTCACAATACAATTAAAATTACAATTACAATTGTACAAATATTTTACATACAATTACAATTAATATTACTATTACAAATTTACATACAATTACAATTTTACATACAACTACAATTAAAATACAATTTTACATACAATTAAATTTAATATTATAGTTACAATCACAATCCATAAAATTACAATTACTTTTTTAGAATTTTAAAAATTAAAAAATTTACAAATTTACAAATTTTAATAAAATTGAATCATGACATGAATACATACAATTAAAATTACAATTTTTCAATTTCAAATACAATTGCGTACAACTAGAAACAAAATTTTACAAATATTTTATATACAATTTCAATTACCATTACAATTACAATTTTACAATTTTACATACAATTAAAATTAAAATCACTTAAATGATGACATAATATTTAATAAATATTATGATTTAATATTAAAAATAAACATTGTGATCATGATCAGCATCATACAGACATCATACTCGACTAAAATACACATTCAAATTCACTAACATCATCTAATCATCGTGATCATGGTCATCTAACAAAACATAAGCATTGTATAACAACATCACAACACAAACATAAAATATACATCTCATGTCAAATAACCACTATCACATACACATCTATCTCCAAGTACATTAAATGAACATATCTGACATGACCTAATAATATACACATCATGATGAACACCAACATGTAAATTAAGTACATCAACATGAACATAAAATATATATATATATATGTGTGTGTGTGTGTGTGTGTGTGTGTAGAATGTCAAAAATATACAACTGTAATATAACTACATATAAATGTCAAATACCTGGTTGTACATGAATAGTAGTACTAGTTGAGGCCTGCTTAGTCGATGGTGCAACCTTATGCTCAGATAGATGACATGCTTGCTCCAGAGGTTCTTCCTGATCATTTGATGGTGCAGTCTGCTCAGGAACTACCTCATAATGACTCGTCAATGGAGTAGCCTACTCAAGACTAGGTGTCTGCTAACATAGCACAGACTGCTTAGACGATGCTTGATGATCAAGAATAAATAATATTTTCTCATCATGATCTCCATCATGAGGTGAAGGAGTAGGAGGTGGAGTACTAGAATGATGATCACTACCCTCATGATCATGATCATTAGATGAGGTGTTGCTCTGTCGTGAATCTCCATGACACCTACACCTCGTAGCATATGCTAGTGCTCTAGAAAATCTAACGACATGATGCATGAGGGTCAACATATCGCAAGGCATACCTATCCAGACTTGTGTGAGCCTACGATCAACTTGAATCTCTCTGATCGTAATTGAGTGGACTCCCTCATCAACTAGCAGTCGACAAAGTTGGTTGCGCAACGACTATACAAATTAGTTTATAATTGTTGGTATCAGTAACTTAAATAGTTACATATGCAAAAACTGAATATGTTTTTTTTTTTTTAAATATTTACACTTAATTTTTTCATTCAATAACTAATAATGTATACACCTCGATTGTTCCTTGTACTAAAATTTCATGATTCTTTGGTTACTGTCAACTGTGTTCGTACCAACATAACAAGTAATACTAGTGCAACAAGTTCTTCTTAGTAATTTCAGTATTCATTATCTATAGAGGTAGAAAATTATGTTGTATTAGTATCTGTCATCTATTTTCTATTTTTATATGTGGTAGTGAATATTAAATTTAATGAATTATAATGTATAAAACAAATGATTCAGCTAATAGTTTGAAAACAATGGTTGAGAAACTAGTCATTAATAGCATAATATAGATTTTATGATAGTGAAAACCTTGGGGTTTGAATCTAAACTACAAGGTGAGATAAGTTATATATTGATGCTACGTTGGGTTCATGTAAAATATGATAAAAATTTCTACTAAGTTGAGGGGAGGAAGTCCCCAATACTAAATCGATTGTTTTGTTTAATACACTTTGGATTGAACTTTAGATAGTGGATGATTAGTAGCTTTCAAAGTTAATATTAGCATAAAATATATAAAAATATTGAAATAATTATTGCATAACCTATATTTTGGATAAGGTATTTCCCATTGGGCCTTTTCCTCCTCCTATTGAATTTCACTAATAATGTGTGCAATGCAGTAGAAAAAGGAAGTAGCTTAAAAACATAAAACAAGTTGTTAAAGCATAGAAAAAAAATTATTTTCTATTGATATTTTGAGTTATTTTATGGTAATTTGACCTTGAATTTGTGCCCTAATCATTGATCCATATGAAGTTACATGTATGTAAGTATGTGGAAGTGGTGAATTAAGACTTTCTTAGAGGAATTAAGTCACCAAGCACAAAAAATCCTTCCTCGCCCTCCCCTCTCCAATGAGAAATTATTCCTTTGCCCAAATATTTTAAGAAAAAATTCAAGTATCAACAGATTTAAAATAATAATTGGGAAAAAATGAGATGTATGATGGTCATCATTCCTCCAGCAAGTGACTAAATAAATGTCCCTTGTAGGCTACTAGGAATTCAAGACTAGGAAGGAAAATTAAAGGAATTCAGTTTTGAAGGAGGAGAGAATTCACCTGAAAAAATGATGTGAATATGTGCCTGCCATGTCTAAAAAAGAAAATTATAGATTTCATAAAATATATAGGCCATTGGAAATTTCTGATACCTTACAGAGTGGTGGGATGTTTGAAATGGTATCATGAAAACATTTAATATTTAATGTGACTAAATTAATACTAGACTTCATTACCATAAGTTTATTTCTAAAAATCGTTAATAAATGTAACTTATAACCTTATATCTACACTTCACGAGGAGGAAAAATAATATATAAAAATCAAACGTAGGATAAAAGGTGAAAAATGTGAAATGTAGTACATGATTTGTAGGAAAATTTGGTTTAAAACAATATTGTGTCTTCATTTTATGCACTTAGCTAATTAACACCATCAAAATTATACTATATAGTCATTGCATCACAAAGGGAAGGGGCTAATAATGTTCAAGTTTATAGTACATGTTCTATGTTTTAATGTATATGTTGATATGGAATGTTGGTAACATCAAATTTTGTAGATTTGTAATGTCATATATTTTTTAAGTGTGGGTGGAGACCTCATGGGAGCTTACATAATGTTGTCGGTGATAGTGTACATTTTGTGGTGATAAAAAATATGAAGGATGTTTCAGTTTACATAAATGATATCTTATTGTATTTTATTAAGTTACGTTTTAAAAAATGTATACATTATAATTTAAGAATTCATACATTAGAATTATTAGTACCTCCTTCATTAGGCACTATAGTAATAGGAAAATGATAGAAAAATGAGCTATAATTTTTAATAACTATAATAATTAAACAACAACAATAGTTTCCTGAAACTATTACATTTTTATAATATTATAACTATTACAAGGAAACCTACTAACCTATATTACTATAGCGATTAACTATTTTTGTTAATAGTTAATAATTAATGAGATCAAATTTTCCTTTATCATTTCCTTTTCCAATTTCCCCTAGTCATAATAATCCAAATAAACACCCACACACATATGTTTTTCCCAACATTTGGCTTGTAATACGTGTCCCATAACCTTCTCTTTATCTTTCCTTTGTTGAATTTATTGTATTTTTAACCCAGGGCTATTACAAACCCCTCCCCCCATAAGGGAACATTTTCCTCGGTGTTTAATGACACCTAAAACTAGAAAAACTCATAAAAGCCAAAATATAGTACCCATGTAACTTTATAACCTAGCTCGTTGCAGTATTTACAATGACACCCTTCTCAAAACATGACAAACATACCACTTACTAGAGCTTTATATCATATCTCATTATGGTATTTACAATAAAAAGCACATAAACTTATAAAAAATTTCTTCAACCAACAAATAACCATACTGTCTATGGAGCTTTATAAATCAAGCATGCTACAATATTTACAATAATGTACATATATGCACATTTTCTCAACCTGCAAATAAAATGATACAATTTATGAATATGTAACAAGGGAATCCAAAGGCTCACACCTTCACCCTCAAAATAATATCAGGATTCATCTCCTTCACAGGAATTTCAAAATCCACTGCTAAAGTCAAACATGCATCTACTATCCAACACTACAATCTTACACCACTTGTCCTCTCAGTGAATATTTGTTGATTCATTTTTCTAGGGCACACTCTCAATGTGCTTATGCTTCCATCTAGAAATTCTAAAGACCAAAAGAAATATATAGTCGAACTTCCCTTCTCTGCTACATAGTCCCTCAAGAAATCCACTCCCCCCCCTTTCGTGCAAGCAGTCACCTTCCAAGTTCCCCGAAATCCCTTGTCTTGGGTGATCAATCCCTTAGCAATGCTTACTCTCATCAAAATGTCAAAAAAATAAGGCATATCCCTCACTCAAAACCATCATATCGGTCATAGCATGCTCATGGAAATCAATGGACACTATTGAGTACCAGTGTCCCATAGTGACTCTACTCTTTAAATACATTAACAACATATTTCTTCTTGTTCCAATTCCTTTTCATTGTTTCTACTAATTCTTGTAGTTATTTCCAACCACCCAACTCAGCATCTTTGTGCTTTCCTATACCAAGAAAACTATTTCCATTAGATTAAAAATAAATTCAAATAATTTAAATCATACATACTTTGTGGCCCATTAATAAGGTACACTTGAAATTATGTTCACTTCCTATCACAATAATTCAAACTAGTTATTTTATGAAATCATCATGTATAAATATATCACATCCGGTTAGCTCAAAATGAAATCATCATAATCAAAATCATAGATCCCATATAACCATCATAAAACAGAGTGATAGATCACATGAATAATTAAAATGAAAATAAAATGTTCATACTTATCCTCTAGTTGATATTTAGATTCTACCTTTTTCCTTTGTCCTTTTTGTACACACAGCAAATCAAACCCAGTGAATTCTCTTCTACCATGTACACATACAAATAGTGTACATTACAACACATACATCCTCACATGGAATACAGAACCACACAATGCATACACCTACCCTCAATGTACAACAAAACACCATACATACACCTACACCTCGTGTACAACATGATACATATAAATACAAAAAGTACACCACAACAAATACAAATTTCACGATACCATGAATATGCAATGCACATAAAAAATACCACATGCACAAAAAATAACATGTATAACATGCACTCTATACCACATGTGCATAACACAACATGTACGAAATGCACATAATACCACGTGTACATTAGTACCATATGTACAACATGTACACAACACCACATGTACACAACACCATATCCACAACATGTACTTAACACCACAAGTACATTGAACCACATGTGCAACATCTACACAACACCACATGCATGAAATGTACACAACACCACCTACACAAACCACCCCACGTACAAGATGTACATGGCACCACATGCACACAAAACCATAGGTAGAATCATAGACATAACACCATATGTACAGCATGAACACGACGGCATATGTACACAACATTGCATATTCCCCATAAACAAAGCACCATATGTACACATCATCATATATCCATCATGTGCACAACACCATATGTACACAACATTGCATATCCAACATGTGCAAAAAAACATATGTAGACAACACTGCATATCCAATATGCACACAACACCATCTATACAAAACACTGAAAAAAAAAAACATATACACAACAATATCAATACACATCCATAGACCACACACTTAGTCTACCAATCAACCTTACTTCTAATTTCTTTCCACTATTCATGAAAGTTTCAACATGTCACTGATCACAGTTATTCCATTGCGCATATTTATCCCTCAACATTACATATCCATAACATAAACATAACATAGTATAAGCATATAATATAAATTCATACTCACATGATACTGACCTTGTATATATGTCAGGGATACACTTCCCACTTGATTCCTCATAAACCATGAATCTCTCCATGTCATTTAGTCATTCCTACATAAGAATAATTCATGATGAGCCTATCAGACAACGACATATATATATATACATAGAAACATTATGCATAAAAAGATCATGATCCCTCATGACCCTATGTAAACACTAGCATAAAACAATAATGATTCCTGATCACCATGTTAGACAATGAAATACATATATACATACATACATATTTATACATATAAACACAAATGTTAGCATGATCATGATCATATTAGAATTACCGGATATCTTAAATTCAAGGTTAAGAGAACTCCCTTTATCCGTGCACAACATCCACAACATTGATAACAACAGTTCCAAACTTAGCCAAGGCATATGATACCTCAAATCCATTTAATTCACATTTCTTGTTACCTTTCTCATGATTATCCTTCCACCATCCATATATACTAATGGACCCAGCCAAATCAATCAATTGTCATACTATTACCTTTAACAACCCTTACTCATGCACCAAACATCATCTAGGTATTTGAATACCTAGTAGGATTCATTAAGTTCTTCCAAAGCTTCATTAGCTTTCCTCTTTCCCAACCAATTCCCATTACCCTAAAATCATAAAAGGTAAGAAAAAAAGAAAAAAAGAATAAAACCAACAACAATATGACACCACAACCAAAGTGGCATGATCATTCACTAGACATAAGTAAATATGCAATAAAGAACAACAAATCACAAAATACCAAAGTCACAAGACTAGCAACAAACTCCATGAAACAATCACCATGTGTTCCCAATGCTTCCAAGGGAAATATTAACCTAAGCCTTCTTAAATATTCCATGGAAGTCTCCTTTTCCATGCAGTCCCCTTCATCATAATACCATAAACATATAATTATTAATATATAAATAAACATAACAATACACTAGTTATCTTACCTTGTTGTGCCAAGCATGCATCGTTGTAACTGAACACATACATATATAATTTCTCAAGGGACTCTAATTCCTTGAAGAAGCCATCAAAAACTGAAAACCAACTATTGTACCTTTCAAATACATGTTCATTAATATAGCACATATCCAAATGATGTCAAACAAAATAAATTTTAAGAAGACTTCTTGTATTCATGCACGTATTCATGCAAATCATTCATTCATTCAGAATTGTGGTTTCCAAACATAGTGAAATAAATTCACACCAAATTCCTTTGTTTTACCTTTTACCTGGCTACAATCAAGTCTTATTATCTACTATCACATAATGAATTTTTTATTTATATAAAAAAAAAAAAAATTACCATGTCATACTAATACCAAACATATTTCCCTACAACTATTCACACATGTAAGTCACACATTCCATAGATCAAGGCATTATATGTATTAATTGAAATCTGCCTTTACCAAAACTAACAATCATGTCATAACCAACAATCGACTCACGGTGATTAATCATAATACCACAAGTAGCACCCACTTACACTCAAGCATATATCAACTGTCTTAGCACATATGTGTTAGAAGAACCATCCTAAAATAAGGTTATTTCTTCACGCAATATTATAAACACATACTCATATCATGCAATTAATCAAACATGGAGACAATAGATAGACAACATAACAAAAACCAAACACTCAAACACCAAATAGACAACATAATAAAACACTCAAACACCACTAGATGATGTAATAAAACTCGTACCCAAATGTATCTTGGGGGAGGCTATCACATCTGCATAAGTCAATCCAAATTAGTACGACACAATATCACAAATATATCAACTCATACCGGAATATAATAAACATAACCATATGCACATAAAATCAAAAGTAAAACGACACATATAACCTCTAGTTATTAAATACAATTACGATAATCATCATACATATGACCAAAATTCATATAACAAGAAGTTACTATCATTCCTGACTATTTGACAGATGTGCATATGATCACATTGATTATCTAGCATGTACCATACATGTTACCATAACGACAATATAATGACAGACATGTATATAACCAAAATGCATATAACAACCATTAAACAAAATACCTATATGCCAAGCATACAAACCTATTGACGATCTTCTCTTACCTAGAGGCCTAGTGTTGCAACCTTACTCTAATAGTATTCTTGTCATGCTCTATCTTTGCCAACATATTAACATCATAACATACCAAAAAAATCATGATGATAAAAAATACATAATGACCACCACAATTAATGCATAAAATACCATGCAAAAATAACCATAACCATGACAATGTGTGCATAAAAACACATAGACACTCACATGCATAGAAAATGCGTATGCAACCGATATGCATTCATGAAAACACATCACACAATCAACATCATCAACTTCTACATGTCAAAAAAACTATAATAATGAACACCACCATTCATACACATCAAGCACATACAAAACATACATGCATGCATGACAACTACATTTCACCCATCTAGTCCGAAATTTGAACCATGCCCTGATACCACCCTTTGGTATCAGATATCACACAAAGAGAACGAAAACGAAACACCACTCAAAGAGAAAGAAACTTGATCTGATACCACTTCTAACACCATTATCCCAAATTTACCCAAGCTACCCAGTCCACTGCGGTAAACATTTGACGAACAGTTACTATGATATGGTTCAACCTCCTAGATAACCTTAAGGAAGTGGAATCGACAAAACAAATCCTTACTAACCTTGCTTAGGTGCTATGGGACCTCCAAGTGCTAAACCACCCTTCTAGGTGCTTAAAAATTGAGTTAAATTTCCTTTTACTTCCAATCGCATGCACAAGAATTCATGGATGCGATTCTATACCTCTAGTCGCGTGAATGACCACTGCAAAGGTGCGACTGCAGTTTTTTTGAGCCAATTTTGTACCTAAGACCACAAAATATGTGCCACCTTTTTAGGGATAGACTCCAGGTCACTACCCAAAACTTGATAAGAATTTCCAAAACAATAAATTAAATAAATAAAAACCTTCTAACACAAAAAATTGATCCAGGACTTAGCCTAACCAAGCATATCCATGATAGAAATTTTGTCAACACATAATGAACATGTAATCTATAGGTTATATAAACACATCTAAGAATAGGGAGTTCATACTTATCTAAAAATAGTCAAGAAGGTATGATTCTCTCTCATAATAGATGTAATATCATATAGTAGGTCTTACATTCATCATTCACTCATTTAATGAAATAAATTTGATGAGAGCCATACCTTAACTCTGAAATAAACCATGCTTATAGCCATCTTATAACCAATAGAGTAAAGTTGATATTAAATACATTATAACCACATAATAACATACACATTTACACATAATACACAAGAGGAAAATATATCTTATTAACATATGAAAAATGTAACCAGGTAAGTAAATTCCACGTATCACCTGACAATAGATTGGGCTGAACCAGATCTTTATTTTAACCATTCACCCCCATTTCATATTCCACGAATGAATGTGGAACTTAAGAAAAATAGCCAGGGATTCCTCAAGATTTATCGTAATCCACCAAGGGATTCCTAGGCCCAAGCCCTCATTGACACAATCAGGCTTTACCTCAATTCTGCCAAGGGATTCCTATTCCCAAATAAGAAAGATACACTACCATGCTTTATCGCAATCCTACCACATATTATTCCATGTATCACTAGGCCTATAAAATCATGGATTCCTTAGGATCTCTCCACCTAAATTATGAGGAATTTTCTGTCTACACCCTCTAGGATTTATCATATATCCATCCTACCATTCACTAGTCAAGGATTCCTAAGCCCGACAAGGGTATAGAAAATAAGGCTTTATCACAATCCCACCTTCCTCGATCCAAGTATTCCTATAAATTTTGTTCTCCTCTCAAGACCACCCCACTCTATTTCGAAACCATCCAGCAATGTGGCTCAACCAACTAAGAAAAACCCCATCACAGCATGGCTATCCAAAAATGGAAATGCAAGGATGAAAACCACTATCACACCTGGAAAAACCCATGCCAATGATACCAAGAGAACCAAAAACACACATTCCTCTACCATGCATGCCAAAAATAGAAGGTGAATAATACATGCAACTCAATACCTTCATGTTATCATGTTGTAGTTGCTTCATCCAACTCATCCTTGCTTGATCTCTACTTCCCTTTGACGTGTTGTCCTTCCTTTCATTTATTTGATTCAATGCTCGAGTGCTACAAGAATACTCTAATTATATGAGAGAGAGAATGGAGAGAGATCTCCATCTTAGAACTCCCAAAAGACATGAACTGATCCAAATATTCCATTTTATCATTGACGCCTCTATTTTCTTCATTTTCCATTATTTTGCTTCAATTTCCTCCTCACATGAAACTCATGACCTTTCACCTTCCCTTTCTCATAATTTCCATTATTTTCATAAATAAAATGTCAATTAATGTATCTTTCCTTTCCAAAGCCTTTGTTATTTCCTTTTCTAATTTCCCCTAGACATAGTAGACCAAATGAACATCCAAACATGGATGTTTTTCCCAACTTCATCTTGGAATATTTGTCCCGTGATCTTCGTCTTATTTTTAATTTATTAACTTTATTATGTGGATTTTGAACTCGGAGTTGTTACAGGGAGCTTTTTGTTGCGGAAATATTTGCACATGTAATGCTTCGGACACTGCTAACTCAACAACGCTTTTCAATTCAAACACAAACTCTTCAACCATTCAACTTTTTACATTTTTCATTTCTCTTTTAACCATTTCAATAGTGCCTCCACATCATGGAAATGAAAGAAAAAAATATCCATAAAGATATAAATGAAAGTGTCAAAAATAACTAATAGATATTAATTAATTTTTCGTCTAGAGTTAATTATGAAACTATAAATGGTAGCGACACAATGGTAATAGAAAAATGAACTATGACTATTAATAACTGTAATAATTAAACAACAACAATAGTTTCCTAAAACTATTATCTTTTTGTAATATTATATTTATTACAATGAAACCTACTAACATATAATACTATAGCGATTACCTAGCTTCATTAGTAGTTAATAATTAATGAGTTAAACCTCACATTGCAATACCTATTACATTTAACTAGTATAAACTTGACTATTAATAGATTATTGTGAATTTGGTCATAGGCATTGTTTCTCCTTCATTAATATTTTATTTTGATAATTTTTTTACATGGGAAACTATTATAATACTATATCTCTTAGTTTTTTATTAATATCTAATAATTATTTAAATTCCACATTGCAATAGCTATTACATATAAAAAAAAGTGATTATTTTTTTCAAATAGCTATTACATATAAAAATGTGATTTTTTATTTTATTTTTAAAACATAAATAAAACTATATATTAAAATTATTATGAATGTAATTTTTTTAATTTCGAAAATAGAAATAAAAATATAGATTCGAATTATTGAAAACATAATTACATAATGAGTGAATGGTTGTACAAGAGTTTAGAGAAAACACAACACATTTCTCGGCACAATCAACTTCTCCGCACTACTACCCTAAACAACACTACTACTAGAAGAAATATCTTATCCTTTATTATGCCTATGCTTGACATTAAAAATCATTCCTTTATTATATATTCTAATTATTAAAAACATATTTTTTATATTGAAATCATTAACAAATATAATTGTAACTCAATCTATCATCAAACCATGTATTCAAATTATTAAAAACTTAATTTCACAATATGAATCAATAATTGTGTGAAAGTAAGGAAAAAAACCATTTCTCCTCACAATAACTTCTCCCCATTACTACTCCAAATGATATCTCTATCTCTAATACTATCGAAATTTCTAAAAACATACGCCTCAAAAATTTCATAGAACATCTCGTCAATTAAATAATTACTGAATCTTGTGCATTATGTTTGTGAGAAAGCTTTCGAGAGATGCCTATGGTTGAAGTGTTTGGATTTTTAAATTGGATATTTTAATTTCAACCGTTTTAGCAATGCATCTTTATAATGAAAATGCAACTAAAAATTTTAGTGCAAAGAATTAACCATAAAAATATAAATCGAAGCATAAAAAATATCTAATATTGATCAGCTAATTAGTTGTCCAGAGTTAATTATGAAGATATAAATGATATAAAAATTATAGTAATAAAAAAATGAATAGCAAAATGAACTGTAATTATTAATAAACGCTAATAATTAAACAACAATACTTTTCCTAAAATATTAAATGTTTATAATACTATATTTTTTACAAGGAAACCAAATAACCCATAAAACTATAAAACTATAGCGATTAACTATTTCATTAATAGTAAATAATTAACGAGATAGTTATTACATTTAACTATTATTAGCTTGACTACTAATAGAGTATTATTAATTTAACTATAACTAGTAATTCTTCATCATTAATTGTTTCTTTTGATCAGTAATTTACATGGACAAGTTTTATAACACTACAGCTATTAAATTTTTTTTACTAATAGATAATAGTTATTAATTTAAACTTTAAGTTGTAATAATTATTACATTTTATATTATTAATTTAATTATCAATAAATTATTGTGCATTTAATTATAACTATTAATTCTCTCACATTAAGGTTTTTTCCTTTTCATAATTATTTTACATGAATAGCTTTTGAGCAGAAGGAAAAAAAATATTATGATAAAAAAAAAATATTCACACTTTCATTAATATTTAATAATTAATGGATTAAACTTAGCGCTAGAATAACTATTACATTTAGCTAACATTAATATTAATAGAATAATGTACATATAATTATAGGTATTTATTTTTTTATTAATAGTTAATAATTAATGAGTTAAACTTTGCATTGGAATAGCTATTATTTTTTTATATTATTTACTTGATTATGAATAGACTATTGTGCATTAAATTATAGCTATTAATTATGTCCCTTTGATGCTTTCTCCTTTTGATGCTTTCTGCTTTTGATAATTATTTTACATAGATAACTTTTAGAAAACACAAATATTACTATTAAATAAAAATTTTCACACTTTCATTACTAATTAATGACTTAAAGTTCATAATACAAGACTTATTATATTTAACTATTATTAACTTGAAAATTAATAGACATTTTGGATTTAATTATACTATTAATTCTTCTGACATTAATGTTTTTTCTTTTATAAAGTAGTGATAAACTACCTCTTATGTGCGAAGACTATTAAATCCATAACCCTTTTCAATTCCAATTCATAGTGTTCAAATACTGGACTTTTAAAACTCGTTATTTTGACAATGAAAATAAAAGAAAAAACTAATTATAAAATAATAATTGAAATTTTAAATAATAACTTATAGTTATTAATTAATTAGTGTTGGGAGTCTATTATGAAGTTATAAATGAGAGCAACAAAATAATAATAACAAAATGAATTATAATTCTAAGTAATTGTAATAATTAAACAAAATCAATAGTTTGTTGAAATTATTAATTTTGGTTAATAGTTAATAGTTAATTACTTTAACTCTGCCTTCTAATAATTATTACACTTAAATATTATTAACTTGATTACTATTATATTATTGTGCATTTGATTATAACTATTAATTCTATATCATTTATACTTTTTTTAAAATTATTTTTCATGGAAAACTGTTATAATACTATAAATATTAGTTTTTTTTAATTAATAGTTAATAATTTATGAATTAAACTTTGCACTGCAATAATAGTTAATCATTTATGAGTTAAATTCTACACTGTAATAGGTATTTCATTTAACTATTATTAACTCCGTAGTCTAACTAGACTTCTTTTTCGCCCTGAAAATCATGGAAATTCCGCTAAGATTTTAAGAAAATGCGACAGGGATTTTTGTAAATCTAAGTTATAACTATCAAAATTTAATATTTTCAGTGCCCTTGAGGATTTTGATGGTGCTGAATCGATTTCCAGCATCAAAATCATGATTTAAACATTGTTAGTGTAAGATTTCTTAATTTTTTTGGCCCCAATTTTGACCTGTGCATTCAATTATATCTAATAATTCTCTTCCATTGATGCTCTTTACTTTAGATAATTATTTTACACTTAAAGTTTCCCGCACAAAAAAACCATAACTACTATTATTAAATAAAAATATTCATAGTTCTAGACAATAAAATCACAAATATTACTATTAAACAAAAGTGTTCACACTTATTTACAAATTATCCTATTCGTATAAACCATAAGTTGGATTGTGTCTAGCTATTTATTCTATTTTACTATTAGAAAACAAATATGTCATTACCGAGAAAACACTGTACTAGATGAATGTGAGACCTATAGCCCACCACCCTACACACATTTCAATAGAAGAACTCTACAAAATGAGCTAAATTTTACACAATAATATATAATATTATTTTATTAATATTGTTATTATTTTAGTTTATTATTGGAAAAAAAATACACCATTACCTAGAAAATAACTAATAATTTTTGTGAGAAATATAGAGTAATTTTTGTGATAAATATAAACTATTATGTGAAAAAAAAAAATTAACCTATTGTAGAAAAAATATATATCATTATATAGATATATTCATTTTATTTTATGCTAATAAAAAAACACTATGCAAAACAATTAATTAAATAGTGGTAAAGACATATACTTTGTTGCTCCTCTTGTTAATAATTCTGTTACATAATTGATTAATTTAGTTATTACGTAGTTGATCATTTAATTAATATTTGGTGACCATTATCGAGTGCCGAGTATTCTCCACATTGAGCTAAAGATTGGCTAAATAGTGTGCATGATTATAGTACATGTTGTAGGTTGTCGTGTATATGGTGATATAACATCACGTCTTGCAAATTTGTAATGCCATATACTTTTTCAATGATGAATGCGGACCTCATGGAAACTTACATGTTGTAGTCGATAGAAAATAAATTCTGTGGTGATAGAAAATTTAATGATGTTTTTTATTTAATATTTTATATAATAATGTTTTTTGGATTAATCACATAATTAGGATTGGGTATATTTTGGGTAATGATACATTTTTTTATTTATTCAATAAGATCAATCTTTTCTTTCTTCATCTTATCCTTAGGATGAATCATATTAGTTGGTTCAAAACATTAACCAAATCTTAACAATGTAATCAATCTAAAAAAAATTATTCTACCTTATAAATCACAAAATTCTTAGAACTAACATTTAATATTTTATTATCTTTTATTAAATTAAATGTTAATAATCTATACATTTAAATTAACAATATATATTTAATAATACATACATTAGGATTATTAATAATTTTCATACATAGTTAATGATTTAATTAATATTTTTTATTATTTAGATTTATCATCATAAAATTATATATATATTTTTAATATTTATTTATTAACTACGCATATATTTTCATTTTCTCATCTAATTGTGACCTAATTTGCAATTCTACTTTAAATTATATATCTTTGCAATCTGTTGTCCACCCTTATGAAGTGTCAAGTCTTCTCCACATTGATTAAATGCTTGGCTAAATAATGTGCATGTTTATAGTACATGGTGTAAGTTGCCGTGTATATCGTGATATGGAATGTTATCATTATTCTAGCCTTACCAGGAATGTCATAAATGGTTTTTTTACATTGGTAACGTCATATATTTTTTCAAGGGCGGGGACATCATGGGAACTTACATGCAATTCCATGGTACACTGATCTCTTTGTGGTGATATAAAATATGTTGGATGTTTCACTTTTCCATGAATGAATATTTAATAATTTGATATTTTATATCTTATTTTCGTTTATTGAATTGCATTTTTAAAACTTATATATTAAAATTTAAAATCACATTAGATTTAATAATTTTATTTTTGTAATCGATTGTAAAATATTTGAATATTAAAAATAATTTTATAGTTGTGAGGATTGTGTATGTTATTGTCTTTAATATACTTTCACTATATTTTAATCAAATTGTTTGATAATGAAATACATTCTACGATGCTTTGGATCTTGAAGGTTGGCATTACGAGTGTAGGATGTTATTGTGTTTAATATACTTTCACTATATTTTATTCCAATTGTTTGATAATGAAAGCCATTCTAGGATGCTTTCGACCTCCAAGGTTGGCATTATGAGTTGTGCCTACACTCATTTACAAGATTTTTTGAATGCTTTTGTATTGTTATTTAGTATGGCGGGGAACTATGATTTTGATTTAGGCACTATATTTTTATTAATTTTTGTATTTATTGATGTATTGTATATTTAAATATTATGAAGAGTCAATACTAAAATGTTAGTCATATTTACTTTTTTAATTTGTAGTTAGAATATCGTTTTGGTAATGTTGTTTAGTGATAAATTTATTTTTGAAAGAGATATTATTTATTATTTGGATATTAAGTGATTTAAACATTTTCGTATGAATGATTTTTTCCTCGGTAGATTATGATGAGCATTTTTGGTGTGGAATGTCGATAAAATTTATCACCTGAATATTGATTATTCATAAACAAGCCACATAGTTCGAAGATATGAATTTAGTATACTAGTATTGAAATATATATAATTATTTAGAGGATACACTGTGGTGTCTACATTTATACCATATTCATATGTGACCTACTAGATGATGATATGGTACTTATCTACATTAAGGTTTCGTGATGTTTTATCTTATTTGGGTTCTCTCTACCTTATCACATATATATATATATTTTTCTTAACAATGTTTGTTTTTTGGTAGGATCATTATGGTAAGAGGTGCTATATAACTTGGTATAGGGGGAGATGTGTAGGCGTAAATGTTTATAAAATATAACATTTAACATAAAAAAAGATAATTTTGGCTAAATATATTTTTAACCAGTCTAGATTCATCTATATCAAGTGCTGAGAGAGATCAAAGCATTCGAGGTGCAAACCTTTCCTCAGGTTTTGAACTCAAAAAAGAGGTTTTCTCCTCTTGTGATTTGATTTCACTTGAAATTCTATACATACATTGTTAAGATGGATCTATGTTGGGTTTTATATATACACATACCATATCTATGATGGATCCATCTCTCTCTCTCTCTCTCTCTCTCTTCTCATTCTACTCTCTCCCTCATGCCCTCTCCATCTCTCAATTATCAACCTCTCTCTCTTTATGTATTTCTTCTTCCCACCCTCACTCTCCCCCTCCAACTCCATCTCTCTCTCTTTCCTTCCCTCCTCTCTCACAGGTCCTCTATCATTTACCCTCCATATCTCTCTTTCTCTCTCTCTCTCTCTCTCTCTCTTGACATCCATCACTATCTCTCTCCTTACCTCCTTCCCTCCATCCCATTCTATTCCCCCTCCATCTCCATTTCTACATGTCTATGGTTTTCCCTTATCTCCCTCTCTCTCTCTTCCCTCTTCTTCTCTCCCCCATCCCTCTCTCTCTCTCTTCCCTACTCTCCTCTCCTCTCTCTCTCCCTTCTCTCTCTCTCTCTCTGCACTCCTCTGTATTTCTCTCTCTCTCTCTCTACACTCCTCTATCTCTCTCTCTCTCTCTCTCTCTTTCCCTTCTCTCTCTCTCTCTCTCTCTCTCTCTCTCTCTCTCTCTCTCTCTCTCCCACTCCTGTCCTTTCTCAATCACTCTCTCTCCATTTCTCCCTTGTTAGTCATGGTCTCTCTCCAACTATATCCCTCTATGTTTTTTTTCTTCCGCCCTTTCTCTTCCCCCCTCCAACTCCATGTCTTTTGCCCTCTCTCTCTCTCTCTCTCTCTCTCTCTCTCTCTCTCTCTCTCCACAATGATATCCATCCCTCTGTCATTTTGTCCCTCCCCTTTTCCCATTTCCATATTTATGTCCCCCTCTCTCCCTCCTCTCTCACTCATTGTCTCTCCAACTTTCCCTTGTCAATCTGTCTCTCTCTATCTCTATATTTCTATGTATTTTTTCTTCTTTCCTTGTCTCTCTCTCCCTAAAACTCCATCTCTCTATTCTTTACTCTCTGCTTCTCTCCCTCCCCTCCTCTCTCTATGTTTATCGTCATTCCTCTCTCTCTCTCTCTTCCACCCCTCATCTCTCTCTCTCTCTCCATATGATTGAGAAGTATCACTCTATGTAATAAATTATATATGTAATGTCTAATATATTTTACATTTTTAATTTTTGTTATGAAATAAGTTATTGCTATAGTTTTTGGGCATGTGGCATTGATAAGTCATGATATTGGCCCTTAGTATTATAACAAAAAATATTTACAAATTAATAATATCCATGGTAAAGTGGGCATAGATATGCATGGTTAATAAACTTGTTATATTGTAAGTATTAATTTTTTATGTGCTTATTCACTAACTTTAAAGTTGGATATAAAATAATTATTAGTCCATGCAAAAGAAATAATTTGAAAATCAGTTTATCCTTGATCACTATTACTTTAGCATTGACCAATCCAAATTATAATGTTTAGCTTCAAAAAAATAGATATTTACTTTTCATTATTACTAAAAATATATTTTTCAAACATTTTATTCTAAGCTTGAAGGTGTTCTTTCATCCTTTGCACAATATAATTCCATGTTGATAACTAGCTTGGATATTTTATGCCTTAATTTAAGGATATGAATGCAATATTAATGCATGACTTTTAGATATTTGTCTATTGGTTTTATATTCTTAAGGTTTGTAGGAAAACCAAAAATAAAATATTTGAAAATAACTTATACTCAAGTAAATGACATATTTACCATCAATTACTTCCCACTATAATTTAAAATTGATAGGAATAAAATGTAAAAGAAATATACGGGTTACTTCCCACAATTATTTATGTTTTCTTCAACAATTATGTAGGCTTAAACTCGAAATGTGTAGACTTACTAGTTCTTACTAAGCACAAAAATTTATTCATGTTTCTATGCTTGGGAAAAAGATTATCAAATATTATTAATTTAGTATTGAAAAATGCAACTTATAATTATTTATGAAAATTTTCAGGTACCCCAAAACAAAATTACAATATAATAAATTGAATTTTATTACTATTATTTATTTTAAATTTTTATTAATCTTGCCATAATTTTAATGTTTATACTCATTCACAAACAAAAACAAAATATCCCCTTAAAAACTTACATATATATGTTAAATTTTAAACAGTTGTGTCTACAAATCTATATCTACCTCTATACTAAATTGTAGAATACCTATAAACACAATAATAAAAACAATGTTTTCTTAATATATTTTTAATAATCAAATCGATCTAAATAAATAATCACTGAATCTCAATCTTTATCCTTGGCAATCTCGATGCGAGAGTCTATCAATAATTTTGGTGCATTTGAAAGAGTTGACAAAATATATTGACCATACGGTTCGACTGCTATCAGCTCTTCTCTTGATCTTGAGTCCATCATGGAGGAAGATACCATATCAAAAAAAAATTATGTGATAAAACTCTATTTCGGCTCTTCTCTTGATTCTGAGTCGATCATCGAACAAATTCCACAAAAGAACAAGTTTATCAAATAAAATCCTATCAAGCTCTTCTCTTTACCCTAACTTCATGAAGAGGAAGACACCGCACCAAAACAACTTATTTATGAGGAAATATTATCTATGCGTGGTGATGGTCAACTCCAGGTGGTCTTATTTAACTAATTTGTAACGAGAATTGGAGCATAAGAATCCTGAAGAGAGAAAAGAGCAAAGAACCAACCCACATACAAGTTATTTCATGAAGAAGTCGAAGACATGATTAGCGAGTTTGGAACAATAGAATACCTACACTAACAAATGAAGAAATTGAGATTTTAAAGAATACATCAAGAAGAAAATAATCAAACAATTTAAGTGTATAGAACCTTGAAGAAGAGAAGAAAACTAAATATAGTTGAAGTCAAATTTTTAAATTATAAGCATCACTAAGACATAGAAAAACAGGTATCTTAATTAAAAAATTTATGTTGTTGTAATTAAGGGAATTGTTGGAGAATCTGATTCCTACCACCTTATATGTGTCAAAACCATGCATCCAAGTGTCCCAGTTGAATTTCGCTTAGTCTAGTTTTAGTTCATTTTTAGTGAAGTCATTTATTGTCGATATTTCCAATATAGTCTTATTTAACTAATTCGTAATCTCGAGAAGATCGATCCAATGCTCCACATAGTTTTGATTATGCATCGCGTCGGGCGTCATGTTCCGGTCACATGTTTGTTATTTGCATGATCCAACATAGGTTGTATTCTAGGGTCTATCCAAGATTTTTTTTCCCTTTGGTCTGTAATTTATTTTTTTACTTTCTACGGACGAAGTTTTGCTTATGTCGAAAGAGGGAGGTTCGCATCCCGATTTCCAGAAAACACAGTTGTGAATATAGAGTTTAACTCATTTATGCCATTGCCTGGTCTATGATGCACCCCCCCCGCTTATGTGCCTAAACAACTGTCGAACAATGCAAAAAATAAAAGGATTTTAATGGTATATTAGTCATATTTTCAGGCCACCATCACACAGTACATAAGGTATTTAATGGTTAATGGTAAATTCGTCATCCTTTTTAGGATTTCCATTCCTTGTGTAATATTATCATAGTTTTACTATTATCTCAATTTTTATATTTAGGTCCCTAAGGGATTTGTCATGGTGCGAAAAAAATAAATAACAAGAGAAATTGTGGCTAGAGAGGATGTAATTTTCTGGCTAGAGTTGTCGTAGAAGTTGTGTATTGTAACCTTGTAAAAATATAGATATTCTATAGTTGCAATATAATAGAACAGAATTCTATGGGAAACAAGATGACTATAAGGAAAGGTAAAATAGGTCTTACATTTAATTACTAGCGTGGTGCGTATAATATTTATAAAATGATACTTCCATACCTATTAAAATCATTTATATTAGCTCTTAAGAGACAACCCTCGAATCAAATGTTCCTATAATTTAAAAACTGCTCAAATCAGTCCTCGAATGTAGTGTTCCTATAATTTAAAAAGTTCTCTAAACAGTCCTCGAAACTAATTTTCTTATAATTTAGTAAAAACCCTTGGTAGATTATATATACAAAAGATGTAGACATGAGTACGCAATGGCAATAATAGATAGTAATAACCCTGCAGATAAATGGCTTGGCATAGAAGTGATATGTAGGAAATAAATACAGTTCTTCTATGAACATATGATTACAAAAGTCTGAGTAGCACTCGTAGAATTAATCATTTTTAACAAGGTAAATTGTTAATGGAAATTATTTGGTTAAAGAAAAAAAAAGGTGAATTAAAATATATTCACGGAGCGACAAATCGTCAAAGTCATTTACTATTATCGTTTTTTTTTTTTCTGAATTTGGTAGTGCCTCGCTTTTTCTATTTATATTTGTAAAACAGGTTACAAAATTATAAACTACAGTCTATAGCCTCAACCTGCGCGTAGGACTAGGTCTGTTGACCATCTGCATGAAAAGCAAACCAAAACTGGAAAAGTTTCATTCTTCTACATCTAGCATGAGCTATCTGTTCTACTTTTGATATATCTACATTCTGAGCAATTAAACTAAGTTCATATAAATTTGATACTATCATAAAGACACATAATGAAAAAAGAGCTACTCTTCAGATGATCTACGTCCAATACTATCATCAGGCACATAATGAAGAAAAGAACTACTCTTCGGATGAAGAGACAGGAGCTGGAGCTTTCTGTGTCATTTACTATTATCGTAGTTGAACACAGTGAAATATTTAATATCTGGTACAAAAATTTTCCAAAATAGACAGAACTTGCAGCCATGTTTGAACCCAAAAAATTTATCACCGGGTTTTTTCTTTTTTCATAACAAGAAAAAAAATTATAGTGGAAAAAATAGTTATTTATATAAATATATATGAAAACAACTAGGTCTTGTATAAGGAGTCATACTTCTTGATAAGGCCAAATGGACGCATAATGTTCACAAGGAAATTAATTTAGTTTAACAAATGTTGGGATTTTACTCCCAACCACTGTCATGAATGAGAAGCAGTGCAACCCACAATTTTCATCAATTTTGACAACAAAGAAGGATAACAGTAGATCCAAGAAACTGGAGGTGTTTTGATGAATCCACACAAAGATAAAATCAAAGTACCGATCCTTAAACTCTGCATTTAATTCCATCTACCACATTAACTTACCTTTTTCCCGCAACACGAAAATCGCAAGTTTTTCGTTTTACTATTTAAGCCACTTGCTATATGATGTTTTATCATAGATGCGATATTTGGAGAGACCTACCTTATACCTTACTGCATGGACCAAACCGTGTTTTGCGTTAATTTCTTTGTGTTTCGCATTTCACACTTTCCAACTTTTAGCCACCCACAAAGAAGATTTTGCATTGTTTATGACTTACCTTTCCACAGTCGCAAGTTAAGTCATTCGATGTGCGATGCGATCCTGCTATCACACATCGCATTTGTAACTGTTTATGATTTCCCATAAAGTGCCACAACATATGTTATTTGTTTTACGACGCGATTCCTCTATCGCACATCGCGCCTGCAACTTGTTAAGTTTATCCGTGTTCACGCCAGTTGAAATTTAAGCTTGTCAATCTGCAATCTGCGATAAGGAGCCGGATGTGTGAGGACTCAGAGCTAGATCAAATTATATTTGAGTTCTGCCAACGTTATGTTTGAACTCGTTTTCACGTGTTTTTTGTGTATAGGAAGAATACAACCTATATTCTCATTAAATGTAGAAATGTGTCTTTTGACAGCCCAAAGATGAATATTTGTTGAAAATCTATTCAACATTGAAGCAACATTGATTAAAATTATTTTTTTAGGCTTCGACCATTTTTATAGAACCAGAAATGTAATTTAATTTTGATGTGAAGTGAATTGAATTGAAAATAGAAGTTTCAATCCTTCTACTGTGTATAACGATGCATGTGTGTTGACTATTAATTCTGCATTTTTGTATTCTATGTGTTTGGGGAAACACATTTCCTCTGTCTGATTGTATTGAGAATTTACCAACATGGTATTGGAGCAGGTCTAGGCTCTCATTGAAAGAAGAACAAGCTCAATTTCTTTGCTGTAGAAGCTGTAATAATGGTTTAAGAAGAGGTTTTTTCTAGCAGTAAGAAAGCTTGCGCTTTACACAGTCAAAGAATATTGTTTTGTTTAACACGGTCATGATGGAAGCAACGGCACCATCTTGATAAATCACCAACTACCAATGTTTAATGGAAAGAAATATGACTATTGGGTCATTACAATGGCAACCCTATTTGCTTCACAAGATATATGGGAGCTGCTGGAACAATGTTTCTAAGAACCAGTAGATGCAACAACGCTGGCTTCTTTGACAACAATAGAAAGAGGCTTGTTGAGATATAATAGGAAGAAGGAATCCAAAGCCCTATTCTATTTCTACCGAGAAATACACGAGAGTATATTCCCAAGGATTGCAGTTGCAACAAAGTCTATGGAGGCATGGGATATGCTCAGTACAACCTATGAAGGCATGGAGAAAGTGAGGAAAACAAAGCTACAAATTCTGAGGAGAGACCTTGAAACTCTCTATATGAAAGAGTCTGATAACATAGACTCATTTTCGCACATGTGATTTAGTTGGCTACCCAAATAAGGTCTCATGGAGAGACACTTGAGGAGAGAAGAATAGTGGAGAAAATTTTGAGAATTCTACCCTCAAGATTTGATGCCATATTAGTGGCAATAGAAGACACAAAGGACCTCCCAATATTTTCAGTGGATGAGATTTATGCATCCCTGATGTCTCATGAACATAGACTAAAGAGAATAGTGAACTCCTCATTGGGGCATGCTTTGAAGACACAGATGTCTTTTGGTCAAGGTAAAGGTCCAGGAAGATCAAACTACCAAGGAAAAGGAAGAAGCCCACAAACAAGTGGAAGAAACAGCCCTGCAAGAACAATTTTAAGGGGCAACAACCAGAATCAAAGCAAAGGCTCAAGCCAAATTCAAGCACATGGAAACATGTATGATAAATCCCAAGTCCAATGTCATTATTGTAAAAAGTATGGGCATTATGCCAATGAATGTAGAAAGAAACAAAATTACATGAATAATAAGAAAAATGTTAATTTCTCAAAAGAAGATAAGAATTAGGGTAATTTTCTTCTAACATGTAATGTAGCACAAGAAAAACATGAATATGTATGGTTCCTAGACTCAGGTTGTAGTAAGCACATGACTGGAACATAGGAATGTTTGCCAATCTGGATGAAGGTGTGAAGTCTGAAGTGACAATGAGGACTGAAAGCACAGTCTTTGTCATGGGAAAAGGAAGAGTATCTATACTCACAAGGAAGGGAGAAAATAAATTTGTGCCAGATGTATATTATGTACCTGGCCTAAAATATGACCTTCTAAGAATTGGACAACTCGTGAACAAGGGCTGAAATTTATTCTTCAAGAATAATGTCTGTACTATCATGGACATACCTCTAAGTAAAAGGGTCATTGCAGAAGTGAACATGAAAAAGAATTGGATGTTTCCTCTCAAGCTTAAAACAAACTTGAAGGTAGGAGGTGTTGTAGCAATAGTCACACAAGAGGTCTTTCAAGAAGAAATTAAAGGTGAAAACACGTTATGGAATTTGAGATTTGGACATCTCAATTTTCGAGATTTGAACCTCTTGCATAGAAAAGGAATGGTAAAAGGATTACCACTCATAGAGAAAGCAGACAACCTATGTGAAGGCTGCATTTTGGGCAAACAACATAGAGAAGCACTCATAGCAGGGAAGATTATAAGGGCAAAGGAACCCTTAGAGATTGTCCACTCAGATTTATGTGGACCAATGCAAATGCCATGTTTAGCTAGTAACCAATATGTTTTGACATTTATAGATGATTACACCGGAAATACATGGGCGTATTTCTTGAAACAGAAGAGTGAAGTGTTGGAACAATTATACCACTTCAAAGCTCTTTCTAAGAAGAAGAGTGGGCACTACATCAAAGTGTTGAGAACTAACAGAGGTGGAGAATATATCTCCAAATATTTCCTACGTTTTTGCAGGGAAAATGGCATACACAAGAAGTTTACCACAAGGTATATGCCACAACAGAACGGTGTTGTAGAAACGAAGAATAAGACCATCATGGACATGGTTAGAAGTATGTTGAAGGAAAAACATTTTCCAAATGAGTATTGGGATGAATATATCAGTTGTGCAACATATATTTTGAATAGATGCCCAACCAAAGATGTTATGAACAGAGTTCTGGAAGAAGCATGGAGTGGAACAAAGTAGTTTTTCACTCACATGAAAGTATTTGGATGTGTGGCTTATGAACATATCCTAGATCAACTAAGGAAGAAGTTGGATAGCAACGGGGAGAAGTATATATTTTTTGGACATAGTGACGATTCCAAGGCATACAAACTCTATAATCCATCCACCAAGAAAGTTATAATTAGAAGGGATGTGCAATTTATTGAAGAAAAACCTTGGGATGGAAGCTTAGAGAAAACAGTGAACGTGAAGACATATGTGTCTCACCAAGAGAAAGATTAATGCACAACATCAAATAATTCCTCCACGATGGTTCCTCCTCCACCTACACAAGTACAAAAGACCACACCACAAGCAAGAAACAAAATAGCCTTCAGAAATCAAGGAAGTGCTTCTCTAAGCACACCATAGGGATCAGAAACTCCCTCGAGTTCAAGTGGAGCTCCAAGAATAGCAAGAAGACCAAGATTTATAAATTTGAGTGAAATTTACGAGCAATAAGCTGATAATAAAATTGGTCTGAAATAATTATTTTCTTTGTTTTTTCATGTTGATGACCTAATTGATTTTGAAGATGTAGTAAAAGAAGAAAAATGGATTGAAGCAATGAATGAAGAGATTGGTGCAATTGAAAAGAATGACACATGGGAGTTAGTGGACCTCCAACAAGGCAAAGAAGCCATTGGCGTAAAATGGGTCTATAAGACCAAGAGAAATGTTGAAGGAAGAATAGAAAGGCACAAGGCAAGACTATTTGTAAAAGGATACATGCAGCAGGAAGGAAGATATTATGAAGAAACCTTTGCACCAGTTTCAAGGATGGAAATAGTGGGGAAAGTGTTGTCCATTACAGCACAAAAAAAGTGGAAAGTCTACCAAATGGATGTGAAATCAAAATTTCTGAATGGAGTGTTGAAAGAGGATTTATATGTTGAACAACCGCCATGCTATGAGATTGAAGGCCAACAACACAAATTGTGCAAGTTGAAGAAAGCTCTTTATGGGCTGCAGCAAGCACAAAGAGCATGGTACAACAAAAATGATGCTTACCTGACAGAAAATGGGCTTGAAAAATTTGATGGTGAACCCACAATCTACATCAAAGAAAATGATGGTAAGATCCTTATTATTGTTTTGTATGTAGATGATTTAATATTTACAGGCAATGAAGTTTCTCTCATTGCTTATTTTAAGGCAGTCATGAAGAGTGAATTTGAAATGACTGACTTAGGTTTATGGAGATAATCCTTGGGCATAGAAGTAAAGAAAAATTAAAAGGGATTTTTTATTTCCCAAGAAAAATATGTTTCAGAATTTTTGAAGAGGTTAAACATGAAAAACTGCAAAGTAACAGTGTAATGACTCTCACTTCACACACAGTTTCTTTTTTTTCTCACAACTGAATATTATTATCAACCTTTATATTATTCTATTAGATTCACCTTTATAAGGTTTAGTTGCAATTCCATGAGTTTCTATTTCCATCTCTACATTATCGTCCTTTTCCCTTTCTTCACAATTCGATGAGATTTTGTTATCAATACTAAAATTATCAATTTCTATCCTTGAATTCTAGTATTCTCGTTACTACTATTGTGCATAACCTTGTGCATTAAACTAATGGTAACCCAACACCTTATGGTATTTCTATGACAATTCCTTAATTCATTTACTTTATCTCTAACTTATTATTTTACCTCATTCTTATTTGTATTACTTTGAATAACATATATATGTATATATGAGGCCTCTTCACCTAATATACTATCATATTATTTTGATAATCTATTACCTTTCTCATTTATTAACCAATTTCATATAATTCAAATAGGAATAAGGGTTTCCTTAATAATCTTTTTAATCCCTTCTATACATATACTATATATGATATATTGTCCCTTTTTATTTTAATTTAATTATTTTCATGCCTCTCTTGTTATGTTACTTCATTCTTATGGTTTTCCATTTGATAACCTTAGATTAGCTTGGAATGAATACCACGATAATGAAATCGAACGTATAGTCATTATGTCACTGTCATTCCATTAAAATATTTTGATCTAACACAATTAAATTTACACTGAACCATACTTCAATATTTGGGAGTGTATTAATGACGCCAGCTCACGAAGCCATTTATTCAGCCCATTGAACTTCTTAGGGAGATGTGGCCATAACTTCAACTGAGGATGTCTTAATTTCTTATGTCATCAACGTAACCCTCAAGTACATGGTCACATGATGGCTTTACGTTCAGTGTTTCAACATGTTGATCCACGTGTGGCTTCTTAATCCATTAACACATGTATGGTGTGGATTGATTAGGGTTTAATGTCGTATCTAGGTTAAGAGGCTCAATTCTCAGTATTCGTATCTCTTTGGTTTTCTATTGTGAGCATAGTTTGCTCTGTTCGAATGAGTTAGGAGTAGAGTTCTCTATTCGAATGGCCCAAATCACTGCCACCCACAAAACTCATCCTCGCTGTGAATCTCAACGACTAGTAAGGTATGTCATTAGGTTCCACTCGTTTTCATTTTTCTAACTTTGTCAATACTATTAAAGTTAGTTGCAAACGGATATAGTCTGATGGCATCACTGTAATTTAGTTTTTCATGCAGATTTCCTTTTTATTTTGAATGTTTTCTCTTATCCATTTTATTTATTTATTTGCAATATTATTAAACTCCTTTCACTACTCCTTTGGGAATTATATGGCACGAGTTTTATTTCAGGATAGGAACTTTAAGGATTTCACTGGTGTAGAGTCTCATCAATCTGCTTACTATGAGGTGATCGAATGGAAATTGCATTGTAGTCGTTTTCATTTCGTTCTTACTCAGAACTGAGCCCGACTCCTGCTCCTAGATTTTCTTTTTGAAAATTTTAACGTCAATAATTATTTATTCTGTTGTTTTTATTTCAGTCAGGCTAGTGTTTAACCAAGGTTTCATTTCTTTGCCTAGATTATACTTGGAATGAACCAGGTACATTTCCATTTTGGTCTTCCCTCTCCATGTTCATTACAGTTGTTCTATGTTGGAGGCTTTAGTTCTAAATATAATTTTTTTTCTAGATTGTCGGCAAGACAATAATGTAGTTCTTCGATCTGGCAGTCTCTGTTGCTATTCGACATTTTAAAATAGAGCATAGTTACTTTGTATTCATCATTTTCCTTTGGTTTTCAAATAGTATGATATCGTATTCTCGGTAATTCGTATTTTATAGAACACCTGATATTTTATTCTATCATTCTGTTATTTTTTTTATTTTGTTATAGGTATAGTAACGATGGATCCAACCAATTTAAGGTATTACTTTCAACTACTACCCTAAATGTTTTCATGGTTCTCATTTCTTATCAAATAACTTTTAATTCAACCATTGCTAATATGGTCACTGGTAATATGCATGTGCTTCAAACCCTCGTCTCCTGGTTTCACATTGAAATGGGTGAAATCGAACATGATTTTTACTGGTCTCCCTCTCTGCATTGCTAACACATGTCGATATCATTGCTCCGGAATGCCTCTTTTCTATGGGCCCTCTTTCTAGATTTTCCAAACCATGGAATATTATTTAGAATTTCTTTTAACTCAGTTACCGTACCATTTCAAGTTTTTTTTTGATTTTCCAGAGACATTTTGTATTTCCGGTCGATAATCAAAATCATGACTGTGTTAATTTTTTTATGTAACGTTTTCCTATTCAACCATATGTGGTGATAGTTTCTATGATGGAATACTAGTAATTCCATCCTTACTGAATCACTATTAGTGTTCTAGTTTAATTTATGTAATATATATGTATATATGTGTCTTCTGTATTTGTACATACATTTTTCATGGCATCCATAAAATATTGTACTGTGGCTTCCGCTGCCTCATCTCATTAAAGAGGATATGATTTTATATTGATGTTTCATTGTAAAGTTGTCAGTTCACGAGATTACTCTTTTAGCACCCATAACGTTATCACATGCTCACCTACTGGTATAATTTTATTATGATTGGCTGCTATAATAAATATAAAGCATAGATTTATGATGACTTTCTACAATCCTTTATATCTTTAATATACAATATTTTCGTTATGCTCAATATAAAATTATGTATGATGGAAGCATGAATATAATAGTGTATTTCCTTTTCCACATACATGTATCCTATTCAGAATGGTGTATTTTGGATTTCTGTTGTTATTGTTGGTTATACTATAGAGTCTAGCTTCATTTCCAGAGATCTCTATATACATCTGTTATACATAGATTTAGTTGTGGTTATTGTGAATTATTTACAACAAAAGTACAAAATAGGATAAGGTTTTACTCTTATCATATATATCTATCTACCACTTACATATTTTTTTAGTTGAGTTTAATGTACTGTTTAAAATCAGGAAAGGATTATCTTATGAAACAATCAATGTTTCTCTAGATTAGTCTTACAAATATATTAATTTCCTTAATGGAGTTTCTGAATAGTATGTGTATATTCCGTCAATATAAATAAAGTAAAAGCACTAACCTATTGGAAATAAAAATTTACAGTAGTTGTTTCTGTTAGATACACACTATAATTTATTCTTTACAGCTATGACAGTATTCAAGGTTTTGTTTCAGCATAGAAAGTTCTCATTAATACTTTTATGCAATAATATCTATGCCTCTTCTTCCCTTGTATATAATCGTATGATTCAGTTCTGAATTTAATTTCTGTTTACTGATAATTTTTGTTTGGGATTTTATTCAATCAATAATAAAAGTCTCATTACTGAATCAGAATAGAGGGATATTCGATTAGAATTCCTAACCCTAGATTTATATCTGTCTCCAGAATTAAACATGCTAGGAGTTGGAGTTAACTAGATTTTGTCCATCCAACCATACAGATTTTAGTATTATTACTGGAATAACATCTATTAAATGGGTGGACCTATACTAGATCCCTGTACTCAGTGTAATTTACATTATGAAAAATCTACAATTTTAATTTCAGTAATTTCACACACACACACATGGATATATATTGTTGAGGGAGGTAAATCCCCCGCGACGCAGGCGACCCCGCCAGCCCAAGCAGGTTCAGCAACAAACAAAATGCGCAGACGCAAGCCCAGTTACGAATGAAAGACTCTGGGATAAGAGCCTACCCGGATTCCAACGCTAAGGATTCGAAGAAGAAGTGTCCCCCGTCGCCACCGCACGACAATCCTTCCACGATCTCCGCGGATGAACACCGCACATGTAAGAAACGTACATCGGTATACAAGCATAGGAACCAAGATATCATGAATTAAACATCGTAAGGTCGAAAAGATATAACCGTGATTAACATGATGAAAACCTGAGGAACCAATCATAGTCATCTATTAAAATGATAAACGAATAAGTTACAACCAAGTTCCCCGACGCTTTCAGCCTTCCCTTCGAACGGGTCTCCGGGGTCGTCCACGTTCGGGCAGCTCGCCAAGGAAAGGGAAACCTCTCCAGCATCTCGAACAATGATCTCCTGCCAATGGGCCTTAAGGAAAGAAGGGATTCTTTACAGCACAAAGGCACTTGGGAATAGGAGAGCGAAAGCTTCGGACTTCAAGACTTTCGCCCCTTTTCCGCTTTTTCCGCCCTTCTATCAATGGATGAAGGCTATATTTATGAGGAGAGAGTGAGTGTTGGGATCCCTACAATAGGAAGGAGTGCCTTATCCTTTGGGAGGTTCCCCATATATGGTGGTTAAGAGCCAAGGGAGGAAGGCCGTGGTTATTCAGCGAAACCACTTCTGATGACCTGTCCACCAGGTCGTTGTAATCTAAACTTCGCCTCTTTTTTAAAAAAACTTTCCATAAACAGAGTGCGTGGCCAACACTCGGACAGAGCGCCAATTGCGCGGGCTCGTTGTTAATTTTCCCCCTATCAAGGCGAGTACATAACGGCTACCGCCAATGCAAAAACATGTGTTTTTAGGGTCTCGCTCGTGTGAAATGATAAAATGTGGAGAAATGGTTGTCTCATGGAAAGGATGCAATGAAGGTATTGGCGTTGACAACAAGCCACAAATACACATAATGGGTCTCATTAAAGGGATTGAATGGTACTGGACGGTGACAAATTATCATGGTAATGGGGAGTGCCCCTAAAGCATGAGGCCCGAGAGAGAGAGGGGTGAAATGCTTTACGAGAACATGTTCAATCAAGGCCCGGCCGTTGAAATCCTGCAAGGTAAATACACAACCGAAATCTCAAGCACATGATGTATACATATGGTATGACGCAGCCATCTCAAAACAGACATACGTATAACTGATCTGTGGCATGGACGTTGTATCATCCAACTAAGATCAAACAAATAGACCTGTGCATGGTCGTAGCCATCCAACTGCTGAGTCATGTACATAATGATAATAATCCACAATCGTGTACCGGATTACAACAGACACAATCCAGGTCTTGCGCTCTATCTCGACCCAACAGAGTACAAGTTCAAGCATGCGAATATGAGCTGAAGTCGAACATGAAGAAACATCGTCCGATTACCAACAATGATGAAAGTCATAATCGTACGCAGAGAAACCAACAATAATGACAATGGTCCTCAAGGTACTAATGTGCACCCACGGCGAATAAATGAGTTGATGTCGAACACCCTAATCATTCCGACTTAAAGTCAATGATGTAAACTCTACGATCATACGAACTCCGCCATTGAGTACGTGTACCCAAGGTACCATCGGAGTCTTCTTTAGACCAACTTCGGATAATGAGTTGATGTCGACAGGAAGTGACCTTGATCGGTGGGCTATAATGATTCCCACATCATCGACACGTGATGGAGGAACAGTGATGTTTTGTTGTGAATCAGATCATACGAGAAATGAGACACAGAGATGGCAAGATAACTTTCGAACATATTGATTACATTTGCCAGTGATTTGGCAAAAAGATTTGACATCAACAACATCAAAGGTCATGGCGACGCAGGCAAAGGAATGGGGACAGGGGTCAAAGAGGATTACCCAAACCCATGGAAGCAAAGTGAAACAACGAGATGAGATTTTCCCCAACTTAATACCTAATGCAGCATTAAGTGCCATGTTCAAGAGTCAAGATCATTGACGACAACGACGATGGTTCCATTTCACCATTTCGGCGGCACCAAATTATTTTGATAATGCTTTGAAGGGATAGCATATGCTTTCAGGATATAAGTCCACCTTCCTGCGAATCCATCTCGAGGTATTTAACGGATCCTAGGAAGGAGAACTCGGAGAATGTCATTTCGACGGGAAATCCAATGTCACCGTGGCTTAACGAGTCCGACAAAGGAAAGAACTCTCGCGCTTTCATGTTTAGAGAGTTTGAAAAGACAAATCTTAAAAGAAAACTCCACAGTCCCTTTTCGTAAATAGTTCCCCGTGATCCGAAAAGGTAGAAAACAATATCCGGAAAACCTCCTGGGCCGGCGGAGAACAGGGTATCTTTTCGTAATCGATCCGAAATTTCACCCCGAAAAGGTTAAACTTATACTCGGTGAATGCTCTATCTGTATCCACGTAACGAGATCGAAACGATAAGGGGTTCTACGATTTTTTCATATTTAGAGAGTCGAAAGAGCCGAAAGATGACCCGTATGACTTTTTTCTATTACCGAGTCCGAAAGTATGTGTCACAACTCGTTTCCACCTTTAAGTCGCAAAAACCCGCCACCGCACATGCCCAACAAGCGTAAAATCCATTTTCGACATAATACATGCAATACGTATTAAGAAATAACTTTTAAAGCTCATTTTAATTTAAAAAAAAAAGTTATAAATATGTCCAATGGTAAAAAATGAAATTATTTTTTACTATTTACTCGTGGAGAGCAAATGGTCCATTTGGAGTTAATCTTTCCACGGCGATTGCGACCAATCCAGTAACCATTCAGCGTCTCGTCCGTGACAAAAAGAGGCGGCCTTTTCTTTCCATGCATTTTTAATGATTTCCTTAGAAACTGCCTTGTATGGGATTCCTTGAAATTTTAGGCTTAAAGGAGTACAAGCAGACGCACTACCTGCTGCCATCATTTTACTGTGGGTCACACATGGCGCGACCGCTAGCAGTCACGGCGCTCAGCGGTAAGGAACTTGGAATTTCCAGCTCAAATCCCAAAAGATTTCTGAGCAAATTTCTTGAATTTTGAGGCTCACAGAAGATCTAATTAAAGGCTTAACCATGTGAATGCAAGATAAATGTTTCTAATGGTTAAATGGAAGGAAATCCAGAACACGGAGATAGAGGACGAAGAGGCCAGCAAAGCCGGGCATGGCGAATGCTCGGAGATCGGCTTAAAAAAGTTCTTCCTCACCATGCTACGAGTTTCACCCTCGAGCTCCTCCAATATCTCATCAACCCCGGGATGAAAATGACCAAGTATTCAGAATACGAGACTGTGTGTTGGAATTGGAGGTCGCCGATGATGAGCCACATCGTGGATTATCCCGTAAAGGGGTCCTAATCCTCGTACCGACTTCGGGGAGCGTACCATCGTGGAAGATGGAAGAAGTAATGATGCTGTGTGCCGGTGGGGCCAACAGAACAAGGAGTAAGAAGGTATACATCTCAACCATCCCCTCGACTCCAGCAACCGAGAGCGACCACACTGGCCGGGTCGTCGGATCGCAGCACCGCACGCAGGCTGGCAAAGACTAACCCCATCGGCTCGTAACGGCGGGGTCTCGACCGTATGATTGGGCAATGTACCGTCACGATCAACATGAAAAGGCAGCTCTTACAAAGGTAAACAACAACCGGCGTTCGGGGTATGGTTCCATCTTGGCATCGTTCATTCGGGAACGCATACTGTCCCTTCCAGGCCAAGAGGCCCATGTGGCGAGTCTAGTACCACGAGAGCCGAGAATGGTCATTGGCAAAGACTGACAGTTCGTATCCGGGAGGCGGTAACGATGTCCTGAAGCCCAAGTTCTTCGGGGGGACATGCGCAATCGGACGTCGAGCATCGATTCTAAAGTGAACCGACTTGTTGTGGACCCTATCTCCCGCTACCAGAAGGAGACTGGGATGAAGAGCTGGGTAAGACCTCATATTTTGATTTTATGTTTATGCGTTTTTGTTGACACACTGGTTCGAACAATTATATATGCATGCGTATGTAGGACCGAGAGACCGGGGCCTCCATGCCCCTATCTTCCCAGGACACAACTCGCCCCCGAGATCCGGGGAAGGTACCGAGGAGAGGCACCGGTTCGAACCTCAGGGATCGTCCATGGATCCCGCACTATGCCCGACCGTCGATGTACCGATGGAGTACTCGCACTACACGGCGGGAGTCCCAAACCGGCCCAATTTAATCCTGATAGCGCTAGTGCGTGCGCGGACGTGCTATCATGAGCACCATGTCATTAGTCTCTTGTGATTTAAAATATTAATCTATTTTGAGAGACATGTTGTCTTGATGTATTAAGACAATTATGTATATTTTTTGAGTTTTATGTGGACGCACACTGTGTAAACATTTCGACACACATATATATATATATATATACATATGATTATTTTGGATGGATCTTTCTTTACATGTGATGATGTTTTCTATATTTCATGCAAATGTCTAATACAGATGTAATCTAATGTACGGGCCATATACAAACGACCTACGTGTAAATGTATTCTGCATGTTGCATTTAATCACACATTTCATTTTTACGTTAGCTTAAAAGCACACATGAACACACACATATGCAAACTATGTTAAAACGAAATGGGCTTTACGCAAAGCTTAAAACAAAAAATCAGTGCTTCGATAATAAGAAAGACGGGCATGCCCCCAAAGATGTTGCCTCAAATCGAGGCACATGCTCCCCCAAGCCTACCGATTGAAAATGGAGCAAGATTTAGAAACATGTCAGATTTGAGCCGAAACCGACAAAAAATCGAATGAATAGTCAGAGCCATTATTTTAACGAGGTTGACACACTTAAAAGAACTATCCTCGAACAGCTTCTTGTTTCATTGCTTTTAGGAGCTTGACACAAGTGGAGGAACTATGCTCCAAGATCCTAGTTACATTTTGCAGAGCTGACCGTGGGGAGGAAACCATGCTCTAACCGACTTACATCAAAATGAACAAGAAGGCGGCGTCCCAAGAGCTCCCGCCCGATGGAAGGGAAACATCCCGGAAGTCAGACCTGCCCCGCACATTATACCACAGACGGCCACCGAGCACGTAAAAAAGACCGGGTATGTAGCCACACAGTTGACCTGCGGTGGAGCAGACATAACCGGTGGATAAAACCGTGAGGGGTGATGGCGGACCGTATGCTACATTGGGACCAAAGAACGACAAAGCTTGATCAATGTGGCTACAATCCTTCCTCTTCGTGAAAGCTTCAGCCACACGGTGCGGGAGGAGACAAGCGCTCCGTGCTAGTATAGGTAGGTGTAATCGCGCCCTGTGAGTGCGTATGAAAATCCAAGGGGCCCGGAACGACCATCACACCATATGGACGGCTTTCCTCCCACCACTAGTAACCTTGGAAGGATCCAACGGTTGACCGGGTCCTTCATTGAACACAAACAAGACTACAGAATGTGCGCAAGTTTTCAGAACCGAAAGCTTGCTGCAGTTGAAGATGTATTTCAACAGACGCACCTTCGTCTATAATGGGTGCCGGGTACAACCTTATACCAAGAGCTCCACCCGTAATCTCGAAAGGCACATAAGACGGAAGGCGAAACTCGGCAAATCGATTCCCAATCAAAGGAAGCGACCAAATCATCGAGGCTACCATCGAAATGCATGTCTTCCCCCGATGTTATGATGGGCTTCCTCCATGACCTCCATCTCGAAGGAGGAATATCCTCGGAGTCTCCATCATGGAGGTGGAGGAGCGGCTTCGAAGTACGTGATGTGAGGAATCTTTCTTCAAGTCTCGACTTAATCCGAAGAAATCGTAAGGACATGAGGAGTGTGAGATCCACTACGTAAAGACCGTGCACCGCACGGCTGAAGCCAACCGATCCCTACCCACCAATGGTTGAATGTGATGGATCAGAATTAACTTCGGGGAGTGGATCGACCCGTTGATAACTTTGACCAATCAGGATCACTGGCATAGGACTGACCTAAAGCCGATTATAACCAGGAAGGCGTGTGTAGAACCGACTGGTTCAAGACTCGCTGCTTTCCATCTTATAAGGACAAAGGTGAGCCGGCATGGTGCCTCCCCAATTTGCTGTGATTGGTGATCTTACCGTTCTTAGAGTTCTTATCAATGCTAGCCTGAAGACGTGCCCCCAACTTGACTCCCGAAAGCTGCGCGGCACCCGTGCGCCGTCGGACCATACTTTACACCTTGGGAATGCCGTGCGTCTCGAAGAAGATGGTCTTCCGTGCGGAACATGCACCTGAATCCTGACTTTTCGAGGAGGCTGGAAGGACTATCAAGAGGAAGTGTTTTAGAGACAAGCAGCTCTTCCACTTTTTTAACCTCTCGCTTATCGGACTTCTTCTTTGTCTTCTTCTTCTTCAGCTACCCGGCTACTCGAATCCGCATCACTCGGTGCAGAAGATGAGGACGCAGAAATGCGAAGAAAGGGAGAGGTCCACCTTGGAATCAACATGATGTTGTTCCGTCGATGAACCGATTGAACAAGAGGGAGAGCTAAACCGCGTAGGTTGAGAACAAATCCAAACAGCAACCCAACAAGCACCTGTGAAGGACAACGTCGTCATGTAAGGAGCACCAACATTTCAAAGGGGAGGAAAATGACCAAGATTCTCTGGCGTATCTGGGTTGGTGGTCTCCGGAAAAGCGCGCCCAAACTCAAAACCACACCAAAGGAATGCAGTTAAGACACACGATCAAATCCGTCAACAAGCAACGTCTAAATGTGGTGTGTACCCTGTGGGCGATTGATTTTACCACATTGGAAAATAAGAAATTCTACCGTTTACAAGTGCAGAGTCGAAACTTATAAAAAGATGACTTGTCTTCTTCGCAGTTGCCGTGAAAGGACAAGCGTCGATCATTTCTTTTCAAGTTTAAGGAGTCGTGCAAGACAAATGATCAAGCCAGAAAAACTAGGCACAAAGGGTGTACCAAATATCCGTGAACCGAATATACACCTTGGTTTCAACAATGAAACAGAACGACTCAAGGACTTTCCGTACGGAAGGTAGTCTCCCGAATGCCGTGTTCAAAATACGGCATAGGGCGGCAGACTCAAGCCTCGTGGATAAAGGATTGAAACCCAGGGGTCTCCTCATATACGCGACGGCATTTCCGGGGAGCGAGTCCGTACTAGCGCCGTTCAAAGCCAACAAAGCAACACAATGTTAGTTTAACGACGGCCCAACACGTTTCCTTAGGCCCAGACCTTCTAAATGTGTTTCGTTAAGTTCCAATGCTTCTTAGGTTAATGGAATAAATTTTTAAAAGGTACTTGATCTTCAATTAAGTTTCAATTTTCAGGCCTTACCGTATGTAGTATCTCAAAGACCTTCTAAATGCAACCATATGAGAAAGAAAACTTTTCAATTCGATGAATGCTATCTAGTTATGGAAGAGCTTCAAACAATGATGCAACAAACAACAAACCGAAAACGAAACTTTTCCAACCAGATGACTCCTACCATATCCAAAAGTATTCTAAAAGATTCAACGAAGCGACTATAAAATGTAATTTGCGGTAAAATTCTTTTTCCGAAAACTATGCAATTGTAATCTGGCACAATTTCCTTTTCTTTTTCAAATAATACGAATGCACTCAATGCATTTTTCGAAGTGAAATGAGAATCTACTTAATGCATACTTTCAATAAAAGAGAATGCACTCAAAGTTGTATTTCTATTTTTTCAATCATTAAACAATGTAATCTAAGTTCAATGATGGATCTCAAAAATACTTTTCAATGCAATGTGATCTAATGCATTAAATAAAAATAACACTTTGAGACGAAAACAAATAAACGCAAATTCTTAATGAAGGATGAAGGCAAAGGGATGCAAATGTAAACACTACAATGTAAATCGTTATGCCCAAAAATACTTTGTGACAAAATCCCTCAAAAGTCGATGCTATACAAAGTGCGGTCAAACACAAAAAGGACTTCCAAAGCAAGAGATCAAAACAAGGCATTCATCACTTTTACATCAAACAATCATGTAAAAGAAGACATTCCAAATAATGAGCAATGTAATCTATGCTCATACAAAGAGGAAATACCCGAAGGAAAGATGTACTTGAAGGATTAAGGGAAAAACTCAATTTTCATACACCCCGAAAGTGGCCCCATCAGACATTGACAACCAGCCATCAAGCACACTTTTTTCAGGCACTAATAATGGCCATGGCGCGGTTGCCAATCGACAACAAGCAAACATCACCGCCGAAAATGAAAAAACAAAGAATTTTCTCCCAACCAAGACCAACCTTCCCACTTCAACAATTCAAACAAACCCTGTGGGTTGAAAGTACCGACTAGGTGTTAGTTTTCTCCGAACAAGGCAACCCCTACCACTTCCATGAAATGGCGCGACTATCTCGCTTCTAACCGCGCTGCATGTGGGATGGCGAGTGGTGCAAACTACTGCACCGTCGCTAACCGGCGCGATCACGGTGGCTAACCCCCGCGCCAACAAAGCCAACTACAAAAGGTGTACCGCAAAAAGAAGAAGTCGTATCCGATCCTCTCAAAGGAACCAAAGCTGCACAAAAAGAACCCAACCCGTAAGGCTCAATGCTGCTGAAAACGATCGAAGCGAAACAAATACAAACGAGACAAGGAAACCACGCATCCCGGCGGGGAGTCGCCAATTTTTGAGGAGGTGTATCCCCTCTCGCGTACAGAGGCGATCCTCATTAGCCTGAAAGTGCCTAGCAACAAACAAACAATGCTATGACGCAAGCTCCTAGTTACGAATGAAAGACTCTGGGGATAAGAGCCACTCGGATTCCAACGCCAGATTCCGAAGAAGAAGTGTCCCCGTCCTTCCGCCCCGGCATCGCGTCCCACGCACTTCCGCGATGAACACCGCACATAATAAAACGAACAAGATACAAGCATGAACCGAAAAGATACGTAACTAAACATCGGCCAGAAAAGATATAACTCGCATTAACATGATGGAAAACGGAGGAACCATAATCATAGCTCGATTTTATTAAAATGATAAAACGAATGGTTATTACAACCAAGTTCTCGACGTCGCAGCCTTTCGAATCCAAGGTTCCGCCGTCCACGTTCGCAAAGCTCGCCAAGGAAAGGGAAACCTCTCCCGCAGCCCCGTAACAATGATCTCCTCGCTTGAATGGGCCTATGGCGCAAGGATTCTTTACAAAGACAAAGGCACTTCGGGGAATAGGAGATGCAAAGTTTCTCAAAGACTTCAAGACTTTTCAAACCCCTTAAGTTTTTTTCCGCCCTTCATCAATGGATGAAGGCTATATTACAGAGGAGAGAGGAGGTTGGGATCCCCTACAATAGTGGAAGGAGGCTTTATTCCGTTGGGAGGTCTTCATATGGTGGGAACAAAGAGCACAAAGGAGGAAGCCGTCGTGTTGTTCGTGCGAAACGTCCTCGATGACTCATCCACGGGTTAACGAAACTTCGCCTCTTTTTTAAAAAATCCTTCACAAACAAAGTGGCGCGGCACAACATCAGACAAGAGCGCCACTCGGCGCGGGCTCGTTGTTAATTTTCCCCTATTGCCGCGAGTACATAACGCAAAGGTCAGCCGTCAATGCAAAAACATGTGTTTTTGTGTCCGTCAGAAATGATAAAACAGATAAAATGTTGTCCTCATGGAAAGGGATGTCAGAAGGCATTTTCGCTGCTCGAATATCAAGCCATGCTCTTCAGATAATGGGTCCCCCCATTGTGCGGACGGGAATGGTAATGACGGTGACAAATTACCTGTAACATATATATATATATATATATATATATATATATATATATATATATATATATATATATATTAATAATTTATAATCATATATCATTTACCACACATACAAAATTCATATCAACTAGAAATATGTTAGTTAGGTGTATACCAATTGCTTTGACTAGTTCCACCTCCAACCGTAGAGTCTTTTCCGTAACTCACCCCTAGGCCGAGACCTTAGGCTCCGTTGATAATAACCCCTTTGTTCATCATGGAGTGCCTTATTCAAGCTATTCTTTCCCAAGTTTGTTTCCATTATCATTCAGTAATTTCGTGATGATTTTCCTCGCTTTTCCTAGGCTTTTCCTCACATGGACGTACTTTTAGCGCCTTTTCTTCGTTTTTCCTAGCCTTTTTCTACCTCCTAATACTTTCTTATTCATCGGGGAAATTATTGCCTATGTCAAAATCTAATTTGGTAATATTCCTTCCATGATTTGTGTTATGTGAAAGTCTTTCACCTATCCACTTAACTATGGATTTAGGTTTTAGATCTCAATTCTCAATCTAGTCATTGCATACATAATTTTCAATTTTATTTCTATTAATTAAATATAAAATAAATCCACATACTAGTTCTCCATTTCATTTCGACTTCCCCCTTTGGACTTATTCAATTAACAAATAAAAAAAAATAATATAGACTCACATTAGATATTCCCCTAAAAACCAAACTGTCCTCCGAAATACAAAATAATTAACTAATTCACTATCTAAACAAAGGATGGAATATTTTTCCATCACATCGTCTTCGTTCCCAAGTAGCCTCTTTGAGGTAGTGCCTCCACCACACTTTTACCATGCATACACCAGCTCAAGTTCAATTTCTTCCCACTCCAAGATTTTTATGGCTCAAAGGTAACTTCATGGTTCCACCTAATCACATTCCAATCAATAACGTGACAGACCATGTACATATTTTTTCAATAAAGCAAACATGAAACACATCATGAACTCATTAAGGAGTGGTAATGCCAATTTAAAGGCCATCAAGGTCCCACCTTTCCAACAATTTTCAAATGGTCCATAGTATCGTGAGCTAATTTTGCACAACTTCTCGGTGTGCAAAGGTTTCCTAGGCTTAATCCTCGACATACATGATCACCCACACCGACCTCAAAGGAACTCTTTTTTTTCGTCTCGCATAGCTTTTTTGTCTCATTCCTGAGTCGTTTTGATATTTTTTCAATATGTTTCACAACTTTTTCAGCTTTCGCAAAGATTCTAGTCCAAGTATCAGTTTATCTTTCAAAGTTGACTCCAAATTCAGTGGTGTATGGCACTTTCTACCATAAAGTGATTCAAACGAGCTCATACTATGGGAATTTTGGTAGCTCGCTGTTGTAGGAAAAGTCTACTAAGTGTAAATAGCTCTCCCACTTGGCTGGCCTATCCATAACATACATCCTTAACTTAATCCTCCATAATTTGGTTTTTTCTTTCTTTTTTTTTCCCCATCGCCTTAGGGTGAAGTGGAAGTACTAAAACTCCCACTTAGTACCCATGCCTCCAAATGTTTCTCCTCCAAAAGGCAGTAGTAAACTTTGTGTCTCTCGTCCGAAATGACTACCATGAACACCATGCAGTATTACAACCTCCTTCATAAAACACATTTGCTACTTGGTTGTCCCAAAGGTAGACTCCATACGTATAAAATGAGCAGCTTTAGTCAAAGTATCCACCACAACCATGAAAGGAGCCATTGATATTTGCCTGTAAACCAGTAATAAAATTCAGGAAATGCTTTCCCCACTTCCATTCTGAAATAGGAAAGGATTCAAGAACCCGGCCCGGATGTTGATGTTCAACTTTTAATTACAAGGATATTCGATGCATCTGTACCAAGTAATCATACATCCTTTTCATTCTGTGATAAAATATATTTCTTTCTCAAAGTTGTGAGTAATTTATGGTATCCAAGGTGTCCACAATATGGTCTTTTATGATATTCATCCAAATTCTTTCTATAAGGAGTCTACATTGTGAATATACAATCTATCTTCAATAAATTAGCCCCTTTTGATTTTTTTGTATACCTTTCATCTCTTTTTTCAGCATTTGAGCCTAAAACTTTTCAGTCTTGGTCTTGGTCCACTAGCCCGAATCAATGCCTCTAAGTCAAAGTTGACACTACTTCCAATGCTACAGTTTACACTTCTACAAGAATTACTTCTAATGCATCCTCAATATTGCTTTACCTTGATGTGTTTTATTTCCATGTCCAATTTCATCAAAAAGAAAGACAATCACCTAGCTTGCCTAGCATTTAGATCTCGTTTGAGTGAAGAAATACTTTAGGCCGATGTGATCTCAGGATCGCATAAATTTCTTCTCCTAAAATAAATGTCTCCACACATTCGAGAGTGTATTACAAAGCAGCCAACTCAAGATCATACACAAGATAATTCCGCTCACGTTCGTTTTCTTTCGGATTCATAGGCTATCACATATTTTGTAATATTACTCCCCCTAATCCTTCTTCACGCATCCGTGCATACGAAAACTCCTGATCTCGGGTCAACAATCTTTAGAATAGGTGTTTTAGTAAGTTTAAGTTTTAATCGCTCAAAGCTATTTTGAAATTTTTTAGTCCATTCAAATTTTACCTTGCCTTGTATGAAGTAATGGGGTAGGCTAATAATGAATCCTCCACAAACCTATTCAAAATTCTCTAAAGGATCTTAATAAATTGATATGCTAGCAGTTACAAGCCATTTCTTTGATTTCTTTTTTATCTTTTTTTGGGACTATAGCCAACCCTTGTTTTGAAATTATATGCCTTGTTATTGGAATTATCTTGAAAATTCGTGATTTTCTAAACTTAACATACAATTTGTTTTCCATGAGAATTTTCAAAACAATTTAAGATGTTCCTTATGTCACCACTTTTTGAATAAATTAAATGTCATCAATAAATACTGGTACAAACTTATTCATAGGTTTTATTTGACACTATTCATGAACACATAAAAGTGGCGAAAGATTGCTCAACCCAAATGGTAGACCACAAACTCATAGTGTCCATACCGGGATTCTAAATGATGTTTTACTAATATATTCATCTTTAATTCTTAACTAATGGTAACCAAATTTTAAATAAAGTTTTGAAAACACTATTTCCCCTTCAACTTCAAGTCAAAGAGGTCATCTATCCTAGGCAATGACATCTTTTTTATCATATTGTTTAATTGACAAAAAATCAATACAAATACGGAAAGTACCATCTTTATTTTTCACAAACAAAGACTTGCTCCCTATGATACACGATCTAATGTAACCCCCGTCCAACAAGTCTTTAGTTGCACTTTCAACTCCATTAATTCTCGAGTGCTCATTTTGTATGGAGCTCTACAAATTAGACTTTCTCCTTAAAGATTAAATCAATTCTGAAAAAAATAATTTTCCTTGGGGGGAAGATGAGGAATTTCATATTGAAAAACATTCTTAAATTATCTTAGCACTGCAATGTTTCTAACATATTTTCCGCTTTGCCGGGCCCCAATTTCTCTACATTATTGAATACACTCAGCCCATTTCTCAGCAATTCTCTTTAACTAAAGGGCTAAATCACTTATCCTTGCGTATATGGGTTTATGCTTTCCTCGATTATACCAAAAGTTTTTCCTTCCTCATGCAGCATAATTTTTTATGTCATCTATCATAGCATTTTGTTTTTCTAACCTAGCATCCTCATCAAGACATCAGGCATCTTGTAACGAAGAATATTTAGATTTCACTCTGTTCTCTTCGTATCCACCTTGAGCTGGCTATTTAGGGTAACGTATGAGTTACTTTCCGTTTTGTGCTAGTGGTTAACCGGACTAACCAAGAGTGTTGAACTTCTCTCGACTTCTTAATTTTACATTTTCATGATCTCAGGACTAATATAACTTAAATATGCACCCGTATCTATTAAAATCAGAACATATTGGTCAACAATCATACTGCATTTTGACCTTAGTGGATTTGGTAGCCCGCTGAGGATTCTTCAAGGCAACGAAGGATTGGGATGTTCCCTGCTACATCGAATACCATAGTTGCCTTTCAAGATTGTACTTGCCTGATATTCCAATGCACAATCCCTCAATAAATGAGGTTCTCCATATTCCCAACACTTCAAAGGTTCTCCTTCTGTTTTAACATTCCTCTCCTTTGCTATTTCCATTCACTTGTTTAGAATTCCAATTTATGATTGAGCAAGCCATCGTCGCCCATTTTTTATGAAATCGGTATTTTTGGTGGTTTTCCCTAAAGTTCTTCATGCCGGATTAGTTTTCTCTTCCCGTTGGGGTCACCTTTATTTTGATCATCTCTTTCCTTTCTCACTCTTACCTCTGAACTCTATAAATCATTACCCTAGCCTTCCACACCACCTCATCCATCATCTTAGGTTATCAAACTCTATCTTTTTCTTTATCAACAAAGGAAGATGTTTAAGAACCTTATACTAAGCTTTCTCCTCTCTTTTATACAGGCATGTAATATAACATATTTGTGAATTTGGATACAAACTCATCATTTGTGAGTTGTCCCAATCAAGTTCATGAAACTCTTTTTCTTTTTTCAATTTGAATAGAATTCATTCAAGTATCAATTTTTAAAATTGACTTGAAAATCCTCCCAGTAACCATTTTCTCATCAATGGCATGAACCATCTTTGTTTTTTTCCACCACAAGGTAGCCTTACCTTGCAATTGATAAATAGCTATCTTAGTTTTGCCATTTTCATATTGCAAACTGGTGTATTTACTGTATTCGTGGTCATGTCAACATGTTCTTTTTCTCCATCATAGGAGGAGGTTTAATTTTCCGACCACCTTGTAATTCTTCTTTCGTCTGATCATTGCCTAGAGGCATCACCTTTTCCTTAGAATATTCTTCCGAGAAATTGATCCTTCCCTTTCTTCCTTTCGGAATTTCCACCTTATTGACTATTTCCATGAAGTCAACTTTATTAGTCACCTTCTCCTCATCAAGCAAAGATAAATCCTTTGCCATGTATTTTTGTTGCCATTTTCGTTGTATCATGGGAAAAGACAGCCACTATTGAGCATTTGGGATATGTGTGTTTTCTCCCACTACCCATCCGCATAAAGCTTGTCCTCTGGCCCATGGGTCGCAATCGTATACTTTCAATATTATCATTATAATTAAATAATATTAGAAAAATCTTCAAATTAGTAAATTCTTACTATTAAATACATTTTTGCATATATTTTGCCTAATATTAATAATTGTTTTATATCATTTTTTAATTAATTTCACTAAACACACAATTTTTTTTTCCACAATAAATATTAGTATCATGATTTATACTATTTAGTTGTTCTTCCTTGCAAGGTTTTATTCCCTGAACTAACAGTTTCTATTTCATCTCTGTATTATCATCCTTTTTCCTTTTGTCACAATTCGACGAGATTCTCGTTATCAATACCTCGAAATTATCAATTTCTACTCTTGAATTCAGTATTCAAGCACATTATTACTAGTACTGAAATAACTGTGCATTAAACTTTATACTTGTCCCAACACTTAATGGTATTTCATGACAATTCCTTAGTTCATTTGCTTTATCTCTAACTTAATATTTACCTCATTCTATTTATATTACTTAATAATATATATATATATATATATATATATGAGCTTTCACCGAAGGTTATATATATCATATTATTTTGATAATCTTTACCTTTTCCATTTATTAACCACTTTACATAATTCAAATAGGAATAAGGGCTTCTTAATACTATTTTTAATCCCTTCTTACATATACTATATATAATATATTATCCTTTTTATTTAATTAACTTTTTTTATGCCTGCCATATTAATACTAATATTATGGTTTTCTCATTTGATAACCTTCATTAGCTTGAATGAATACCAATATAAGAAATTGAATGTATAGTCATTATGTCACTATAATTTCATTAACATATTTTGTATCTAACATAATTAATGCAGCACTCAACCACCAAGATTTGGGAACGTATTAATGAGTACAACTCAGCAAAACATAATTTCTTGAGTCCAATGAACTTCTTAGGGAGATGTGGCCATAACTTCAATAGTCCGGGTGTCTAATTTCTGTCATCAACGTAACTTCATAGGTGAACGTGTGATGGCTGAATGTCGTTGTTGGTTCTGAAATGTTGATTCAAGTGTGCCTCTGTGAATCAAGGTTTCATTGCAGTAGACTGATTGAATAATGCTATCCTGTTAAGAGGCTCAATTTCATCATTCATCTCTATTTATTTTCTTTCGTGAACATAGTCTTCACTCCTCAATCAGCTGAGCTAGGAGCACATTTTCCGTTTTCCTAAATCACTTCCACCCACAAACTCATCTCATTGAATCCACTAAACGACTAAAGGCATGTCCTCTGTAGTCCATCAGTTTTTCATTTTTCTAATCACAGCCATAACATGTTGTGTAGTTGCGATGATGCGTGCTCAATAATTGCACTAGCTTTTCATGTAAGTTTCCTTTATTTTGAACGTTCCCTTTGGTATTTTATTTCATTATTTGTAGTCTTATTAAAATCCTTCTACTACCTTTGGGAGTTATAAATGCAGTTCTGTTTCCTCAGATAGGAACTTAAGGATTTCTACCGGTGAGTCTCCTAAATCGCTTACTATGAGGCATAGAATGGAAATTGCATTGTAGTCGTTTTTGTTTCATTTTTTAAATTTTAACCCAGCCTCACTCATGCTCCTAGATTTATTTTCAAAAAATTTAGCACCATTAATTATTTATTCGATAGCTTTTATTTCAACAGTTCGTATTTAACCAAGGTTTCGTTTTTTCACATATTATACTTGGAATGAACTCCGGTACATTTCATTTTTGGTTTCTCTTCTCCCATGTTCATTACAATTGGTCTATGTCAAAGGCTTTAGTCCTAAATATAATATTATTGATTTTCTTTAAGACAATAATGTAGTTCTTCGATATGTAGAAGCTCGTTGCTATTTGACATTTGGCTAAAGTAGAGCATGTGCTTACTTTGTATTCATCGTTTCCTTTTAATTTTGAAATAGGATGATATCGTATTCGGCACTATTTATAGAACACCCGCTATTTTATTCTAAATGTTTTCTATTTTTTTTATTTATTCATAGGTATAGTAACTATGGAGCCAATCAAGCTATGTATAAATTTTGAATTACCTACTCAATGTTTTCATGGTTCCCATTTCTTAACAACTAATTTTGTCTCAAACATTGCTAATACCTATCACTGCACATGCAAGTACATCAAACTGCCTAGTTTCACGTTGAATTGGGTGAAATAAACACGTATTTTTTAATGTCTCTCTTTCCGCATTGCTGCAGTCGATATCATCGCTTTTGGAATGTCTCTTTTCTACTAGTCTTCTTTCCGCATTTTCTGTAAACCATGGAATATTTATTATTTAGAATTTATTAACCACATTTAACATTTCAAGTTTTATTCTATTTTCCGTATGACATTTTGTATTTATGGTCGTATAATAAAAATCACAACTATGTTAATTATTTTATGTAACGTTTTCCTATTCAACTCTCTGTAGATAGTTTCTATGATGAAATACCGTAATTCATCCCTTAATGCTTTCACTATTAGTGTTTTGGTTTAATTTATGTAATATATATACAGATGTGTTCGTTATTTATGCATACCTTTTTCATGGCCTCCGTACAATATTGTGTTGTATTTGGACTGCATTTCATCTCATTAAAGATAATATGATTTTATATTTATACACAGAAGTTTTTCTTACCATGAGAATAACACTCCTTTTAGCACCCATAACGTTACGCATGCTCACCTATCGGTACATTTCTTTATATTATGATTGGCTGTTATAATAAATCGCTATAGATTTATGATGACTTTGCTACTGTCTATATCTTTAATATACTCAATTTTCATTATGCTCACGTCATAAAATTATGCATGATGGAAGCAATAATATAATAACGTATTTCCTTTTCCACATACATGTATCCTATCTTAATGGTGGCTTTGATTGTATTGTTACTTTTTGTTATACTATAGAGTCTTAGTTTACTTCTACGTATCTCTATATACATCTCGTTATACATAGATTTAGTTGTGGTTATTGTGAATTATTTATAATAGAAGTACAAAATAGGATAAGGTTTTACTTTATCATATATATCTATCTACCACTTATAGAATTTTTATTTGAGTTTAATATATTGCTTAAATCAAGAAAGGATTTATTCTTACAAAATAGTCAATGTTTCTTGTATTTAGTTTTACAATACATATTAGTTTCATTAATGGAATTTCGAATAGTATGTATTCTTTCAACATAAATCAAGTATAAGCATCAACCTACTCTGAAATTAACACCTACAAAGAGAAGTCATATATACGACTAAGTAATTTTATTCTTTACAATCATGACAATATTCAACGTTTGTTTTTAGCATACAAAGTTCTCACTATTACTTTTATAAATAAATATCTATGCTCTTCTTCCCTTTTATATAACTTCATATGATCTTGGGCTTCTGAATTAATCTAGTTTACTTTCAATAATTTCTCTTTGGGATTATATTCAATTAATACAATAGTTTCATTAATTAAATTAGAATAGAAGGATTTTCTTGCTAGAATTCCTAACTCTAGATTTAAATCATTCTGCATTTAAACATGCTAGATTTTGAGCTAACCTTGCATCTTGTCTATCGAATTATGCGAAGTATATTTCAAAATATTTATTAATGAATTACATCTATTAAATGGGCGGACTACAGTTTAGATCCCCAAGTACTCGTGTAATTACATTAAGTAAAATTCAAGCAAGTTTAACTTCTCAAAGAATTTCAAACACACACACACACACACACGTATATATATATATATATATATATATATATATATATATATTAACAATTTCCCTATAATCATATTATTTAATACATATTTGAAATTCATATCAAACTGCACATAATAGGTGTATACCAATTTCTTTGACTAGTTCCACCCCCACCAGAGAGTTTTCAACTCACCCACGAGCCGAGACCTTAGCTCCTACCGATAGACAACCCTTTATCTATCTTGGAGCAAATTTATTTAACTTGTTCTTTTCAAGTATGTTTCCCATTACTACGTCCCTAATTGTGGATTGTTGTTTGTAGCTCTGCGAGGTAATTTAATGTCATTTTTCCTCACTTTTCCATATTTTTATTCTCCAATACTTTCCTTTCTTCATCGGGGAAATTAGATTTATCTCAAATCTAATTTGGTAATATTCCTTCAAGGATTTCGGAAGGTATGGGAATGTATCCTCACCTTATCCACATCCTCATGATTTGGTTTGGATCCATCTCTAATATAAATAATGCATATAGACTGCATTTTATTTTTATTAATTAAACATTAAATAAATCCACATACTAGTTCTCCATTTGGGCCCACTTCCCCTTTGGACTTATTCACTTTCAAATAAAAAGTATAGAAACTTGGGGCATATGAAGCAAAAGAACTCCAAATGTCAGTAAGCAGTTAAGCAAAGAAGAGCTATAAGAATGTCGATCCGACACATTGTATAAGAGCAGGGCAGCCTCATGCTCTTTAATGCAACTAGGAAATATTATGTATGTCGTAAGTTTAATTTCCGCATTCATGGAGACACCAAAGGAGACACATTCGCAAGAAACCAAAAGAATTATAGGGTATGTCAATGGAACAAAGGAGTGGTGTTCTACACCCTCAACCGATACCTCTAAGTTGATTGCTAAACTGATAAAGTGATTGGGCCGGAAGTGTGATGATAGCAAGAGCACATATGGGTATGTGTTTCATTCTAGATATGGGTCATTTAATGGGTTTTCTGCTAGCAAATATATAGTTTCTTTATCAACAAATTTGCCAGTAATATATGGCAGCAAATAATGTAAATATTCCAAGAAGTATGGATGAGAAGGATGATGAGAGATTTAAGGGGTCAAGAGAAAGATGAGAATCACAATTTCATTTGGCTGTAATATCCGAGTAATTGAATTGTCAAAGAATTATTTTTTCCATAAGAGAAATTGGTTAACAATGGTAGATTTTTTGCAAGACCGTAGGAGAAGACAATGATCCTGGGAGCAAGTCAGATGTATTTTCACGAATCCACACAAATATAAAATCATAGTAATCGGTGCATTAAATTCTACTTTTGAATTCCATCTACCGCAATGACTTACCTTTGCCTCCGTAGTGCGAAATCACGAGTTTTTTGTTTTGCCTATTTTAACCTTTTTCCATATGATGTCCTATCGTCATGAGATATTCCGTGGGACCTACTTTACCTTAATGTATGGAAAAAATTTCTGTTTCAGTCATTTATTTGTATTCTTCATTTCGCACTTTCCAACTTTTAATACCCGCAAAGTGTGATTTGTGATTGTTTACAGGAAATACTGCTAGCCTACAAGTTAAGTCCTTTAATGCAATGCAATCGTGATATCGCACATCACATTTGTAGCCGTTATAGTTTTCCCATAAATTTCTTGCCAACATATGTTATTTTTTTTTACAACGCGATTATTTATCATATTGTTTCCACCCGCAACCTATTAAGTTTAGCCATACTGTATCAAGAAAGTTAAGCTTTCCACTGATCTTTGATCCGTGATGAGGAGCGATGCGATGAGGACTCGCATCCATATTAAATAATATTCGTGTCTCCGAGGGTTATGTTTGAACATGTTTCTTTACATGTTTTTTTTTAAGTGGCGTAATATGCTTGTGTGCCGATTAAATGCGTAATCGATTTTTGACAAAATTTTCAAGGAAGAATAGTTGTTGAATGTATTTTCAAAATTTAAGAAACATCGATGCCAATTAGGTTTCAAAGCCTTGCCCATTTCGATCAAATCAAAATGTACTTATCACATGGGTAAAGAATTTTTAATTCTGAAATGTGTTTCAATCCTTATCTTGTGTATACGTTGCATGCGTGTTGATTGTTAATTCTGCATTTTGCATTCTCTCGTGTTTGGGGAACACATTTCTCCGTTTGATCAGGAGTTCTATGATTTACCAACAAAAGAACCCTCTACTGCTATATATCCCATTTACAAGGAAATAAACAAAAATTATATGCACAACTAGGTATAACCTCAAGAATAATTATATACGATTAGCAATGAAAGAAGGGAATTCCCCGAAGATAGCTAATGTATTTATATGTCAGAAAGATTTAGAAAAATAAATCTAAAGGAAATGAGATATATTAAAAATAGAAAACCAAAATAAAAGAAATCACCCAAAAAATGTTTTCTAGTTCGCTAGATTATGAAACAACCATAAGTTATACCATTTAGAGATTAATTTCACAATTTGAAGTTAAAGTTTGGACTTAAGCTACGAATAAACTAGGAAGTTTTCAGAATCTTCTTATTCTATTATTTTTAAGAATACATACATACTAGTGGTGGAGGAATAGAAGTAGTGCCATCATGTAATGATGGTACCTAGCCAGTTAAACAGGATGTGTTGTTATGAATGACTATAAAATGAAATACCCAGAAATTTGATTTAGAGAATACCTTCAGACAACATATGATAAGAGAACAGAGAAATTAATATTAATCTATTTTATTTTCACCAAGAAATGTCAATAATAAAACTAATTAATTAATGCAATATCGAGTAAATGCCTAACTTTTATTAAAAGATGCATAAACAAATACTCCTTTGATCGAAACAAAGAATTATTGTTGCTATCTCTTACTCATGCCACAAAGGATTCCTCTGTAGGAAAACCTATGCTATTCTCGAAGAATTGTTGCAGAATAATTCAGGTGTTGGACTAAACAGGTTAGCAGTTGCATAGAAAACATAGAGCTGCCACCTCCTCTCAGGAGTGGATTAGCACAATTGACATGTTGAGAAGGAACTTGAGGCGGCTTCCACTCTAACAGAATTCATCTACTCATTAGATGGCCTTCTATAGGTAAAATACCCATATTATCGACATATTTATATCATAAAGGTTTACCGGAGACTAAATACTTGAGAGTGATACCAGGTTGGAACGATACAAGGATAAATTAATACAGCATCAGTATTCTACCAAGTTAATCATAGAAATCATATGCCAGCATAAAAAAGGTTAAAATTAATAAGGGCAATATCATACAACAATTAAGTCAATCCATAAAGGAGACTCAACTCGTCAGTATAGAGTGAAATATGGTGTTTATTGTATGTTCATGGCGATGCTCGCGAAGATTTAGTGATACCATTACATTATTAATAGTCACAATATTTTGGATATTCTAATACACTATATTCGTTGAGATTTATTAAAGATTTTAGTAATAATTTATTAATTTATTTAAAATTAGAATTTATATAAATTGTTCCCAAAATAAATATAAAGAATGCGAAAAAAACGCTAATTTACATGTAAAAACCTACGTTTTATGAGGAAACACTATTGCAATTTTGTTTTAATTTTTATTCACTTCCATTACACTTTTCACTTTATCATCAACTACATATTTCAACATTGTGGTGTACATTGCCTGCCATAGAAAATAACCATGGTAGTACACACAACCATGGTTAATAATCATGGTGATATCAGACAATGATTGTCTCATGGTCCAACGTCACATTCTAACAACCATCATCACATGTGGTCAACGATGGTCAAACATCATGCATTTGAAAATGATTGTGTGAGTAATGAAACTATGGTAAAAACCAAGATAAACCATATTTATTTTAGTTTGCAGTATTTATCTCGTTTATATATCACCCATAATATTAATCGATTTGCTTCAATATTATTCCCTTAGGTTTATTATCCATTCGGTTTTTAGTATCAATCCCTTTAGTTTATTATTCATTTGAGTTTATAATATCAATCACTTGGGTTTATTCATATAAGTGTTCATATTTTTAGGTTATAAGATTATTCTCAGAGGGGGATTATAATATTAATCGTTGGGTTTATAATCATGGTCAAGCATGGTCAACATCAAATTGTGGCAATGATTATCTAAATGTGAAAATCAACCCGCGTTCAATCATGTTCAAAATGTCATATTGTGACGTAAGACTATCTCTAATATCAAATCAAATCATAAATCGTTCATCGTCTAACGTCGATCAGACAAATATTTTCAAGCATAAGACAATCAATCATGGCCAACTTGGTCAACTATGGTTGAACGCCAAATTGACACAAAAATATTGTCTCAATATGAAAAGATTTTAGGTATACCCGGATTTATAATATTAATCTTCGTGCTTAATATTAATCACATGGCTTGCAACTTTCAAGCGTAGTATTGTTCATTAGTTTATTATTCCTTTGAATTCATAATATTAATCCCTTTCGGGTTTACTATTATTCTGGTTTTATAATCTCAGTCTTAATATTAATCGACGGTTTGTAATATCGATCCATTAGGTTTATCAAATTATGATTCATATTCTTAGGTATAATATTATTCACAGTTTATAATATTATCCTGGTTTAATATAAGGCTAGTTTATAATCGCTTTAGATCACATGGCCAAGCATGGTCCAACACATTATGACAAAGAAAGTCTGAATATGAAAATGAACCAGCGGAAACCAATATGGTCAATCATGGTCCAATTTTATATCATGGAAAATATTGTCTCAATATTAAAATCATCCATATACAACCTGATTAATCATCTTCAATTATCGAAAACCATGGTCCAACGCTGTGATTTGAGAAATAATGTATCAATATGAAAATAAATCATGCCTAACTCCACATAAATAAAAATCAATATTAATATTCCTTTGGGTTTATTAATCGGGATTGGAGTTAATGCTCAACCATGGTCTAAGAGTAAGGGGCTAGGAAATATTGTCTCTAACATGAAAATCAATCATGCTCAACCATGGTCAACTATAAAATAACCATGGTCATATTGTAAAAAATATTCTCATGGTTCAACATCATACAGATACCAATGGTCAACGTGGTCCAACGCCTCAAGAAAGAATGATTGCGAACATGAAATGAAACTATGGCAAACCATGGCCAACCATATTTCTTTATGGATTAGTAATATTTATCTTATTGTCTATATACATTTTATAATATTAATCCCTTGGGTTCAATATATTCTATTGGGTTTATAATCCTCCGGGTTATAGGTGCATTAATCCTTCGCTTATTTTTCTGGTTTATAATATAAATCCAGTTTATGGTCAACCATGGTTCAATCGCCACATTATGGTAGATTTTCTCTATTTTGAAAATTAATCATGGTCAACCATGGTCAAATGTCGCATCATGGATAAATATTTTCTGTAATGCGTACCAATCATAGTCAAACATGGTCATCCATGTTTATATTATAGTTTTTAACATTATCTTAGGTCTCGATATTCTTCGGGCCATAATAATCCTTTGGCTTATTATTCTCAAGGTTTATGATCCCTATGGTTTTAGTATTAATGCCTGGCTCATTATTTCGATGATAATATAAATCCATTCGCTTATTAATGTAAGGGTTCATATTGATTATGTATAATATTATTCAGGGTTTATAATATACTATTTAAGCTTTTAATATAAATCCTTTTCAGCGATAATCAGGCACCATGGTCAAACGCGTTTAATGATCGTCTAACTTCATTTTGTTACAAAGATCATGTCAATATGAAAATAAACCATGGTAAGCCAGTGTTTAACAAGCTTATTTTATGGGTTTATGATATTTATCTTAGGTTTATATACATTGGATTTTATAATATTAATCTCTTTTGTTTTACTATTATTCCATTGGGTTTATAATCCCTTCAAGTTATCGTATTAACTTTGGGTTTATTCTTCCAAGCTGTATTATAATATCAATCCTTTGGGTTTATGGTCAACCATGGTGCTATGTTGCATTGTGGGTATATTGTCTCAACATGGTTAACATAAATCATATCACACCCACCCATACTGTGACAACCATGGCTACATTGTCCAACGTCACATTGTTGCTGAAATATTGTGTCATATAAAGTTCAATCATCTAACCATGGTTGATATGTCAAACTACATTATGAATGTTGATTATCTCAATATTTATAAATCATGGTCAACCATAGTTTCCATCATGGTCAAACATGTTCATCCATGTTTATTTTTAGAGTTTTTGCAATATTTATCTACACTTATATACCTTGGTTTTATATATAATCTTCAGTTTAATATCGTTTCTGCTTATATTCCATTGGGGTTTTAGTATTAATGATTTCATTATAACGTGAGTCCCTTGCTTATTAATTAAAGGTTCATATTCCTATAAATATAATTCATAGGGTTTATAATATTAATCATAGAGTTTAATATAATTCCTTGGGCTTTTATAATTCTATTCACCATGGGAAAAATGGTTCAATGTCACATTGTGACAAATAATTTCTATATGAAAATTAACCATGATAAATGATTGTCGAGTTTAGTAAATGATGTAAAACTATTGTCGAATGCCACATTGTGACAAATTAGTCTTTAATATGGAAATAAACCATGTTTTACGTACATCTAACACATTTTGACAATTATTGTCTCAATATGAAAATAAATCATGGTCAACCATTTTCCAACGTTGTAATGACAGACAAAGTCAATATGGAAATAAACTATGGTCAATTTTGGTCAACCATATTTATTTAGAGTTTATACATTTTTTTTTTTATGGTTTATATACCTTAGCTTTATAATATTAACTTTTGAGTTTATTAGTTATTCCTTTGGGTTTATAAATTCCCTTAGTGTTTTATTATTAATCCTATGGATTTAATATTATTCCACCGCATTTATAACATCAATCCCTGGTTTTATGGTCAAACGCTATGTTCCAATCCTTTGGTTTTATGATGAACCATGGTCCAATACAATGGTTTATGGTCAACCATGCTCACTTTGGGAATCCATTCTGCACCTACACCGTGACAAATACTATCGCATTAGGAAAATAAAGAATCAAAAACCACTATCAACCATTTTCAACCATGTTAAATCATTTTAAAACATGGTAACCCATGTCCAATGATGGTGAACTATGGTTTGATGTCACATTACACAAATTCTTTCCCAATACTAACATCAATCATCATCAAACTGCGAGCACCATGGTCGACATGGTCAACCATGGTGAACGATGGCCCAAAGTTGCATTGTGAGAAAGATTGTATGAATAATAAATCAATAACGCTGTAAACTGCATTAATAAAAAAATTATATAAATATTCCCTTGGGTTTATTAATGGGGATTGGGGTTTATAATGGAATATCATTCAATGGCATTATATAGAAAGCGATTCTTCAATATGAAAATCATTCATGGTCAACCATAGTCAATCATATAAAAATTGCTTCAATAGACAAATATATCCTCATGGTCTAACATTACATTGTGACAACTAAGCTCAAGGATCATCCAACGCTATTATTACAAATATCGTGGTCAATATAAAATTAACCATCATAAACTATGGTCTTTATTTTAGAAAGTTTATAATATTGCATCTTAGTCTTTATATACATCGGGTTTATAATATTAACTGGGGTTTAATATTTTCCATTAGGTTTATAATCTCTTGGTGTTATAGTATTAATTTCTTATATTTATTTTTTCCATTGTAGGCAATGTCAATCCCTAGTTTATGGTCAATTTTGGTCCAACATCAAGCATTGAGATAAAGCTTGCCTCAATATGAAAAGTAAGCATGGTCAACCATGTTGTATCATGACAATGATTGTCCAATGTCAGACACAAATATTGTTAATATGGAAATAAACAATATTCAACCATGGTCAACTTTGGTCAATGTCGTAACTTGCAAAATATTTACTCGATACGAAAACCAATCATAGTCAACCATGGTCGACTGTCGCGTTGGGACAAATACTGTTTAATATGAAAATCATGGTGAACAATCATGTTTATTTTGTTTTATAATACTTATCTTAGTGTTTATATAACCTTTTTTATAATATTAATTCTTGTTTTTAATACAATTCCCTAGAGTTTATAATCCATATGGTTTTTTAGTATTAATCCTTTTGGTTTATTTTCACTTTGGTCTACAATATCAACCTAACGTCTTATTAATATAAGGGTTAAACGTCACTCTGACCATGGTTACACTCTGAAATTTTTTATCTTCATGGTCCACAACAATATCAGATAACGTATGGTCAACCATTTTCCAATGTTGAATCGTTGATAAAAGATTGTGCCACTATGAAAATCAACTATGGTAAGTCATGGTTAACTATGTTTATCTTAGGGTTTATAATATTTATTGTGGGGTTTATATACATTGGGTTTATAATATTAACTCCTTGGGTTTTCCACATTACTCCATTGTGTTTATAATTCTTGAGTTATACTATGAATCTCTTGTTTATATTATCAATCCTCGTGGTTTGTATCAACCTATGCTCCAACGTGTCATTTTGAGAAATATTGAATCATTATGAAAATCAATAATAGTCAAACTATAGTCAATCCGTTAACTATGGTCACATTTGTGACAAGGATTGTCTCCATGATCAACTTCACAGTTGTGACAATCATGAGCATGATGGTCCTATGTCACATTTTTTTACAAAGATTGTGTTAGTATGAAAATAAGATGTGTTAAAACCATGCATGTTTATACATGTATTTTGTGAAAGTTTATAATATTTTATCTTTTAGGTTTAATAACCTAATAGTTAATATTTTACACTCAGAAGCCTAGGAAATTAATAAACCATAACAATCAATATTTTAAACTCAAAATATTAATAAACCCAAGGGATTCTTAATATTATAAACCAAAATAACTAATAAACCAAGGGTTAAATATTATAAACCAAAGGAATCGGTGAACCCAAGGGATAAATATAAAAAACCTAAGGGATCAATAAGACCAAGGGGATCAATAATACCAAAGGATCAATATTAAAAACATAAGGGATTAATAAATTAATAAAACCTAAGAATGATAAGCCTTCAGAAATTAATAAACCCTAAGAATTAATATTTTTAACTCAAGGGATTTTAAAACCCAAGAGATTATTAATATTATAAACTAAAAAAAACTAACAAACCCAAGGGTTTTATATTATAAACCAAGGAATTGGTGAACTTAAGGGATAAATATTAAAAACCTAAGTGATCGATAAGGCAAATGGATCAATATTAAAAACATAAGAGATTAGTAAAGCGTACAAATTAATGCTTGATTTAAACATTGAGACAAGTGTTCTCACAATTCAACGTTGGACGAAAAATGACCATGGTTGGCCATGATTGATTTTCATATTGAGACAATATTTGTCACAATGTGACATTCAGTCATGGAAGACCTTGATTGACTACGACTAATGATGATTAAAAATGGTCACCCATGGTTGATTTTCATATTGAGACAGTGTTTTATCATAATGTGACATTGGACCATGCATTAACATTAAAGTGTACGACTAATATTTAATGTCTAATATTACCAACCCAAAGAATTATAAATATCAAGGGATTAATAAACCCTAAGAATTAATATTTTAAACTCAAAAACCTAAGAAATTAATAAACCCTAATAATTAATAATGTAAGCTCAAGAAATTAAAAAACCAAAGGGATTGTTAATCTTATAAACTGAAATAACTAAAAAACCAAAGGGTCTACTATTACAAACCAAAAGAAATGGTGAACCCAAGGGATAAATATTAAAAACCTAAGCGATCAATAAGGCCAAGGGATTAATATTAAAAACATAAGAGATTAACAAATCATAAGAATAAATATTTTAAACTCAAGATATTCATAAACCTAAGGGATATTAATATTATGAAAAAAAAGAACTAATAAACCCAAGGGTTTAATATTATAAACCATAGGAATCAGTAATGACAAGAGATAAATATTAAAAACCTAAGGGATCAATAAGGCCAAGGGATCAATATTAAAAACACATGATATTAATAACCCATAAGAATAAATATTTTAAACTAAAAAACCTAAGAAATTAATATACCCTAATAATTAATATTTTAAATTCAATAAATTAATAAATTGAAGGGATTATTAATATTAGAAACCAAAATAATTAATAAACACGAGGGTAAAATATTATAAACCAAAGGAACTGGTGAACCTAAGGGATAAACAATAATATGAACATTAAAGGGATATTCAATTTTACCATCATCGCAATTAAAGAAAGAACATGGAAAGTAACATATATTTTTTGTTGTCTTTATATCAAAAAATTCCACTACAAAAATGGACTTGAAACACTAAATCAAAATTCATTTATCAAATAGCCTCTTCCAAAGCACAACCAAACCGATGAAAAAAGGAACACCAATTCAAATCAACAAGATAATGATCATGATAGTTAATTCTTTCCAACCAATCCCTTCTTGTTTTCCTCCCAGCCTCCCTCATGTGCACATGTAACAAGTATTTTACATTTGTTTTCATTTCATCTAGCACACAAAGATACTCACCAATAAATGCAGGATGGAAGCCATGTTTTCTATCGAACTTTTTCTGAAGATACAGAAGAGAACTTATCACTCTAGAAATATTTTCTATCGCTTAATTATAATAGATGCCATCATTATTATCCATATCTGCATTTGAAAGAAAAAATGACAAAATCAAAATTAATACACATACACAAAAATCTATGCGCACACACACACACACACACACACACACATATATAACATAACATCCAATTTTTATTATTGTTAGAAAATTTTATCTTAAAAAAGTCATGCTATAAAATAACCTAACACTACATGAACCAAATCATATAAAAATTTCTACAAATATAAACCTCATTAGCAATACATATTGTACAGATGAAATGATTGATAAAATTAAATGAGCGATATGACCCTTATTACAATATTCGACAAGAATTCACAATTTTGTTAAATTTATCTTTAAAATAAAATATCAATAATATTAGTAATTATATATTTGTATTTAAATTAATGTTAATGTATATATTAATTTTAGTTAAATATTAACATCAAATATAAATATGTTGTCATTGAACAAAAATAAATAAAAAATTATTAAACTTAATCTTCACTCAAAATATTTACATCAATGTTTAATGTTGATATTCATATTAATGTATAGAGACAATATTTGTTTAATATTAATATATAACATCATTAACCTTAATTAATAGACATACTAATTAGCAATATTAATATTGGTAATTTTTGCTATGGTGGAGAAAATTTTCATTATCGTTGGATATCACACTACAAGGAAAAGACCCTCTAGCGGAGGTTTTAAAGGAGGTTTTTAGTGTTATAAAATTCACTAAAATTGTCTAAAAAACATATGTTACCACATCTCATAATGGAGGATTTGGCAGAGCTTTTAATGTAAATTCAACAACTAAAAAAAAATGGGCTGGCCGGAGGTTATTATAAATGTTTTTTTATCGTTGCTTTATCGTTTTAATGCAACTGGAAAGTGAGTCAAGAGACATCGCCGGGCGGTCAAGGAGAATGCACCGGCCAGCATAGTACAACAGCACCCCGGCCCGTGTTGGTGATACAATGCATGGGGCCATTCTAATTGGTCTTGGGATTTGAGTGGTGCCCATAGGTCGTATCAATGCGTCAGTGCATATGCTTATATAAACGCCTCAGTGCATCGTCTCACACAAGTTCACCAAGGTTTACAATTGGTATCGGTATTCATGCGATGCAAATATGTCATACAAATGCACCAGCGCTTATCGACACATAAACACCCCGGTGCGTACTATCACAAAAATGCACTGAGATTTGTAATTGGTATCGGTATTCATGTGGTGCCTATTGGTCATCCAAATGCATCAGTGCATAGAGATAGAAAAAACGCCCTGGTGCATAGTATCACATAGACGCACCGCAATTTATAATTGGTATCGGTATTCATGCAGTGCTTATAGGTGGTGAAATGACACCAGTGCGTATAGATACATAAATGCACTGGAGCGCCATACCGCACAAACACCTCGATATTTTTAACTGGTTTTGGTATTTGTGCGGTCTCGATAGGTAGTAAAAACATACCGGTGCGCTTAAAAATACAAGCACACCAGTTTTCATTTTGTATTTTTTAGAAACATCAACCTGTGGCAGTGCAATTATTGTGATTGTTTTAAATTCATTATTCATCAAAAGTCGACACATATTATAAAAATATTCATATTAATTAAATTTTTATTAATGGATTTGAATGTGATGTTTAGATTAATTTGTTATATCATATCATAATTATTGTGGTTTTTTAAAATTCATTATTCATCAAAAGTCGACACATATATATGTTATAACAATATTCATATGAATTAAATTTTTATTACTGCATTTGAGAACGACAATGGAGAACACAATAGCGACAATAGAGAATGCAATAGAATAAATTAAAACATTATATATATATATATATATAAGACATTCTTTGTCATACAAAATGGGACAGTTATTGGTATCCCTTTATCTTTCAATTGGGACACTATGTCCATTACATTAAAGAAAATGTTTGATTTCACAGACATTTTTCCAAAAATAGTACAACGCCTTGCTTTTATATCCAAACATAGTGATCATCATTCTTCGCTTGAACTGCTATCACTGCTAGAGCTACTTCCATGACTTGGTTAATTTTCAAAAATGTTTTGTTCACGACGTTGATTGTTTTCTTCTTCTTCACCTTCTTCCATCTACAAACATAAAAATAAACTGTAATGAGTGTATATACATTGGTGAGAATAATGAAAATTGCAATATTAAATAATATACATCAATGTAAATCGAAAAGAAATGACGTACCAATGCAACAATTGACTCATAAACTATACACATTATTTCAAAACCATGTAACATGCCATCTTTCAAGATTTGATTTGTTGGCGCAGTGCCATACTTTGTTTCCTGCAAGTTTTATACCCCATAAGAAATCATATATTTAATATAAAATATTTATTTTTTCTATTAATTATAGATGGAGCTAAGTAAAACAAGATCGATAGATGCTTACAAATTCCACAATTAAGTTCTGATATGCCAACATATACACACAACCCATATTTAAACCAATTTCAATCAATTCCTCTGATGGTTCTTCTTTGTATGTTAGCACCTGTTTGGAGACATTCAATGATGATTTTTGTAAAACAACTTAAAAATACAAAAATGAAATCTAGTTAAGTTGTTATAAGGAAGTAAAAATTACTCACAAACTTAGATATCAATCATTTTCTTCCTTGTCGTCCTGTTTTATGTGCTAAATGGGTTCCATTTTCTTTTCTTTTCTGCAAGAAAATACTTGAAAATTAATATTTAATGCTAAATTGTTTATTTATTTTACTTAATGATAAAAAAATTCAATGATTACATATTACATTTGAAACACGTTGTTGTTGAGATGGCTCCTCTCGCGATGCAATTTTGTCCATTTCTTTGACCATCTCCTTGTACACCTTTTTGGACATTCCTACTGGCATATTTCTGATATCAGCTCGTTCATCTTTTGAGATTTTCATAATCTTCCTGAAAATGTAACATGACAATAAATTATTTAATTTTTATATTGATATATGAAAAGTAAATATAACAAAAGTGATATTTATAAATAATTCTAGACAAACATTTAAAGGAATATTACTTTTTCATTCCTTCTTTTTGTTGTTGTACGTTTTTGCTATTAAAATTCTGACATGTCTCATTGACCAATTCTCTGGAAACTCTTCCTGTAGTTTAGATAAAATTTGGTTCTTGGAATCATTGGATTGGTTTTTGTATTGTAAGTGGAAAGAACATCTATACATTCGTTCCACTAGATCCCTCAAACTTTTGTAAAAGTTTTTCTCCCTTTCGTTAACCTCCAGCACCACTCCAGATGAGCTAAGGAGCAATTCATTTTCATTTGCATGTTCTATTTATTTTTTTTCTTAGAACAACATTCATTTTCTGAGTTGTCGGTCCCTGTAGAACATTAAACAGATGTGAATTAATAGAATTTTTCACACATGTTATCTAATAATTTTAATTATATTATTAATGAAAACTAAAAAAAGAAACTCATATTGGATCGATAGTATTTTTTCATTCACCTGATTCATCCTTTTGCAATTTTTCCATCAAGCTTATACATTCTTTTGGTCCTAGATCAAACACAATCTTATCGAGCTTCATCATTTTGTGGCTCTGCATGATACACATTAAACAATACATATTATTTAAACTTACATATAGATCAAAATTAATTTTTTTGTAAAAAAATTACAAAGAACTTGCCTTTTTTTCTTTTGATCTTGATTTGTTATCAGTATTTTTGTTACTTGATCTCTTGTCAGTCATTTCTTTAACAATATCAAACATGTATCATATCATTCAATAATATATTTTTAAATAAACTGTCAACTTCTCAATTAAAAAAAAAATCTAAAAAAATCAGTGCGCCATTCATGGTGAACGCACCGACGTCGGTGCGTGTATGTCTTTACCACACATTGCAAAAATAGTATAATACACCATACGGTGCTCTATGTCAACAAGAAGCCCCGATGCGTTACATGTCAATGACAGCACCGTTTAACCATCATAAAAATAATAAAAAATGTCCAGTGTTAGTTTTTTTAGCATAAATCAGTGCTATATTTTACATATGGTGCACCGTTAAAAAAATATTATTTTTTCACATTACTTATCCAGTGCTCTTGTAAACAACAGAGCACCAGTGCACTACCTTACATAGGGCACACTGGTAAAAAATCTTTTTTTTTTAAATCATTCCAAGACATGGATTAGGATACGACTATGCTAATCGTCCCGTCGGTTGCATGTCTTAGGTCTATATTTAGCAATACAAACCCTATAAATCTAAATTGAAAATTCCTAATTCTGAATCACAGAAAGAAGAAGAAGAAAGGGGAGAAACAAAAATAAAGTAAGTTTGTATTTTTTGAAAGTTTTTTTTTTCTTTTCGAAACTGAATGTTCGCAGTGCGTCATAATGAAATAGCACATCGGCTGCATATTTTTCTAATTTTTTATGACAGTACTTTCGCGATGCGCTGTGATAATAGAGCACCCCGGTGCACTCTTTTAGACAAGGTGCACCAATTTTTTTATTTATTTATTTACACAAGGGACAACATGGATTGGGATCCAACTATGTAGGTCAACCCGTTCGTTGGATGTCTTAGGTTTATATTTAACAATATAAACGCTATAAATATAAATTGAAAAGCCCTAATTCTGAAATCACAGCAAGTGGGAGAAGACAGGGTAGAAACAAAAATAATGTAGGGTATGTTTGTAAAATGGTTTTTTTTCAAAACAACACGTTGTACGATGCGCCATAATGTAATAGTGCATTGGTGCCATTTGTTACATATGGCGCACTGATAAAAACATAATTTGTTTTTTTAATTTTTTATCACTGTACTTGCACGGTGCACTGGTATAACCAAGCACACCGGTGTGCAATGTTACGCAGGGCGCACCGGCGAAAAAAATCTATATTTTTTTTAAGATTGACGTAAGGGCCAACATGGATTGGGATCCGACTATGCAAGTCATCCTGTGGGTTGGATTTCTTATGAGTACAAAGACCCTATAAATCTAAATTGAAAATAAAGAGGGAGAAAAAATGGTAGAAACAAAAAGAATCTAGGATTTTGTTTGTAAAAATTGATTTCTTTTTTTATTTTTGTTTCTGAAAATTGCAGAAAAGGTAAAAGACTACATAAACAAAAAGTAAAAAAACAATAAGATTTGATTTTGTATTTTACTTCATAAAAAACTAGAGAAAAAATAAAATAAAACAATAGACTTTGATTTCTTATTTCACTGCATAAAAAAACTACAGAAAAAAGTACAAAAAATAAAATAAAATTTACTCATGTCGTTTAAAATTCTATGGTACAGGGTTTGAATTACCGGAGGTTTGGAATTCGGATTTTCTGAATACTTCTGTTTAAATGTATTTCTCTGCTCCACAGTGCTCTCGTCCTCTGTTTGCTCCAGGTATGTATCCTACAAATCTCTAGTTGATTTTTTTTGCAAAAATAGTGAAATAATGAAAAGTGTTTAGTATTTAAATAAATGTTTTATGAAATTATATTTTCGAAAATATTTTGCCGCCCAATTTTCAATTTACCACTTTTTTTTTTTTTTTTTTTTTTTCACTTAAAGAAAATAGGGTTGCACTTTTTTTTATTGCAGTTATTCATTTACCGGTGCGTCGTTTAATTGAACCGCACTGGTGCTACTTTTTACAAAAGCGCACCGGTGCACAAAATAAAGAACTGATCGGTGCGGTTATCTGAACAGTACGCACCGGAATTACATTCAGGTTTGTGCACCAAAGTTTATTGTTGTTTTATTTAGATGCAGGGAGAAAATATCATATATTATATGAAATGGAAAATTATTCAAAATCCAGCTCATTCCATAATATTTCTCAAAGTCCATCGCGGAGTTCTCCCTATCCATGTGGAGACGTAATATTTACTTCAGATTTGTTTTATTTTTTCACTATCTAATTGAATTTATGTATGTTTTTTATCCATGTAGTCAATCATGCATAACTTAATTAAATTTATAATGTATAAAAATTTGTAGGTTCATGCAGATTCATCATCGAGTTCAGATGCACAAAATTATATTCAAAGTACTGCTCCAAAACATCGAAAGTTCTTATCAGGAGCTGCATACCGCAAGACGCATTTGGTAGATGAAAATGGACAGCCGCTTCACCCTGCCAATTGTAACAATATTGCATCTTCTAGCCACAATCCCGGGATAATGATGGTAATTATAATTATAATTTTTTGGTATATATATTGATTAATATGTAATTATTTCAACGTCAAACCAATTTATAATCATGCAATATTGTCAACGTGGTTACAAATTGATATCATAATATTTTGTACTAATCATGTTCAATTTTGTTTTTTTTTTAATTATTAGGATTCTAGTGATGATGAATGACCTACCTACCATCTTCTATTGCACCCCACAACAATGTCAAATCGAGAGAAGATTGAATTAAGAGAAAAAATCGGAGAGGAACGATACCAAGAATGGTTGAATCAACCACCGATTCAATTCCCGCTACGTCCAGATTCACCAATTAGGAATGACTACAGCAATAGTAGTTCTTCACAAGCTGGCAATGGAGACAATCAAATAGAGGTTGGTATGGATGATTACTTAAGGGATACTACTGCCATGGAGACAATGTTGTTATATGCATTCCAAAATGATGATCAGCTAGGGGATGATGCTCATATCGCTGACACTTTTTTCGAAAGCCTTAAATTTGCTTCCACCACTCCTCTCTTTGGACCCGTTGATCAGTCAAAGTCTACCCAGTTGGGGACAACGATGTTATTGTACAACTTGAAAGCAAAGTTTGGCTTGTTGAATGCATGTTTCTCGAAACTTTTGAGGTAAGTTACCATAAAGTACTTCCCTTATATATAAATTTGAAATATAATCAATACACTGCAATGAACATTACAAATGTTAAATTATATGAACGTTAATAATTATAACGACATTAATGTACATTTATTAATATAGTTTTCCATGATCACCAACTACACGTTATTCAAAGATAAGGTTCTTCCGAGTGATAATGTCTTGCCCGGTAGCTGCGAAGAGGCAAAAAAATTGTTGAAAATGTTGGGTGTTGAGTACATATCATATCATGCATGTCCAAATGATTGTATTCTATATAGAGGAGAATATGCAGACAAAGAGATGTGTCTGAAATGTGGGCATCGCAGGTACGATAAATAAAAAAAGAAGGGTAAATCACGTACTGGTCCTCCTTTTAAGATATTGAGGCAAATGCCTATAATCCCAAGGATTCAAAGGCTCTTTCATTGCAAAGATTTAGTTATGTTGCAAGGATGGCATGCCTCACACAGAAGTGAGTTGGGAGTTATGTGAATACCAACTGATTCAATAGCCATGAAGCATATAGAGGATACATGGCCCGAAAAATTCAAGAATGAAGTATGAAGTCTATGACTCAGCATAGCCATGGATGGCGTCAACCCATATTCCCTCCAGAACACCAACTATTATGTTTGGCCTGTAGTAGTGATCAATAACAATATCCCCCCATGGTTGTCTGTGAAGAATGGACATCTTATGTTGGCTCTCATAGTCCCTAGTAGAAGACAAGTGAAGAATATGGATGTCTACTTACAACCACTAGTAGATGAATTGAAGGAATTATGGGATGGGATAAATGTATACGATGTATCAAGACCCATCGCAGCAGAGAGGAGTTTTACGTTGTATGGCATATGTGCTTACATGACACATGATTATCCAGGCTTAGGAGTTTGCTCTGGTAAATTACATGTTTAATTTATTGATTTGTTTATATATAATGTAATAATATTCTTTCACATATTAGTTATTTAATTCGTTGTAATAATATTTGTTCTGATCTTCATGATATTATTTAACGTGCCATGCATATTAATTAATGTATACAAATATAATCTCGCAGGTCTTGTAACAAAAGGGTATTTTGGATGTAAATGTTGTGGACCTTCTCTGAAAGCTAGATGGTCCAAGGACCTACGAAAGCCAGTGTATGATTGCTCCAGGATATTCCTACCAAAACAACACCCTTACAGAAGAGCAACATCCACTTTCAATGGTAAACGAGAAAGAACCCAAAGGCCTCCAATAATGACACCAGTTGAATGGCTTAGAGCATATGAGAGAGAGAAGGAGAAGGAGTTCACATAAATGTTCGATTCAAATGGGGAGCCTAAGTTCGATGATCCAGATTTCTTCAACACCTATGTTGAGAAATTTTCCATTGGGATGAAAAGGAAATCTATCTTTTATGACCTCCCATATTGGGAGCATCTTAAGATTGCCCACTTATTAGATCCCATGCATATATTTAAAAAATGTGTCATCTTCTTTATGGAGGCGCATATCATCGAAACAAAGTGAAACATTGGTCTGTTAGGAAAGATCTTATTACTTCAAAACCCTAAAAAAGAAATATTGGCCAAGATGATTAGAAAGCACTAGTTCGAAGGCTGGTGCTGGTCCCTCTAATTCGTGGCTTTTCAAATAAGGTGATGTCCCATGGATTTAAAAAAAAAATGATATATCTTTGGGAAAGGAAGTTATAATGGATGTGAGGGTGCCAACTTCATACGGGTCTTCACTACGGCGCTCCTTCACCGTGGATGACCATTTGTCGGGGTTGAAATCACATGACCATTTGAATCTTCTAAGAGTACGTATAATGTCAAAAGCATGATTTTATTATTTTTTTTATATTAATAAATTTTATCCCATGCGGGGATCATAAAACGTCACTAATTTTGTATATTATTGCACATGTTTATAACTTTGTAGTGTCATTATCCCTTTTTTTGTGAATGGGTGTGTGAAACATGAATTCCCTCAAGACGTAGGATGTGCCATATCTAAATTATGTACATTTGTATGCTGGATCATGTCAAAGGAGATTCATGTGGCTAGCATTCCACGGTGGCGTCAAGAGATAGTTGAGAGAGTTTGTATGTTTGAGAAGGAACGCCAGACGAGTTTCATGGACTTACGGAGTTCATCTTCTAATCCACCCTGGTAGATGAGGTTGAATTAGTTGGGGTTGTTTCTTGTTGTTGGATGTTATTCTTAGAGAGGTACATGAAGAAATTGAAAGGTTTTGTTCGACAAAGGGTAAAACCGAGAGGGGTCTATGGCGAGTAGGGGTACATATCGTATGAGTCTTTCTACTATGCCAGTTAGTACATCAAGCGAGATCAAAAATACACCAGGTGCGGTGATTTGGGACAATCAAGTGGATAAAGGAAAAAGAGATGGAGAGTTTCTCCAAACGAGTGGAAAAAAGTGCTTGATAAAGAGTAAGTGACTTATAATTTTTTCAAATTTACAAAAATTAGTTAATATTCATTTTGAACTTCGATATAATGTATATTTTTATCTCTAAGGTCTATATAATGTTGGATTGATTTCATCAACGAATGCAAAAATTGAAGCAATCAATAAATTCATTCTTTACAATTTTGAAGCGACACAACCATGGGTTGTATTGTACGAACAAAACAAGATGAAATGGGATAGTGATAGGAAAGAATTCATATCATTAAATGGTAGAAGTGTGCCTTATCCCGATAATTTAAAAGAAAATATGCCAAAAAATATTCCCCAACAGATTGGGTTGTTGACCAAGTCGTAGAGAAATACGGTGGTACGGTCGTTACACCGCATCGTCGAAGAGGATGCACTAAACATAGGCATTGGGTGCAGCAAATCGGTAATAATATTTTTAATTTATATGAAAATTTGAAACTTATATTAAGACATCTACATTTCATATTTTAACTATTGTTGGATTATTATTTATAAGACGCACAACACTATGATTTTTTAAACTTTTTTATAATATGTTCATTTGTTTCAATCTATGTGGGCATATAGACACCATTTTTCACATAGAAAATACCGATGCTCGAAACATCACATAAGACTGTGGACTCGAAGTCGAGTTCGATCAATCTAGTCGATCTAGCCACCGTGATAAACAACTAGTACGAGGGACGTTAGGTTACGTCGGAAAGATATAAGAGATCATTGAAGTGGATTTTTCTTCTTTCCAACTTGTTATTTTTAGGTGCAAGTGCTGGGGGACACCTTTGATTGGAATAATGTAAAGGAAGATCGCAATAGTAGCCTAGTATGTATCAACTCTAGAAATATGTGGGATGACGCTAAGGAGCCCTATGTTTTCCCTAAACATTGCAACCAAGTGTTTTTTTACCCAGATGTGTCGGATAGGGATTGGTGGTTCGTATTGACACATGACCCTAGATCAAAACATATTTTTGAGAACAATAGTGTTATCATGCCATGCAAGCTAGAAGATAATGAGCGTGATCATGAGAACTGAGAGTGATATGGTACATGTGTTATTTCATCAATATTTATACTTTTTATGATGGGTTTTTTCGAAATATTAATATAATATGTATTTTGAATTAATTGGTAATTTGCACTGTGTTAATGTTAAACTCAATAATTCACTTCATAATTTTGTATTATCTTGATCTCGAAAACAATGGTGTTTTGCATAAATTAATTCTTTTTTTTGTATCTAAGATAATAATAAAATAATTATAATTCTAAAGTACGGGAATTTATTTGCATTATTTTCTAAACTTTATTATGTTACAATATTAAATCATATTATTCTAGATTTATTATTTAACAATTATTTAAAATTTACAAATTTACAAATTTAAAAATTTTAATAAATTCATTTCACATTAATAAAATTAAAATTTTACAAATATTTTACGTACAATTACAATTATAATTAGAATTACAATTAGAATTACAATTTTACAATTTCACGTACATTTACAATTACACTTACAATTTTTTGAATTTTATATATATACAATTACAATTTTACAAATTAAAAAAATTACAATTACAATTACAATTTTAGAATTTTAAAAATTACAATTACACTTACAATTTTAGAATTTTAAATACAATTAGAAATACAAATATTAAAAATTTACAATATCATGATAATTTGGTATTAAATTAATTAATAAACATTACATTCATGATAACCATCATACAAACATCATATTTGACTAAAAAACACATTGAAAATCGCTAATCGCATCATCACGATCATGATCAGCTAACAAAACAAAATTAACATTATATATTAACATCATCGGTACAACACAAACATCAAAATATACATCTCATGTCAAATATACATCTCATGCTATCACATACACATCTATCTACAAGCTGCACATTAAATGAACATATCTAACATGACCTAACAACATACACATCATGATGATCACCAACATGTAGATTAAGTACAACTGCAACATGAACATAAAAATATACATGGACCATATAATATATATATATATATATATATATATATATATATATATATAACTGAATATAACTGAATAATGTTAAAAATATACAACTGTAGTATCAATGTCATGGATCAGCTAGTGGTAGTACAACATCAATATCAGTACTAGTGGTCGATGGTCCAACGTCATCTCCATGATGATTGTCTGGTAGATGCTAGTGGAAACTCATGCAAATATGGCGCATCACAAGGTTGTTAATGATCATAAGATGATGGTACGTTGCACCTCGTAGATCGTCGCGTCATGTGTTATTGCTCGATTGTAATGTGCAACGATCCCTCGTCGGGTCGTGTAAAAGTTGTCGTAACTCCTCACGACATGCCATATCAGTCGTACATGTTATGCGGCATGCCTCTCCACATCTTTAATAGCATATCATCGGCCTCTATGTCTACGATATCGGTGGGCTCGATTCCCCGCCTCAAAAAATCAATGCAATGAGTTGGTTTCCCAACTCCATCTTGTATCTAGCATCACTAAGATGCTGATCGTAGCACCGTGCACCAGCGATATCGATAGGGTCTCCGATCTACACCGGCCCTGATCCCGATGACACTCAAAAAATATGTGGCATGCCCTCATCCTCATCAGGATCCATACCGGGATCGAGGTGGTGGTGACGAAATCTCCTCGCCATCCAAAGAGCCAATGTCGCAAAATATATACAAGTACACAACAATAATTAAAGGATTTTGCTACATAATTTAGTAAAAAAAAATTGTATAACATGTTAGAATAATTTTAAATAAAACGAGTAATATTACCTCTATCATCCGACGGTTCATCGATTATGAAGAGGATGTTGGCACACCCTCGCCAATCCAACCTTGCATAAGGACGGGGGACCAAAATGAAGGGATGCTTATCAACAACTGGCTAGCAACCTCATTGCATCATCCGATATCCTCACACGGAAAAAAGAGTCTCCTCCCTCTTGGGCATCATCTCGCCCCCACATGTGCATACGTTCCTTAGTAATAAGCCTACAAGGCTTCCAAAGAAAAAGAAGGTCTCGTGTCCGGAAACCTCTCAAAAAAATAAACAAAAAAGCTTTGAAGAAAAAAGTAAAGTTGACCCTCCCTTGTGCATGAGCACGACATCTATCTAATGTTGTACAAAAGCTCGCTAAAAAAAATGGTAGACCGCCTGACAAGTTGTTGTTGCTTTAGTAAAGAATAAAAATAATATAAAAGTTGGCAACTAATGCGTTGACCATCACAGTGTTGTGAAAAATGGTCGAAATGATAAGTGAGAGACACTAGACCTCCTCACGACCAAACACATCAATACGTAAACCGCCCTCCGATGACCTAAAAATATGTAGGAGATACAAAATGTGCTCCAATGTATCTCTAGGAGTAAACTAACCGACTCCTTGCCACACGCCCACTTTGGAACCTCGGGGAACGAGGGAAAATCCACCTCTCTCCTCGATAGCCCCTGTAATAAAATATACATTCTCCTCGGTGGGCATGTACCATTGGTTGATACCAACCTAGAAATCCTGTTCGTCGGCCATTCCATCTTCGGATAAGATGTCTCAAAAAAAAACTATGGGACTTTAGGGAAGCAGCCTCCTCATAGAACTTGAGGAGGCCTAGCTACCCTAAGGAGCCCCCTACATCGCTGTTGGAATAGGGTGAGGGTATTCATCTCTCTCCCTCTGTCTTGCCTCCCACAGAGCGGGAGACATGTTATACTTGTTCACTCGTTGTTGTTGTTGTTGCCCCTCGTCTCTCCTTTCACGTCTCTAAATGATTGACATATTAAACACAATTTTTTTTATTAAATCACACATGTATTTACAAATATACGTATATAAATATTTTTTGAAAAATAAATAAAACAAGATTCGGTGCACCACAAACACGATCACGCACGGAACCGGTAGCATCTATCCACAAAGTGCACCAGATATGGTGCACCGAATGATATCAATTGCACTACGAGCGGTGGTCCATAATTTTTTTTTAGCGCACCATTCACTATGTGCGGTGTCTGGAGGCCGGTGCGGTGACTTCACTATATGCCCCGGGGCTTATAGCTAAGTCAGCACATCGCCCTCTCCTACCACCGTACATAGTCGTCGGTTCAGTATTTTAAGAGGCCGCACCGTTGACCTAGGACAAATATGGTAAGCGAGTGCGCCGACGAAAATACCTACCTTAGGGTGGTAATTTCGGTCAATGCACCGCATCACGACTATTCAACTAAGTCAACGATGCGTCTAGGTAGCCGACAGTACCACTCATTTTAAAAGAAATTTAAAGAACATGGTGTGCCTTTGGTATACCGCCCTAGAATGGGTGCGAATACCCTTAGCATCGGTTACCGACCGAACCGTTGACAATGTCAAATTTCGGTTTCGGTGCACCGATAACACTACGCGTCTCTGGGCGACAAATTCGCGTCAACGCACCGAGTTTCCGCGATACTCGGATTTTACACACACTCATAAAGACTCAATATCAATCGAGATAGACCGCTGTGGCATTAAATAGATGAATATCCTTGCATATCAAGATAAATCTGTAGGCTACCTAGCCAACAATACAAACTCAGTCCAAAGATTGACAACTTAAACAAACATGGACTCGAAAAACCCTATAGATCCGGCCACTTTAGATTCTTCTCAGTGCTCTCACACAAAGAGGCGGGCTTCTCGTATCTTACCCTAGACTCCCATGTTTTCCAATGGGCATTCAAATTTCTTAAATAGATTTCTCCAAGACCCTATCCTCAGGGAAATCATGTGATGACTCAAAAGTTAAAATCCGAATGATTGATCATCCGTGCAAGGATATCAAACTTTCGGTCATTTTTGATAGAAAGTAAATTGTTCGAAAAAAGATTTGATGATCCCGTGCAAGGGTATCAAAATACTTTTGGTTATTATGTGACATAAAGAAAGTAAAATATCAGGAATCATTGCTTTCGGGTAACACCGAAGTGATATCCAGGGAGAGATTCCTAGACATGCCTAAGTACTAAGTGCATATGTGTACAAGATGGAGATTAGTTTACGAAGAACCCATGAAAGAAACATCTAACACCATTGTCGGTTAGAAAGACATTACGATATGAAGAATGATATTTTTGGATGAGTATAGTAGTCTGTAGTCGGAAATGACCTATTAAATAGGTAGAACACGTATTGTATTGTCACTTCCTTTTGATTCCCAAATTTTATCTTCATGATATTCTGGAGGTAAAAGAAAACCGATCAATTCAAAATGATTGGTGTTCGGATCTGATTGTTGATGAAAATCATTATATTCCATTTGGGTTCCATCATTACTTGGGACAAGTTGTCTTGCACTGATTCTTTGAGTGAAGAACCAATGAGTATGACAACATATCCTTATTTCATTTAAAAAAGAAATATCTTCTAATTCGATGAGATCTTTGAGGTGTTTATATAAGACCCTTATCCGAAGCATGCCTGGGCTTGGAGAATCCATCAATCTTTAATCGGGTTAGTTTGATAAGGCATTGTAAGAATACGGCTGAGTCCATAGATTTTCCACCAACTTAGAAACCATTATGGGAAAGGATCTTCCCTGTTTCATCCTTTCTGTTGGCCAATATTCATAGTCGAAATTAAATTGTAGATGATAGAAGAAATGAGATGAGATATTTTCTAAATTCATCATTTGGAAAAAGGGAGACCTTTGTCTTCTCGGATCATAATCAATTCTTCTTAGAGGATTATTGAACTCTCTAATTGTGAGCCCGCAATTCTTGATTCTACTATCATCTTCATAATAGATTTCGTAAGAGATGTTTCTAATATGGACCAAATAATCAAGCTCTTGGATTGCCAAATCATTTTCAACCTCTTGATCTTCCCAAGTCCAAAGATTGGGAATGCCTTCTCTCCAACGTATTTCCTTTAGCGGGTACCAATCTTCATCATGGTCCAGGAGACTGATATTACTTATATTTTCATATATGACCCATCCATGAGTAGTTTCTATCTCAACATAATCTTCATTCCTTCTTATGAACTTGCGGGGATAAGGAATGAATAGAATTTTTGTCCAAAAAATTCTCTAGATAACATATCGAGCAAAAGAATTTTTATGACCCGGGGATGAACTAAATATCAAAATTATATTGACTAAGTGTCATGATCCATCTCACCATTGCGACATCTTCAAAGTTGCATTTATGAATAGCAAACTTCAATGCCCTCGACAATTAGTCTTTACTAAAAACTTTGTATAGATCACAAAGTATTTGAAATTTTGAATTCATAAGAGACTAGCTCGAGTTCTTTCTTGAGGCCTGCCCAATTTATCCGAGTTGTAGACCATAATCCGGAAGAATATTAGCAAATTTCTAGTGGATCTTTCTTTTTTTCTATATTTTCATAGCAAAGAACAGACTCCCCATCCAACATTACTAGCATCTGTCATGATTACTTTTTTCCAATTCTCCTGAATTAGACTCAAGGGTTGAATTTCTGCGAATTCTCTCCTTGATCTTCTCGATAGCTTTGGTGAATTCGTCATTCCATGGGATACGTTATTTCTATAGTATATGGTTCAAGAGAGTCCTTTCTTGAGCACAATGAGGGAGAAATTTAGATACATAATTAAGGCTTCTTAGAAACCTCTACAGTTGGGTTTTATCTAAAATTTCATCAAGAAAACTCATCAATAAAATATAAACTTCTCTAGATTACTTGATAGGAGCCAAACTGTATATTATATCCCGGAAAGTCCATCATTGTCCCGAACAATTTCATCTTAGCTTAGAGAGAACTATTCCTTTTTTCTTCCACTCTTTGGAGGAATAATTTCAAATGCTTGATATGAGCAGGGAATATCCTCTCGAATGTACTAAAATGTCATCAATATATTTCTTAACAAAATCCTCCATACCTTCAAAATTTTCATCCATGATGTGCTCGAAGGCTCGAAGGAGCATTTATCAATCCAAAAGGCATTATGTTCCATTCAAAATGGCCTACGGGACCGAAAAAGAACTTTTCCACTTGTACGTTTTCTTTGATACCCACCGCTAAAATCCCTAACTTCAAATCAAATTTAGAAAAAAAAATTGATTTATAAATGCGATGTCGGGATGGTAGATGGCTTTGGAAGAGGATAGGCATCATAGTCGAGTAAATTATTCGGAGGCTTATAATTTACTACTAGCCCTGAGTTTTTCCTCTAGTTATCTCTGCATGCTTGTTAACATAAAAATAAATACAAGATATTGGGCTCTTACTTTTCCTTATCAAACATTTTTGTAAGAGGTCCTTGATTTCCTTTCTACGAGAGAACCATCTCGCTCTTGATTAATAGGAATAACCTTTGATCTTTCTGAGCTTTCCATTGAAATCACTTTTCATTGGTAGTTCAACTTCATGCTTATGTATATGCCCAAAGGCATTAGAATCCTCCTGAGAAGCATTCCAAGAACTTATTCTTGAGATTAGCTATTTCTTTGTCAAATTTCCCTTGCTCAATGTATTCATCAATTGTACGGATTTCTTTCTTTTTCTCCATTTTTTGCTAACAAATTCTCTAATATTTCAATCTTTTTTATCCTGTTAGGATAACTTGAATTTATGAAAGGGAAAAACAATTCTTTGCCTTCTAATTCCGGAAAATAGTCGAATCTCCTTGTTCTTTGATCAAAAAAATTTTCCATGTTTTTTGAAGTTTTGAAAGAAGGGTGTTCTCGAATACATTGCACAATCCATCCCCTGTGACAATTGGACAAACAAATTTGATCCCACTTGATTCTATAAGAAAGATATCAACCGAGACTTGTAAAGTGGTTTTGATATCTCCAATGGATATTATGACTTTTGGACGGCTTTGTACATCTTCCCGAGATGAGATTCAACTCTTTCGTATCATTTACAATATTGAGTCCGGAACCAGTGTCCATAAGAACTTTCCAATATTCAAATGCGGGAACCAATTCCTACTTTAAGCTTAATGCAATCCATCACATCGCCATCTGATCCGGTTGCGTCCTAGACCACTTCGATCATCTTCTATTTCTTCATCGAATTATGCTCATGAATTTCCATTCCTTTGAAAGGTCTCTCATGATAAATATAATTATGAGTTTGGCCTCGAGAAAACGAGGGTTGGGTTGAACTTGAACCTAGTTCATTTTCAACTTTTATTTTTTCCGAGTTGACGATCCGATGACTTTGAAGAAGAGTCTTCGGTTCTCCTTCTTGTCTTTCTTAGCTCCTTTATTGCTTTATGAATGCTAGGCAAAGTTTGTGGAAGTTCCTCGCCAAAGTCTTCTTGCCTAAATTGCCTTGTCGCAGCTTCTACTCAAAAAAGAGAAGCTAGTGGTAGATATCCTATATTAGGATTATCTCGCTTTGCTAGTTTTGAATTCAATTTATTAAGCAACAATTCTTTATACATTTCTTTCATCGATGATCTGTTTCGCCATCATTTGAGTACAAATATTTCTTGTTTGTTCGTCTGCATCTCTGGTTGCCTCATCATTTAGGGAATGGCATTGGAAAACTTCTGGATCACTGCAATCACAATTATCTTTGAAACATTCTACAAAATGCGGATCATTGCGGTATTCATCTTCGAATCGAAGTATTAGAATTGAAATTGAGTCTATTTACATAATCTAATTCTTCTTCACTAGTGATTTCTTCACTAGTGATTCTTCTTCGAAATCGAAGTAGTGGACTTGTAAGAGTCCCGGTGAAGGTTTATTTTTTAATGAATCAATGGAGTTAGAAACATTCAAGACTTGTTTCTTGATAATGTCAAGACTGAATTTACTTTAACAATTTCTTTTCCATGTACTATAGCTGCATCAAAAATTTTATTATCCGTGGATATTTTGAGTTTATCCGGACTCTTCGCTATATGTTTGTCATTTTTCTGCTAAGGTTTTGACATTATCATTTAAAAAAAACTAGAGCATAATCATGTTTCTGTAACATTCTATTCATCAAATCTTTCAGAATGTTATTCATTTCTTCTATAGATTTATGCTGGTTTCTCAAGTGTTTTTCCAAACTGGAAAGGGCAAGATTAGTCCAATTTGTGGTAAGTATAAGGTCTTTTGTAGAGTCCTCTATTTGGATGGGGAAGAGTTTAAATATTTTCCCATCATTTTTTCTGGATAACGAAGTTTTTTCGATGATGGAAAATCATTGTTAGTTTCATAGATCTATCCATCAAAGAGTTCCCACTTGTGCTTTGCGGGGGAACTAGATCTAATCATGTTTATCTCGCAAATAGTCTGCAGATATCTTTTATTAGCTTCTCTCATTTTGTTCTTATGACTTGCAAATCCTTGGGTAAGTTTTGGCTTGGATACCATCCTTTGTATCTTAGGAGAGAATTCCGAAATTACAAGTGGATATGGAATAATGACAGAGTTTGATTCGATCTTTTACTGCTACAAAATTATCTATATTTAGAATCCTTTTTTTGTCTTGCTTGATTTAAGAAATTCTTTCTTAAGGATTATTCTATCTTATTGGATGAAGGATAGTGCCAATCATAACGGAAATCCATTGATTGTTGGATTTCATCCATATTTTCCATTACTCATTCTTCCGGTTGTTGAAGATTTTTTTTCTTCCTTGGGTATCAGTTTGAACTCTTCAACATATCTATTTTCAAATTTATGGGTGAAAATGTCCCAGTTGAACATTTTCTTCTTCCACTGATCTTTAGGATCATATGGACTAATTCCTTTGTAGATTTTCGGGAATGCGGTGATTTCACTTGTCCGAAGGAATTTCCACATGTCTTGGAATTTTGTTCTTAGGATTTTCTCTATATGATGGAATTTACGATCCATCATTGAATCATAAACCATTATGACTGTTCTCATCGTGTTGATCGAATAATTATCTCTTTGAGGATATTGAAGAGACATGTCTTTCTCGTATCCTTCTTCGGAATTAATTTTGTCCGGTACAAAAGTAATCATATTTATTCTTCTTCTGTCTTCTTCATTATTGCCATGTGGGACTGGTGGTTGTGAAGAGAATTGACAAAAGGTTTTTATAACGATGGGGATGGTCACATACAATAGCTAACGGAGTTCTTTGGAAGAGGCAACTTAACTCGGAACTAAATTTTTTACGACATCTAAAAATATAGGATCAACTAAGTATGTAGGAGTAGTATTTACGAAGTAGAAATACTAACGAAGGTCCACCATGCTCGACTCATGACTCTGCAAAGATGGTATGTATGTTCCCATCTCCGGAGGTAAAAATTGTGTAGGAATTGACAGGTGATGGCCGGGTAGGTTTTCTAATTGATTCCCACTTGGTAACCCATTTTGCGAGGGTGTTTTAATTCTGCTCTAGGAATCATTTGAGGAGCTATGAGATTCATATCATAATCATGGGTAATCAAGGTGGTAAATTCAGACTGTGTGATGATACTTATTTAACTATCGAAGCAGTAGTTTTTTTGTAGAATTTGATCGCTAAGGACCACCATATAGCTATGTCTTTACTATCATCATCAAAATCATCATAACCATGTGTTTGTAATCCAAGTATTAAAGAATTTATGGCATTCGGATATGTTAAGGCTATGGAGAAATCGGGAAAACATGACCATGAGGCTACAGACTCGTAACATTTAAATTTATTCTCTTAGAATTTACTTCATCATGTTCTTTTAAAAGTTCTTGAAATGACTTATCACCAAATTCATGACGAGAACTAGATGCGGATAATGAATCCATAACAGCAGTGAAGAAATATAGATATAGCGGAAGGCTTTAAATAAACTTATGTAGTTTCGAGTAAAGATGAAATCTTCAAAAATGTTGTGTACCGGTTATATTAGAAATATGATCGTAAATAAAGCGGTGTTTCGCGGCTTCTCTTGGGAAAAAGTTATAATCTCCTAGTCTTCAAATGCCTTTGACACCATCCTTGGCTTTAGTAGGCAAAAAACATTATCGAGACTCAAATAAACTCAGATGTTACCAAAAATGTGCTCAAACAAAATGCAACTTGTCTCTAATACCATTTTATTACTGAATATCAACTGGACTTTACACACACTCAGAAATATTCAATCTCAACCGAGATAGAATTTTGTGGAATTAAAGAGATGAATATCCTTGCATAGCAAGAGAAATCAGTAGGCTACACGGTCAACAATACGGACTCGGTCCCAAAGATTGAGTCTTTTACGAGTGTGTGTAAAGTCTAGTTGATATTTAGTAATAAAATGGTATCGAGCTAAGTTGCATTTCATTTGACCACATTGTTGGGAACATCTAAGTTTGTTTGAGTCTTGATAATGTTTGTTGCTCGCTAAAGCCGAGGATAGCCTCAAACGCGTTTAAAGACTAGGAGATTAGAACTTCTTCCCGTGGGGGAGCCATGAAACCTCGCTTTGTTTACGATCATATTTCCGATATAACTGGTACACTGCATTTTGAATATTTCGTCTTTACTCTGAAACTACGTAAGTTTTAAAGCCTTCCACTATATCTATATTTATTCACACTTGTTAGGGATTCATTATCCGCATCTAGTTCTCGTCATGAATTTGGTGATAAGTCATTTGAAGAACTTTTAAAATAACATGATGAAGTAAATTACGAGAGAATAAATTCAAATGTTACGGAGTCTATAGTCTCGGAAAGATATGTTAATTTATTCTCGAACTTTTTGCTTTCCGGATCTTGGTCTCTTCCTAAAATAGACCCAAAAAAATGTTTATATGAATTTAGGATTACTTGGACTCTATCCCGTTACGGAGATATAAAGAGAGGAATTTCTGCAAACAATATCTAATAACAATATCCTTCATTCTTTAAACATCATAAATCAAGTGAGTTTGATCTTTGCTCGGAAAGTAGGCTATAATTTTGCCCATTTTGGCCATGTCCAAATTGGAATTCAGCCCCTACACAGGGGAAAAGGACAGGATGTTTCCCTTTTCTCTTGTGTTTTTTTATAGAAGATGGCGAGTTTTTTCCAAAATCTCTCAATGGTGGTTGTCAAGGTATTCTTGCCTATGGTCCCTGCCTCATGGTCATGTTTTCTCGATTTCTCCATAGGCTTAACAGATCCGAACACCATAAATTATTTAATTCTCGGATTACAAACACACATTATGATGATTTTGATGATGATAGCAAAAGCATATCTATATGGTGGTCCTCAATAGTTAAATTCTACAAAAAAAACTACACCTTAAATAGTTAAATCAATATCATCACGAGTCTAAATTTACCACCTTGATTACCCATGATTATGGTATGAAACTCATAGCTCCTCAAATAATTCCTAGAGTAGAATTAAAACCCCCCTGCAGGATGGGTTACTAAGTGGGAATCAATCGGAAAACCTACCCGACCATCATCGTAAATTCCTCCACAATTTTTACCTCTAGAGATGGGAATGTTCATACCATATTTCCGCAGTCACAAGTCGAGTGTGGTGGACCTTCGTTAATATTTCTACTTTTCTAAATACTACTCCTACATACTCGATTGATCCTATATTTTTTAGATGTTTGTAAAAAATTTAGTTACGAGTCAAGTTGCCTCTTCCGACGACCCCCTTAGGCGTTGTATGTGACCATCCCCCATCTGTTCTAAAAACCTTCGTCAATTCTCTTCACAACCACCGGTCCCACATGGAAATAATGAAGAAGACAGAAGAAGAATAAATATGATTACTTTTGTACCGGGACAAAAGTAAGTCCGAAGAAGGATACACAAATACACATCTCTTCAATATCAACGAAGAGATAATTATTCGATCAACACGAAGAATAGTCATAATGGTTTAGGATTCAATGATGGATCGGAAGTTCCATCATATAGAAAAAAATCCTAAGAACAAAATTCCAAGACATGTGGAAATTCCTTCGGACGGTGAAATCACTACATTCTCGAAAATCTACAAAGGAATTAGTCCATATGATCTCGAAGATCGGTGGAAGAAGAAAATGTTCAAGCGGGGAAATTTTCACCCATAAATATGAAAATCAATATGTTGAAGAGCTCAAATCGATACCAAAGGAAGAAAAGAAAAAACTTCGACGACCAGAAGAATGAGGAATGGAAAATATGGATGAAATCCAACAATCAATCGATTTCCTTTTATGAGTGGTGCTATCCTTCATCTGATCGGATAGAAGAAACCTTAAGAAAAAAATTTCTTAAATCAAGCAATACAAAAGAGGATTCTAAATATATATAATTTTTGTAGCAGAAAATATGGAATAAAATTCTCGTCATTATTCCATTTCCACTTGTAATTTTGGAATTCTCTCCCAAGATACAAAGGATGGTATCCAAGTCGAACTTGCCCAAGGATTTGCAAGTCATAAGAAAAAAAGGAGAGAAACTAATAAAAGATATATGCAACTATTTGCGGATAAACATCATTAGATCTAGTTCCCCCTGCAAAGCACAAGTGGGAACTCTTTGGTGGACAGATCTATGAAACTCACAATGATTTTACACCATGGAAAAACTTTGTTATAAAAAAAAATGATGAGAAAATACTTAAACTCTTCCCCATCCAAACAGAGGACTCTACAAAAGACTTTGTACTTGCCACAAACTAGACTAATATTGCCCTTTTCCGGGTTTGAAAAAATACTTGAGAAACCAGCGTAAATCTATAAAAGAAATGAATAACATTCGAAAGATTTGATGAATAGAATGTTACGAAAATAGGATTATGCTCTAGTTTGTTTAAATGAGAATGTCAAAACCTTAGCGAGAAAAAGACAAGCATATAGCTGAAAGTCCGGATAAACTCAAAATATCCACGGATAAGAAAATTGTTGATGCGGCTATAGTACATGGAAAAGAAATTGTTAACGTATATTCCAGTCTTGACATTATCAAGAAACAAGTCTTGAATGTTTCTAACTCCATTGATTCATTAAAAAAAGAAACCTTCATCAAACTCTTACAAGTCCACTACTTTGTTTAGTGAACCTTCTTCACAAATTCCATACACTATTTCTTCCTCGGTATCTAGTCTAATAAAACAAATTTCGCAGAAATTGAGTTTCCTAAACCTCGGGAGCCTCTTACCCATACGGTCTATTTTCTCGCCCCAAGTTACTTTAGTCATCAAAAAAGCAAACCCCATGACTTCCTCACAACCTAGTACTTCAACTAGCTTTCCTCTAACAGAATGGATTAAGATGAAGAAAGTAGAATAAGAAGAAGCAAAAGAAGAAGAGGCATCAAAGAAGAAATGGTATGATGAAGAAGATAAGGAAGATGCAGGCCAACACAAATTAGAAGTCAATGATGGAGAACCTTCCTTGGAAAAAACTTGAGGAATATGTACAAAAAATTTCTCCTCAAGACAAAATTCAATTTAATATCCACTGAAGATAATACAGATTCATGCAACCACATCTAGATCTACATGGAATTCTACCCGGTCCCCCTCGCCCCGATTGGAGAGATTTGATGAAATCGAGTATCACAAGGATTGGTCCCGCATCCTCGACATATTCGTGGAACATTGGTAACTGCACCGAGGCGAAGTATTGTCGATCATGCATTCTATGCTTGTTTTCTACCAAACATATTTGGGTCGATGATATTGGACCCATTAATTCTACCGGAAGAATTATTGGTGGGTTTGATGGATCTTTCGATTCATGGTTAAAAGCTAAAACCATAAAAGATCCCACGCTCGTTAACTACATGGGAAAATTCACAAGTTACGAATGCGGACGGGAGCACATACGTGGATCCATTGACATCACTCCCTGTAAAAAAATATGATTGGTTGTTTACTTTATGGCATCACCGTAAATTTCATTGGTTTTCCACGGATTAACAATGATTTGACCGCTATTACTCTAGTGGATATGAAACTTCATAATATGCAACATTTTGATGAATATTTTAATGATTTCTTACATAGATTGCATACTTTGTCTCCTAAACTCATTCTTGAACCAAAATGGAAGGAAATATTCATTTCATCATTACCATTATGGGTTTCACAAGAAATAGTCACCAAGTTGCCTCGAAATATTGGTGACTACAAATTTGGGGGTAATAAGACAAACGATGAAAGGAAATAATTGTTGAGCTACGCTCACAAATTAAGATTGCTAGAGCAACCACAAATCCAAAAGGGCCACATGGTTATCAACAATTATGAAAACAATGGCATCTCTCCGCCCCCAAAAAATTCGAAGGGAGGGAGCGAAGTGCTTACAAGAAAAAGAAGCACTCTTCAAAGAATTTTTTCTGCCAAGAGAAACATCCACCAGAAGAAACAAAAGGACTACAAGAAGACACAACTATACTCAAGAAAGAAAGAAGTCAAATGTTACCATTGTAACAAAAAAGGACACATTTCTCCAAATTGTCTAGAGTTGGAAAAAGATAGAAAGAAAGAAAAACCAAGATAAAGGTAAGAAGAATGTCTTTTATAGAAACAAATATGGTAAGGTAAATTATTTGAATCGCTCTGATAGACGTGAAGAAATCACTAGTGAAGAAGAATCGGATTATGTAAATAGACTCAATTCCAATTCTAATACTTCGATTACGAAGATGAATACCGCAATGATCCGCATTGTGTAGAATATTTCAAAGATAATTGTTATTGTAGTGATCCAAACGTTTTCCAATGCCATTCCCCGAATATTATGAGGCAACCAAAGGTAGACGAACAAACAAGAAATTTGTTTACTTAAATGATGGCGAAAGCAACGGATGCTCAGCTTGAAAGAAATGTATAAACAATTGTCGCTTATTCAATTGAATTCAAAAACCGTAAAAGCGGGATAATCCTAATAAAGGATATGTGCCACCACCTTCTCTTTTTTTCGGTAGAAGCTCGACAAGGAAATTTAGGCAAGAAGACTTTGGTGAGGAACCTCCCCAAACTTTGCCTAGCATTCATAAAGAAATAAAGGAGTCGAGAAAGATAGTAAAGGAGAACTTGAGACTCTGCATTGAAATTCATTAGGATTGTCAACTCGAAAAAATAAAAGTTGAAAATGAACCACGTTTAAGTTCAACACAACTTTGTTTTCTCGGCCCAAACTCGAATTATATTTATCATCGAAACCTTTCAAAGGAGTGGAAATTCATGAGCATAATTCGATGAAGAAACAGAATATGATTGAAGTGGTCTAGGATGCAACCATATCAATGGCGATGTGATGTATTGCATTAAGCTTAAAGTAAGAATTGGTTCCGGATTTGAATATTGGAAAGTTCTTATGGACACTGGTTCCCGGACTCAATATTGTAAATGATATAGTAGTAGAATCTCATATCGAAGACCTACAAACTGTCCAAAAGTCACAACGACCAGTGGAGATATCAAAACCACTTCGAAGTCTCAATTGATATCTTTCTTACGAATCAGCTTGGGATCAAAGTTGTTTGTCCACTTGTCACGAGGGATGGATTTTGCAATGTATTTGGGAACACCCTTCTTTCAAAAAATTCCAAAAACATGGAGCAAAGTTTGATCGGCAAACAAGGAGATTCGACCATTTTTCACGTAATTAGAAGGTAAAGAATTGTTTTTCCCTTTCATAAATTCAAGTTCTCCTAACGAGATAAAAAAGGATTTAAATATTAGAGAATTTGTTAGAAAAAAATGGAGAAAAAGAAAGAAATCCTTATAATTGATAAAAAATTTGAGCAAGGGAAATTTGACAAAGAAATAGCTAATCTCAAGAACAAGTTATTGGAATGTTGCTCGGAGGATCCTAATGCCTTGTGGCATATAAATAAGCATGAATTTGAACTACCAATGAAAATTGATTTCAATGGAAAGCTCAGAAGATCAAAGGCTATTCCTATGAATCAAGAGCAAATGATTCTCTACAGAAAGGAAATCATGGACCTCTTACAAAAAATGTTTGATAAGGAAAAGTAAGAGCCCAATAGCTTGTTTTTTCTTTTTATGTTAACAAGCATGCAGAGATAACTAGAGGAAAAGTTAGGCTAGTAGAAAATTATAAGCCTCTGAATAATTTACTCGACTTTGATGCCTATCCTCTTCCAAAGCCATCTACCATCTCGACACAAATTTCTAAATCTATTTTTTTTTTTAAATTTGATTTGAAGTTAGGATTTTGGCGAGTGGGTATCAAAGAAACGAGACAAGTGGAAAACTTCCTTTTCGAGTCCCGAAAGGCCATTTTGAATGGAAAAATAATGCCTTTTGGATTGATAAATTCTCCTTCGGCCTTCCAAGCACATCATGGATGAAAATTTTGAAGGTATGGAGGATTTTATTAAGAAATATATTGATGAAATTTTAGTACATTCGGATGATATTCCCTGCTCATATCAAGCATTTGAAATTGTTCCTCCAAAGAGTGAAAGAAAAAGGAATAGTTCTTTCGAAACTAAGATGAAATTATTCGGGACAATGATAGACTTTCCGGGACATAATATACGGTTTGGCTCCTATCAAGTAATCCGGATAAGTTTAGATTTTATTGACAATTTTCCCTGATGAAATTTTAGATAAAACCCAACTGCAGAGGTTTCTAAGAAGCCTTAATTATGTATCTAAATTTCTCCGAGCATTGTGCTCAAGAAAAGAAACTCTTGAACCGGAGACTACAAAAAGAACCTATCCCATGGAATGAGGAATGCACCAAAGTCGTCCAGAATATCAAGGAGAGAATTCAAAGAATTCAACCCTTGAGTCCAATTCGAGGGAGAATTGGAAAAAAAGTAATCATGACAAATGTCGGTAATGTTGGATGGGGAGCTGTTCTTTGCTAGGAAAATCAATAAAAAAAAGAAAGATCCACTAGAAATTAGCCAATATGCTTCTGGATTATGGTCTACAACTCGGATAAATTGGGCAAGCCTCAAGAAAGAACTCATAGTAGTCTCGCTTAGGAGTTGAAAAAATTCAAAGACTTCGTGATCTATCCAAAGTTTTTAGTAAAGATCGATTGTTAGGCATCGAAGTTTGCTATTCATAAATGCAACTTTGAAGATGCTGCAATGGTAAGATGGATCATGACACTCGAGTCAATATAATTTTGATATTGAGTTCATCCCTGGTCATAAAAAATTCTTTTGTTGATATGTTATCTAGAGAATTTTTGGAGAAAAATTCTATTCATTCCTTATCCTCGCAACTTCATAAGAAGGAACGAAGATTATGTTGATATAGAAACTACTCATGGATGGGTTAGATATGAAAATATAAGTAATATCGATCTCCTGGACCATGATGAAGATTGGTACGCGCTAAAGGAAATATGTTGGAGAGAAGGCATTGCCAATCTTTGGACTTGGGAAGATCAAGAGGTTGAAAATGATTTGGCCATCCAAGAACTTGATTATTTGGTCCATATTAGAAACATCTCTTATGAAATATATTATGAATATGATAATAGAATCGAGAATTGCAAGCTCACAATTAGACAGTTCAATAATCCTCTAAGAAGAACTGATTATGATCTAGAAAGACAAAGGTACTGCCTTTTTTCCAAATGATGAATTTAGAAAATATCTCATCTAATTTCTTCTATCATCTACAATTTGATTTCAGCTATGAATATTGGCCAACGTAAAGGATGAATCAAGAATATCCTTTCCCGAGAATGGTTTCTAAGTTGGTGGAAAATCTATGGACTCAGCGGTCTTCTTACAATGCCTTATCAGCTAACTCCCGATTAAAGATTGATGGATTATCCAAGCCCGACATGCTTTAGAAAAGGGTCTTATATAAACACCTCAAAGATCTCATCGAATTAGAAGATATTGCTTTTTTAAATGCAATAAGGAGATGTGGTCATACTCACTGGTTCGTCACTCAAAGAATCAGTGCAAGACAGACGATGTCCCAAGTAATGATGGAACCCAAATGGAATATAATGATTTTAATCAACAATCGGATCCGGACACCAATCCTTTTGAATTTATCGATTTTTCTTCTACCTCTAGAAAATCATGAAAATAAGATCCGGGAATGCGAAAAGGAAGTGACAAGTACAATACTTTTCTACCTATTTAATAGGTCATTTCCATGAGCTACTATACTCATCGACAAATATCATTCTTTGTATTGTAATGTATTTCTAACGGAAAATGGTGTTAGACATTTCTTTCATGGATTCTTCGTAAAAGAATCTCCATCTTATACACATATGCACTTAGTACTTAGGCATGTCTAGGAATCTCGGGGACGAATGTCACTTTCGGTGTTACCCAAAAGCAATGATTCACGACATTTTACTTTCTTTATGTCACATAATAACCAAAAGGATTTTGATACCCTTGCACGGGATCATCAAATCCTTTTTGGACAATTTACTTTCTATCAAAAATGAATGAAAGTTTGATATCCTTGCACGGATGATCAATCTTTCAGATTTTACTTTTGAGTCATCACATGATTTCACGGAGGATAGGGTCTTGGAGAAATCTATTTAAGAAATTTGAATGCCCATTAGAAAACATGGGAGTGTAGGGTAAGATCTAAGAAGCCTGCATCTCTGTCCATGTCTATTTAAGTTTTCAATCTTTGGAATGAGTCTGTATTGTTGGCCGGGTAGCCTACAGATTTCTCTGGCTATGCAAGGATATTCATCTATTTAATGCCAAAAAAGTCTATATCGGTTGAGATTGAGTCTTTACGAGTGTGTGTAAAGTCCAGTTGATATTCGGTAATAAAATGCATTCTCAACGGTGCGGCACTGGGTAACCAACCGCACCGCACTTTTTAAATTTTTTTTAAAAATAACATGGTGTGTCACACGGTATTACGCTGGAACCGGTGTGGATACCATCAGATACGAGTGTAGTGTGGCTCAGTAAATTTACGAGCGACACTGCAAACTCGATGCGAGTTGAACGGCTCGAGCGCACCACGCGTTATTTTTATTTTTATTTTTTTGGTTAATTTTAAGGTTTTTTTCAAATTCTAATCCACTAAAAGGTTTAATTATGGAAAAGCAAGAAAAAATACCTATACATTTACCCATCGATGAGGCATATTGGCTATACAATTTTTCAAAAGAATTTTTTTTCCATTGTTTTATAAAATTCAAGTCTGGAGATTGGTGGCAATGCACAACAATATTGCATGCAATAAGTGCAATGGGAGCATGGATGTCGGTGCGTCTCAAACAAGGATAACTTGCACCAGTGCTTGAGAGCTCATAGCACTCGAAAAAAAAGTGAAAAATGTGTTTTTTTTGGCCGTAATGTTTTTTTTATTTAACCCCGTTTACGGTGCGTGGGGTATTCAATGGCATACGCGTGCGTTTGCACTATACCGCCCAGAGTGGTTTCGTTTTTGCGCACGTTTAGGAGGCACCGGGTGGTGTAGAGGTAACACTACCGGTGCTCTACAGTAATAAGATGCATGGGGGGATGTTTTTCGGTGAACCAATGATTTCTGTGATTTTTTGGCCATAATTTTTCTTTTTTTTAAGCCTTTTTTTCGATGCGCGGTATTAATGGGGCCCCGAGTGTGTTTCCGTCATTCCGAGTCCGAGAGGTTTACGTTCCGCGTGCTTTTTATGAGACACCGGGGTGGATTAGAGGTAACACACCAGTGCTCTACAGGGAATAAGACACACCGTGAACGTTGTCAGGTGAATCAATGATTTGTGTGGTTTTTTGGCCATAACTTTATTTTTTTCTAACCCTTCTCCCGGTGCGCGAATTTAATGGGGGCCCCGGTGCGTTTTGGTCATTGTGCCCCGAGTGGTTTTTGTTCCGCGCACTTTTATGAGACACCGGTGTTGACGAGTAGACACACACTAGTGTTGTTCCATAATGAAAAGCACCGAGGGGGGTGTGTATGCAGCGCACGGTTTCCTGTGAGCCAACGTTTTATGTGGTTTTTTTGTCGTAATTTTTGTTATTTAACAATCTACGAGTGCCCACATTTTACAGTCGCCCTCGGTGCATTTCATTTATTCCTTCATCGAGGCGGTATATATTTTTGCGCACATTTTCAAAAGCATGGGTGCGATAGAAATGTAAGGACCGGTGTTGTACAGAATATGACGCATCGGGGGGAGGGTGTTAGGAGCCCATGGTTCCCGTGTGCATATATTTTGTGTGGTTTTTTGGCCGTAATTTTTTATTTATTTAACCCTGTTCATTTGAGTGGGGACTTCGGGGGTGGCTCGGTGCATTGGCGACCCGGTGCGATTACGTGAAATCCGGCGGTGTCGGTTTTCGTACGTTTTTTATGAGGCATTGGTGCGAAAGTTATGTGAAAATACGCGACACCCTACGTAATTAGAATGCACCCGGGCGTGTGTGTACGGGGCGCATGGTGTCCAGTGTGCCAATTTTTTTTAATCGCACCGCTGCTATGTCGTCTTTAACACACCGGTATGGTTAATGTTGATAAAAGAACCGGATCGAAATACATCCCGCAAAAAACCTCCGCCCACCAACCTCCTCTAAGAACCTCCACTAGAAACGGATGTCTACGGTATTTTTATAAGGGGTTCCTCAAAAAAATCCACTAGAGGGTCTTTTCCTTGTAGTGAATCCATTTTTTTTTTAGTACTAACCACTTGGGTTTATTAGTCACTTAGGCTTATAATATCAACTATTTAATACTGTAACATTGGAATGGTACAAAAATGTATCCAACATTGCATTATGACAAACATTCTCTCAATATGAAAAATAAGTATACCAATCATTATGGAAATGTTACATTACATTGTAATTTATTCAATGTTGCATTGTTACATCCCAAAAATTTGGGTTTAATGCAAGGTTTATAATATTAGGGCGTTTTAATATTTCATTTATAATTTCTAGTATTAGGGTTTATAATATCAATATTAGGGTTTAAAATGAATTCCTTGGGTTTATCAATCCCTTGGAATTTTAATATTAATCTTTTAGGTTTATCAATCACTTATGTCCGTAATACTAATCGGTTATTTTTAAAATTATTCCCCTCGATTTATAATCCATTGAGTTTATAATATTAATCCCTTAAATTTATTAATTCATTGGATTTTTTAGTAATAATATCTTGTGTTTATAATATTAAACCTAACGTTCGTAATATTAATATTAGGGCTTATATTCGTGGGACTTAATATTAATCCTAGCGTCTAATGTTATTCTCTTAGGTTTATATTTCATCATGTTTTTTAATATTAATCCAATGTGTTTAGTAATCCCTTGGGTTTATAATATTTTTCCTAGTATTTCTAATATTAATCATAGAGTTTATATTCCTAAGGTTTAATATTAAGCCTAGGTTTCTAATATTAATCTTATGGTTTAATATTAATCCCTTTAGTTTATAATCCCCCGGGTTTATAATATTAATCCGTTGGGCTTAGTAATCTTAGGGTTTATCTTCCTAGGATTTAATATTAATCTTATGGTATAATTTTATTCCTTTCAGTTTTTTTATACTAATCTCTTGCATTTATTAATCAAATAGGCTATAATGTTCATCCTACTATTTATAATATTAATGTTAGCTTTTAATGTTTATTTTAGGGATTATAATATTTACCTTAGGGTTTATACCCTTTGGGTTTATAATATTAATTCTTTGTGCTTAATATTATTCCCATGTGTTTACAATCCGTGAGGTTTATTAGTCCCTTGGTTTTATGATATCAATCCCTTGGGTTTATTAATCTAAGGGTTCATATTCCTAGGGTGTATTATCATTCATAAGGTTTATAATATTAATACTAGGGTTTAATTTAAAAAATCTTTGGTTTATAATTCATTGGGTTTATGATACAAGTTCCTTGGCTTTATTAATCCCTTGGTTTAGAATATTAATATCTTGGGTTTAATATTATTATTAATCTCTTGGATTTAGTTTCATTTTAATATTATTATCTTGGATTTATACATTTCTATATTAAGGGTTATAATATTAATCGTGGAGGTTTATAATACTAGTATGTTGGGTTTACCAATCCCTTGGGTTTATAATATTAATCTATCGGGTTTATTAATCCCTTTAGTTTATAATACTCATAATTAGTTGGGTTCATTAATCCCTTTGGTTTTTTAATATCTTGTTTTAGAATATTAATAATTATTCGGGTTCATTAATCCCTTGATTTTGTAATGCCTAAGTTTTATAATATCGATCCCTTGGTTTATTGATTTCTTATGTTAATAATCTCCAAAGTTTGTAATATCAATCGTTGGGTTTATAATATTCATAATTACTTGGGTTTATTAATCCCTTGGGTTTGTAAATTTAATCACTTCATTTTATTAATCCCTTAGGATTTTAGATATCCTTGGTTTTTTAATATGAATAATCACTTGAGTTTAAAACATTCACCTTTTAAGTTTATAGTATCAATAAATTTGGTTTATAATATTTAAATTTTTTTACGAATAATAAATAATATTTAATAATTTATAGATATTAATAATTATTACTAATTACTATGTATGATTAACTATTAGCTACTAATAATTTATAATTATTGTTTTTTTTTCTATGACTGATTCTATTAAGCGAACATATGGTACATACTACAAAGAGAGTTTACAATCAAGAGAGACAAGGAACGGGCCAATGGGAAATGATAAACTATCATGCTCGGTCTCGAAGAGAAAACCTAGAATAGACAAAGAATAGAGATGCAAGAATTGAGAAACAAAAGATGAGAGAAATAGGGTTCTATCGAGATTGGGCATAATTCTCCATGTGGATTTTTTTCCCTTTATTTTTGTTGACTTTGACCCAACTCGAATGGTGCGGCTGGGCTAGAACCACTTGTAGAGTATTTTGGATCGAAGGAGGAGTCTTCTTATCCGTATTGGAAGACAATGACTCATGGATGCGTTTACGAGTAGCCATAGTGACGGGGGGACCCGAGTGACTTCAAAGGAAGGGTCCTTCATTTTCTTAGCTCGCTCCATTTCGCCTCGATCTCCTCCTCCTCCGAACTAGAGGATTCATCGTCATATACCGAGAGGTGGATAACTATGTATCCATATTTTGGTTTTATATTTGGGGAGGTTTTGCTTATTTTTTCCAAAAAACGGGGGGGCACGAGTGTCTGAAGGTACCCCTATCCGATAACAATGACGACATCCGAAGGCCGCGTTCTCATAATCTAGAGTTTGTCCACAGAAGTCACCGATTTTTAGGCGATTTGTTCTCGAAGCCCTTTGTTTATATCTACTTCAACACAAATTCTTCCATGTGTGTATAGCCCCCTGGAATTCCCAATACGGATCTGTCATCGGATGGCGACCTGTGGTGTTTCCAATACCTTGAAAGATGGAAGGGTGCCATAAGTGAGTCGGTATGTTGAGAAGTCCGAACCATACTAGAATCTTGGTGATGATGGTTGTGGAGAGATCAATATCCGGGAACCGAGGGTGTGAGGAATAACCACCGCCCATCCCCAAAACCACGGTCCTTCATTTACAACCTTACGGTAGTCCTTACCATGACAAAAAAAATTACAATAAAGAAGCCCTTTGAGCGAAACATGACAGTGCGGTTGTGGGTCTAGTTGGCGTAGATCCGTTTGTAGAGATCCTTTGATTGAGGGTTGAATGCTGCAAATAATAGCGACTTCTACGTATTTTTTGAAGTTGTTCTCGTGACTCTGGATGGGAGATCTCAATGGATGGGACACCCTCCAATCCATCAACCAAAAAGAGCTTGGGGGGTTACTGAGGTTTGAGCTTCTTTCTTGGGTTGTGCATGTACAACATCCTTGTAGGATAAAGATGGTGCGGATCGAGAGTGCCCGGCAGCCTCCCCCTCTCAAACGAAGGGTTAAAATTAAAGTAACATCTCTCTCAATGTTATAAAAATAAAGGTGAAGGGAGGTATCCAGTTGTTTACCTCCATGAATGAGTCTTTGAAGAGCTATGGGTATTCTCAATTGATGCTTCAGGGGAGAGTAGGCGTTTACGGACTATATCCGTTGAGCCGACCCATAGCATCAAAGATCTACCTATGAGGAGCCCGATCCATTGCATCAAAGATCTGCACTATGAGGAGCACCGAGCGAATTCGAAGGCAAGAGAGGGCGAACGAGGAGATCCGAGGTTGCCAAGATGCATTGCATAGCCAAGATGAATGGGCCATGCTCGATCTCTCGCTGCGACCACCTTTTCTTCTTGCTAGTGATAGTCTTGTGCATGAGGGTTTCTTGGATATTTTTGATCCATGGAAGCGCACTAGATCCGAGCGCTATTCTAAAATTTTGAGGTGTAGGGGATTGTCTCGACTCCTTTACGTAGATGGTTGGGGTTCTGCCGGCATGGAGAGGTCCAAGTTGATAGATCCGCGTTCGTAGTGCCCCCTCGCATGGCTCCCACGAATTGCACTCGCATCCGTTTTCGAATGAAAGTCGCTCGCGAGAGAGATCGCCGTAGCGATCGGCGCGATTGCAGTGAAGAGTGTTCGTGGATCACTCTGGGCTGTGTAGAAGCTAGGAGGGACTCGATGGTAGTGGCAATAAGGAAAACCTTAGCGAGAGGCTCTAGGGTTTTCAACTCTTGATCCGGTATATATCTCGAGTCCGTACTAGCTTTAATGTGATAAAAAAAATTTATTTCCTTGCGCTCTAGGAGCTAGTTCACATCAATTTATAATTATTGTCATTTATCATTAATAACTAATAACTATTAATATTATTAATCTTACAATTATTCATTTCTAATATTTATATTTATATCAATTTTAATTATTAATTATAAATATTTATATCTATATTGTATTTAAATTTATGTGATTAATATCAAAATCACATTATATTATTTCTAAAATTATTATTTTGGGTTTACAACCTTAAGGTCTATAATCATAAGGTTTATAATACGAATCTCTAGGTTTTTTGATCCTTTAATTTTATAATATTAATCCTAGGGTTTATAATCCATTTGGTTTTATAATATAAATCGTAGGGTTTAATATTTTTCTTTTGGGTGTATTTTCCCTTCGATCTATAATATTAATCTCTTTGGTTTTTTTTCCCCTAAGGATTATAATATTAATCCTTTGGGTTTATAATGTTGGAGCTTTTAATTAAAGGTATCTCTCTCCACAACATCTCCCCCTTTACTCATCAACAATTTTTTGGATGATAACTTTCTCTTTAGCCATCCTTCCGTACAAGAAGCTCGATCCCTCAAATTTCGCCTTGACACCTTCTCGGAGGCTTACGGTACTACCATCAAAGTCGCTAAATCCCACATCTTCTTTTTCAATACCCCTCGCATCTCTAAACATAATATTGCAAGAATATTGGGCTTCATGATTGATGTTCTTCCTTCAAAATATCTTGGGGCTCCCAGGTTGGCTCGACTATTAAGCATGCCTCTTGGAGAACCCTCTTGGATAAAATGGAAGCTCGCCTCTCCTCCTGGACCCTCATGCTCTCTCAATTTTCCCGGAAAGAGTTATCTTAATCAAATATGTTCTTCAAGCTATGCCACTTTATCTCTTCTCCATTTTGGTCGCTCCCAAATGGGTGTTGAAGCAAATCCGCAACCTTCGGAGGAATTTCCTCCGGGGTTCCTTGAGCCTCAATAGAAAATGGGCTTTGGTCAAGTGGACTGAAGTCCTGTATTGCTAAAAAACACTGGGGGGTTTGGGCTTACGAGACCCACTTCTACGATAATCTTACCATGGGGGCTCGTATCCGGGTGTAGTTGGGTCTCTAAACCTCACATCCCCCGGGCACGTCTTTGGTAGGTCAAGTATGCTCCGTGCAGATCCCGGAGTTGATCTCATCCATTTCAGCTCTAATGCTCCTGGCTCGTTGATATGGAATGCAACAAAACTTCATGGAGCCTTCATTCAAGCACACAGGTTCTGGAAAATCCATTCGGGGAGACAAAGCTAGATTTTGGTAATATTCTTGGCAACGGTTACCGAAACTCTCCTCGCTCTTCCGAGAAACCTCTCGTGGCAAAAAAAATATTCGGAATGTCGTCCCCCAATCATGTTCATAATTTCTGGAAACCCAATTCTTCCCTTGGTCATCGGGTTTGGAAACCGGCACTTATCCGGGCAAGGAGATTGGCGAGGGGGAAACCTTTGGCGACATTGAGCGGAGCTAAGTCTTAGAAGGATTAAGGTTTTGAATCAAGATGACAAGTTAATATGGGGATGCACGCCACGGGGTAACTTATGTACTCAAGAAGCTTATAGATTGCACTATCGCCACGAGCAAGAACAACAAGATCACATTTGGGCTCAAATCGGCAACCTAATACCTGGCCAAAAAATATCCACCTTCCTTTGGCTCCTCGACAAAGGAAAAATTATTACTTGGGACAATCTCTTAAAAAAGAGGTTTTACCGGACCTTCAAGATGCCCCAATTGTAAGTCTCGGGTAGAAACTTTACGAAAGCACCTCTTGGATTCCTGTTCTCTAGTTTCTTATCTTTGGGATCAATTCACCTTTTTTCTTTGGACGGATCAGGGCGTCTTGTTGGGGACATCAATAATATAATCGAGAAGATGGCATTCACTTCCGTTCCAATATTTAGGACTTCCGTTCCCTGTCTTCTTCACATCGGATGCTCGTCGAGAAATAAACATATCCCAGAATAACCAAAACAATCATGGGAATCACCATACATCGCTCCCCCCCTGTGATGATACATTACTAATCTCCATAATGTATCTCACATCATTCCTGCAGATCATTAAGAGAAGTAAGCTTTAGAATCGGATGACTGCAGTAGGGTCAATATTCCCTACGTTTCTAACCGTTCCTCCTTCCTATTCCAGCTTTGCTTGAAATTTCTAATTGTGTCTGAAAATTATCCAATTTCTCGGATTTGTTCATCCCTGCATTCTTTTTTCCACATGTCCATACTTGTTACAAGCATAACATCTTATATGACCGGAGAAGTAAGCATAAGGATCATAGTGTGTTTCTCTGTTCTTCCTTCTATTGCAATCAGTCGCTTTATGACCATATTTGTTGCATGAAAAACAATATCCCTTAAAGAACCCCGAGTACCTTCTCGTATAGAATCTGCTTTTGTTTGTAGATCGAAACAACTGCTTCCCTGCAATTTGCTGCAACATGCCCATAATTATGACATTTAAAGCATTCAACATTATTGATCAAAGGAGGGAATGATTTCTTTTGAGAGTTCATGATTGTCAGTTGACCTTTTGCTTCTTTCAACACTTCAGGATCTTTAGCACTTCCTTGTGAGCTAGATTCTCCTTTAACGAGTTTCATGAAAACCAAGACCAAGTTTAATAGAAGGATACCTTTGACTAATAAGAATATTGTCAAGAATCTTAGTACTATCTTGAGACCTCAAGAGTTTATCCTTTTCTTCTAATTTACAACTTTGAGAATGTTTACCTCAACCTCCAATTTTTTGGCATTGCTTCATCATGCTTTCTTCAACCCCTTTTTCCTTCTTCTACTTGATCATTCAAATTTAAGATCTCTTCTTTCAATCCATTTTCTTGCTCTTCAAAGATTTGTAAAAGTTCTTCATTCTTCTTATTTGATTTTTCCGGATCTGTTTTGAGAGAGATGATTTCTACTTCACGTCCTTCCTTTTCAAATGATTGTAGAAGTTCTTCATTCTTCTTATTTGATGCTTCAAGGTCTCGCTTTCGTAGAGATGATTTTCGCTTCAAGTCCTTCACTGTGATTGGTTACTTTGTCCCTGTATTCTTTGATACATTTCTATCCGTCCCTTCATTGTTTCTATCTCGTTCATTCAAGCTAGAGATCACATCCTTGAGGATAGATTCCTTCCTTTTAAATTGATCCCAAAAATTACTTTCATCATTGATCTTGAGATTTGCTTCTAGACTTATCATTTGTTACTTTCACTATCTTCATCATTGCATGCACAAGTGAGTGTATTACGAGAACAACAATCAATACATGTTTCTTCTTCTTCATTTTCTCGTTGCACATGTTTTCTCGAGATATCTTCTTTTCTTGAGTAGCCTTCTTCTTTTGCTTCTTTGCCATGAGCACTAGCAGATCTTGGTCGAATCTTCTTCATCTTCACTTGACATTTCATTATTATCTTCATTTTCATAATAACTCTTTCCCTTTTCAAATTGTTTATAAGGACATTTAGCAACATAATGACCCACTCTTCCACAATCAAAACATTTGAAGGGAAGCTTACCTCCGAATCTTCCAAAGTACCTAGTTGGATTCTTCTCACAAATTTTGCTTCTTCTTCTTCGAAATATAACTTGATTCCTTGACAACTTCCTTTTCTTTTCCTTTTGCACACGCCTTAAAGGTAGCTTCTTTGATTTGAGAGGGACCTCCTTGTCTCATTTCATAAGCGATCGAGATACCATGTAATTGAACAATAGTAAGAGTTTGTAGATCTTGCCTTTCTTCAATAGCCGATACTTTAGATTCAAATCTTGAAGTCAAAGATCTTAAGATTTTTCCCACCGAGTTTTATCGGTTATGGTTTCACCCAAACTTCTCATATGATTTACAATATCATCTAGACGCAAAAATAAAGCTGGCAATACTTTCATCACTATGCATCCTTAAATTTTCATACTCAATTCCGAGAGTTTGGAGTTTTGCACTTTTTACCTTTGTATCTCCTTTTTAGCTCGGAATAATTTTGTCCCATATTTCTTTTGTTGAATTGCTGCATCACTTTAGAAAATTCTGGTTTCGGACATGCTTCCTAATAAGACATTGACGGCTTTGGCATTGATTTCATATTTCTTCCTTTCTGTCGCATCGGTAGGAATACTTGCCGGATACCGATAACCTCCTTCCACGATTGCCCATACTTCGCACCAAAACTTTGCGGATATGATTTTGTTCATATCTTCCCGGAATAACAGATTATTTCCATTGAATAGAGGTGGCCTTATAGACATTAACCATTCATGACTTCCCATTTTGACGGATCTCCTTCAAGCGATCAAGCTTCTGCGGAAGGACATAGCTCCGATACCAATTATTGGGAAAAATACGAGAGGTGAATCGGTATTTAGGACTTACTCAAAAACTTTTTTAATTTTTCCACTCTCTAAAACCCATACGCTACTTTACTTAACCGTACTCGCGTATATACGAGGACACCCTTCACAAAACTCGCGTATGTACAGAGATCTTAATATGCAATTAATTCTTTGCTTTGATCCTTGCATTTATTCATTCATCGGATGTTTATATAGCGAGTAGACATGTGCGGTAATAACATAATAAATCATCACACATAAGCATCACACATGAACACAAGGATTTTTAGGTGGAAACCCAAGTCGGGAGAAAACCACCACTCGCCGTTGTCTCGACCCTTCAATATTTTATTATAAAGAAAACAACTTACAACTAAGTACGCACGGACTCGTACCAGTATGCGAGCACCCACCGCGCTCGTTTACCGACCTCTCCCTGGAAGGGAGCTACGACCCCCCTGCTCTCGTTTACCGGCCTCTCTCGGAAGGGGAGCTACGACCCCCTACTCTCGCTTTACCGACCTCACCCGGAAGGAGAGCTACAACCCCCTCGACCGAAGGCTACAACCCTCGACAGCACCATGGACCACGTTTCATCAATTTTCACACCGGATCCAATAGCTTCCTTTACAACACAACTTGCGGGCCACTTTTCATCATATTTTCATACTAGACCCACTCCACACATTTAAGCTCAATCATACATCAAAACTGATACTTATCAATTCGGACAACCCGGATCCGTAGAATACATCATTAACGGATAGTGAAAACACAATGGTAAACGGATCGGACATTTCATACTTCATTCTTCGACAAACCCTAGTTTTCACACGTGCTTTCCTTTCAACGATACCGCGTATATACGCGCTTCCATTCACATAAACCCGCGTATACATCCGTACATTACAGAAAAACCCATACGCGCTTCCTCTTTATCAAACCCGCGTATATACGTGCTTCCGCTCGCAACAAACTTGCGTATAGATCTTCGTACATTATAGAGCGAGATACTTCTTCGGATCGTATATTCGGTTTAGATTTAACCCTTTACTTCGAACGGATGTTCGCCTCATCTCATATTTAAACATTCCACAAACGGATCTAGAAGATACAAAATTCATTTCGGATCTAGATAACCTTCTTCATCATTTTTCTTCATATGTGCATCACAAATTCGGATCTATCATCAAACTCGTTACCCTTTCCATTCGGACATACTTCGGATCAAAGTATACATTCAAAACCCGGACTCATGCACACCCTTGCACAATGATTTTCTTCTCCTTATATAGGTTTACCCTTTTTCAATACCATGAGCCAAAACCACATTACTTCCAATGGTATTCTCGGACGGGGTCACATAGACATACCAGCGCTCAATACAATGGGTCAATACCATGGTAGTAACCCCCTGGTTTTGCATATTTAGAGCGCATTTGACCATACATGACTTGGCACGTTATTTTCCGCGTGCATATGCTACTTCTATTAAGCAAACCCGCGTATGCCTTGTGACATACACTTTTCATCATTGTTCTAGCACATACCGAAATTCCTTTCATCATTACATACGAGTTGCTCTGTAGACACATCATATCACATCAGATTTACATCATTACCAAGTCCATCAAGTCAAGAATAACTTCATCAAGTAGGTGGGTTGCCATCAAGGACAACACATTGCATCATATTGCCAACAATCTCCCCCTTTGGACTTGATGGCAACCACGATGGTGTTTGATCACAATAGAAAGAGACATTAAGCATAACGATATTCTCCCCCTATTCAAACACCATGTCACTCTCGCCCTTTGACATCAAGGGCAAAGGGCGGATCAAAACCAACACAAGGTTTTTCTCCTCATGTAGAAGGAAGCGCTCGCGGATCCGATGTACACCGAAGTGACCATGCTCCCCCCGAGTTCATGCTCGAATCTTCAAACATATTTTTTCAATGAATTACATGACTCTATGACCTTCCTTTCACCAAAGACTCATACTTACATCAAAGATCCAACCGAGTGGATTTACATATGAGGCTCAAATACCCAACCAAGAGGGTTTACACATTTTGACTCAGCTACCCAACCAAGTGGGTTTACAAATTTGAACAAGTCCTTACATGATTGAATATTACAATTTTACATCATAGGTCTCAACATGACCTTTTCATCAAATTACAAATATGAATTTTCATGACCAATACCAGAAAGACCTCAAGAGAGATCATATTTCAGAATCATCATAATGCCAACAATGCATTATACTCGTCAAGAGCTAATTCTCCCCCTCGAAATTGTGCATCAAAGCATCCTTTTCATATGACCAAGGCTCCTCCTTAGTTTGTGCAACCTCGAATACTTTTAACAGTCAAGTCATCGACAACAATCTCTCGCATGATTTATCCTTATCTCTCAATCACTGGACTTCCCTCTTATCCATGAGTGAAAACAAAAAAATACTCTTCGACGAAAAAAGCAATCGGGGGCTCATGTCATCATCATTTAGAGCGAGAAATAAGTAGATACGAGTGCTAAAAAATACGATCATTAACAACCGGATCGATGATCCCCTCGAACCTATGCTCACGATATTCCATCGTCATACAAATTTTCTTATCATAAGTGCATACGCGATCTGTCTCCACCGGAACTCACGTGTATACGCGACTTTATTTCATCGAATCCACATATGGAAAGTGAAACATTGAAAACTCCACATTCCTTCATCTCCCCCGAAGTTGTACCACCCCGTACATGTCTTCTTCACATCGGATGCTCTGTCATAAATAAACATAACCAAAATAACCAAAACAATCATGGGAATCACCATACATCGCTCCCCCTGTGATGATACATTACTAATCTCCATAATGTATCTCACATCATTCCCTGCAATCATTAAGAGAAGTAAGCTTTAGAAGCGGATGACCGAAGTAGGGTCAATATTCCCCTACGTTTCGACCGGTCCTCCTTCCTATTCCAGACTTTGCTTGAAATTTCTAATTGTGTGCTGAAAATTATCCAATTTCTCGGATTTGTTCATCCCGCATTCTTTTTCCACATGTCCATACTTGTTACAAGCATAACATCTTATATGACCCGAGAAGTAAGCATAAGGATCATAGTGTGTTTCTCTCGTTCTTCCTTCTATTGCAATCAGCTACTTTATGACCATATTTGTTGCATGAAAAAACAATATCCCTTAAAGAACCCGTAGTACCTTTCACGTATAGAATCTCGTTTGTTTGTGATTGAAACAATCTGCTTCTGCAATTTGCTGCAACATGCCCATAATTATGACATTTAAAGCATTCAACATTATTGATCAAAGGAGGGAACGATTTCTTTTGAGAGTTCATGATTGTCGGTTGACCTTTTGCTTCTTTCAACACTTCAGGATCTTTAGCACTTCCTTGTGAACTAGATTCTCCTTTAACAGTTTCATGAAAACCAAGACCAAGTTTAACAGAAGGAGACCTTTTACTACTAAGAATATTGTCAAGAATCTTAGTACTATCTTGAAACCTCAAGAGTTTATCCTTTTCTTCTAATTTACCTTTGAGAATGTTTACCTCAACCTCCAATTTTTGGCATTGCTTCATCATGCTTTCTTCAAACCTTTTTCCTTCTTCTACTTGATCATTCAAATTTAAGATCTCTTCTTTCAACTCATTTTCTTGCTCTTCAAAGATTTGTAAAAGTTATTCATTCTTCTTATTTGATTTTCCCAGATCTTTTTTGAGCGAGATGATTTCTGCTTCACGTCCTTCCTTTTCAAATGATTGTAGAAGTTCTTCATTCTTCTTATTTGATGCTTCAAAGTCCGCTTTCAGAGAGATGATTTATGCTTCAAGTCCTTCACTATGATTGGTTACTTTGTCCTGTAGTCTTTGATACATTTCTATCTGTCCCTTCATTGTTTCTATCTGTTCATTCAATCTAGAGATCACATCCATGAGGATAGATTCCCTCCTTTTAAATTGATCCCAAAAATTACTTTCATCATTGATCTTGAGATTTGCTTCTAGACTTATATTGTTACTTTCACTATCTTCATCATTGCATGCACAAGTGAGTGGATTACAAGAACAACAATCAATATCTGTTTCTTCTTCTTCATTTTCTGCTGCACATGTTTTATGAGATATATTATTTTCTTGAGTAGCCTTCTTCTTTTGCTTCTTTGCCATGAGCACTAGCGAGATCTTGGTCGAATCTTCTTCATCTTCACTTGACATTTCATTATTATCTTCATTTGCATAATAACTCTTTCCCTTTTCAAATTGTTTATAAGGACATTTAGCAAAGCATAATGACCCACTCTTCCACAATCAAAAACATTTGAAGGGAAGCTTACCTCTAAATCTTCCGATGCCCTGGTTGGAGTCTTCTCACAAAGTTTGCTTCTTCTTCTTCTGAAATATAACTTGATTCCTCGACAACTTCCTTTTCTTTTGCTTTTTCACATGCCTTAAAGGCTAATTCCTTGTCTCATTTCATAAGCAGTCAGGATACCATGTAATTGAACAATAGTAAGAGTTTGTAGATATTGCCTTTCTTCAATAGCCGATACTTTAGATTCAAATCTTGAAGTCAAAGATCTTAAGATTTTTCCCACCAGAGTAGTATCGGTTATGGTTTCACCCAAACTTCTCATACGATTTACAATATCATCTAGACGCAAAAAGAAACTCGGCAATACTTTCATCACTATGCATCCTTAAATTTTCATACTCAATTCGAGAGTTTGGAGTTTTGCACTTTTTACCTTTGTATCTCCTTCATAGCTCGGAAATGATTTTGTCCCATATTTCTTTTGCTGAATTTAGTCTGCATCACTTTAGCAAATTACGGTTCGGACATGCTTCCTAATAAGACATTGAACGGATTTGGCATTGATTTCATATTTCTTCCTTTCTGCTGCATCAGTAGGAATACTTGCCGGATACTGATAACCTCCTTCCACAATTGCCCATACTTCTACACCAAGACTTTGCAGATATGATTTTGTTCGTATCTTCTAGAATAACAGATTATTTCCATTGAATAGAGGTGGCCTTATAGACATTAACCCTTCATGACTTCGCATTTTGACGGATCTCCTTCAAGCAATCAAGCTTCTGCAGAAGGACCGAGCTCCGATATCAATTGTTGGGAAAAATACTGAGAGGGGGGGGTGGGGTGATTCAGTATTTAGGACTTACTCAAAATTTTTTACTTTTCCACTCTCTAAAACCCATACGCTACTTTACTTAACCAGACTCGCATATATACACGGATAGCCTTCACAAAACTCGCGTATGTACAAAGATCCTAATATGCAATTAATTCTTTGCTTTGATCCTTGCATTTATTCATTCATCAGATGTTTATATAGCAGTAGACATGTGCAGTAATAACATAATAAATCATCACACATAAGCATCACACATGAACACAAGGATTTTAGGTGGAAACCCAAGTCGGGAGAAAACCACCGATGTTGTTGTCTCAGCCTTCAATATTTTATTATAAAGAAAACATCTTACAACTAAGTACTGGCGCAGACTCATACCAGTATGCAAGCACCCACCCGTGCTCGTTTACCAGCCTCTCCTGGAAGGGAGCTATGACCCCCTGCTCTCGTTTACCAGCCTCTCCTGGAAGGGAGCTACGACCCCCTGCTCTCGTTTACCAGCCTCACCTGGAAGGGAGCTACAACCCCCTGACTGAAGGCTACAACCCCCTGACTGAAGGCTACAACCCTCAGCACCACCGTGGACCACGTTTCATCAATTTTCACACTGGATCCAATAGCTTCCTTTAGAACACAACTTGCAGGCCACTTTTCATCATATTTTCAGAGTGGACCCACTCCACACATTTAAGCAGCAACACAGCAGAACAGATCAAACATTTCATACTTCATTCTTCAGCAAACCCTAGTTTTCATACGCGCTTTCCTTTCACTGATACTACGTATATATGTGCTTCCATTCACATAAACCTGCATATACATCTGTACATTACAGAACAACCCATACACGCTTCCTCTTTATCAAACCCACGTATATACGCGCTTCCGCTGCGACAAACTTGCATATAGATCTTCAGACATTATAGAGTAGCATACTTCTTTAGATCAGATATTCAGTTCAGATTTAACCCATTACTTCAGACAGATGTTCGCCTCATCTCAGATTTAAACATTCCACAAACGGATCTAGAAGATACAAAAATTCATTTCGGATCTAGATAACCTTCTTCATCATTTTCTTCATATGTGCATCACTGATTCGGATCTATCATCAAACCGTTACCCTTTCCATTCGGACATACTTCGGAGCGAAGTATACATTCAAAAACCGGACTCATGCACACCCTTGCACAATGATTTTCTTCTCCTTATATAGGTTTACCCTTTTTCAATACCATGAGCCAAAACCACATTACTTCCAATGGTATTCCCTGGACGAGGGTCACATAGACATACCAACGCTCAATACAATGGGTCAATACCATGGTAGTAACCCCCTGGTTTTGCATATTTAGAGCGCATTTGACCATACATGACTTGGCACGTTATTTCCCGCGTGCATATGCTACTTCTATTAAGCAAACCCGCGTATGCCTTGTGACGTACACTTTTCATCATTGTTCTAGCACATATCGAAATTCCTTTCATCATTACATCCGAGTTGCTCTGTAGACACATCATATCACATCAGATTTACATCATTACCAAGTCCATCAAGTCAAGAATAACTTCATCAAGTAGGTGGGTTGCCATCAAGGACAACACATTGCATCATATTGCCAACACTGCGGTCAAGTGGATCGAAGTCTATACTCGCTAAAAACACGGGGGGTTTTGGGCTTACGAGACCGCTTCACGAGTAATCTTACCATGGGGGCTCGTATCCGGTGGAGTTGGGTCTCTAAACCTCACATCCCCCCGGGCACGTCTTTGGCGGGTCAATTATGCTCTAAGCGAGATCCCGGAGTTGATCTCATCTGTTTTAGCTCGACTCTCCCCTGGCTTGTTGATATGGAATGCGACAAAACTTCATGGAGCCTTCATTCAAGCACACAGTTTCGGAAAATCCATTCAGAGACAAAGCTAGATTTTGGGAATATTGTTTGAAATAGTTGCCGAAACTCTCCTCGCTCTTCCGAAAACCTCTCGTGGCAAAAAAAAATTTGGAATTCCGTCCCCAATCATGTTCATAATTTCTAGAAACCCAATTCTTCCCATGGTCATCGGGTTTGGAAACCGACACTTATCCGGCAAGGAGATTGGCGAGGGGAAACCTTTGGCGACATTGAGCAGGGAGCTAAGTCTTAGAAGGATTAAGGTTTGGAATCAATATGACAAGTTAAGATGGGGATACACGCCACGAGGGTAACTTATCCACTCAAGAAGCTTATAAATTACTCTACTTCCTACAGCAGGGAACGACAAGATCGCATTTGGGCTCAAATTTCGGCAACCTAATACCTAGCCAAAAAATATCCACCTTCCTTTGGCTCCTCAGCAAAGGAAAAATTCTTACTTGGGACAATCTCTTAAAAGAGGTTTTTACCGACCTTCAAGATGCCCCAATTGTAAGTCTCAGGTAGAAAATTTACAGCACCTCTTGGATTTCTGTTCTCTAGTTTCTTATCTTTGGGATCAATTCGCCTTTTGCTTTGGACGGATCTGGGCATCTTGTTGGGGACATCAATAATACAATCGAAGATGGCATTCACTTTCGTTCCAATGTCTCTTGCTCAATTCCTTTTGGAACTTATTTCTGGGATTCATCTACTGGGCCATATGGAAGGAGCGTAATCATAGAACTTTCAAGGATCTTGTCACTCCGAATGCTATTATCCGGTCCAATCTCGGTGAAATCTGCAAGAAAATTTGGCTCTCACCCCGGCAAGCTTTCGGATATGTCGTCCTTGCCTTCGAATGTCTCATCCGGAAGAGACGAAACCTTGATCTCAACCACACTAATCAGCAATCCCAAAACACCTTGAAGAATTTAGATTCGCCTCTTTCACGGTCGCCTCCTATGCCTCGGGCTTTCAAAATGAATTTTGATGGCACGGCTAAAGTAAATCCAGGTCCTGCTAGTTTTGGAGGCATATTTAGGAATCATGAAGGAACCATAGCTCACATCTATTTTGGCTCTCTTGTTCGTGACTCCAACAATGCTGCTGAACTCGAAGGCTTATGGCGAGGATTATGTATAGCGAAGAAAGAGAACTTCTTCCCTCTAGAAGTTGAAGGGGACTCTCGCATTCTTATTGAAGCGACAATCCGTCTCCACTCGGCTCTTCATCTTCCAACATTGCTTCAAGCTAGAGACTACAAAGTATATTGGAACATGTTGAAACATGGCTCAAGATGCCTAAAGCTATATCCTTCAAGCATATCAGACGCACAACCAACAAAGTTGCTGATCGTTTGGCTAATCAAGGTACTCTTCAGACAACTCCATTCTACAAAGTTCTGCTACAACATTCCAATGATGAACAGCTTATTCAGGACTGCACATCCTTGGCGCAACAAGACCTCCAAATCCCGGATGCGGGTGGTCTTCATGCCTGACAGGTGGCAAGGATGGTCAGGCGTGTGGGGTTCTACCAACACCAACCTCCTTTGCGTCCTATGCGCCATTAAATGCATTAAAATTTCTTCTTCCGGGGCATTTATGTGGCACACTCGTCTAGAACCGTGCTCAATCCTCAGAGATATGGCTTCTCCGGGACGCTTCGCATTTGATTTCTTGCCCCTTAGCTCATGCTGTGCTTCGGTGGTCTCCGAGCCAAGCTCTCGAGACCATCACCGGGGCGCAGTGTTGGCTTTCATGTTGTGTTAATCTTGCTCTTGGAGTGCACTTCTCGCAAAGCTCCTTTTGCACTCGCAGTTCGCTTTTTCCCCGTCTCTCCCCGCGGAGATTGATTCTCATCGGACTTTGGTCCTCGGTCCCGGGCACTCCCTGTTCTTTCAAATTCAACACTCCTCATCAGAATTCCATGCCTCGATTGTGACATAGGATGCGAAGCCGGCATGGCTCGAGCCGTGGTGGTCCTTCTCGTCACCCTCCTCCCTCCTCGCCTAGCTCTTCTTCTCCGCCTTCTGATTCCATGAGGGGTCGTTATCCTGAGACCCGCAGCGGTAGGAGCTATCTGATGGGGCATGGGAGTGCTTTGTAGGCTATAAAATTTTCCGATCTTCTCCCAGGGTCAACATCACGAGCTCATTTCCGCTTCCCCCGCTTGCTCAATATGCCTACCCATCATCTGCTACCATCACCATTGACTTCAAAGAAGAGCCGCCCGACTCTATTGCTAAGCTTTTCGACACTCCTCCGGTGCATTTGTCATCCGATAGGCCCTATTATCCTCCTAATTCTGGTCGGGAAGCGGAAGTTGGGTCGAGGGTCGCTCCTCGCAAGACCCCCTTCGTGGATACTTGTTGCGGGCATTTTCAAAGGGGGTGGTTCTTTCCGTTCCGGGTTTGTTGAGGAAAGGGCGAAATCCTCCCAAACGAGGGTTGCTCCGGATGATAATGTTGGTGTGCAAGATGAGGATGACCACGATGCCCACGCGCCCCGCTCGTGGTCGAGTCACCTCCTTCTTCTCCGGGTAATTAATGGCCTTTCTTCATTCGAGGCTTGTTTTTGGGCTCGCTCTTTGTGCGAAGCACGGCTACGAGTGTTCGTCTGTCGACACGGCTTAGATGGTTCTACTTCTACTTCCTTTTTTATTGCCGGTTTCCCCCCTCGTGGGTGGAAAATTACTGCGTATAAGACTGTTCATGTTTACATTTCGGACGCTAAATGCCGTAGGTTGATATACTTTGTTTGGATACTCGAGCCGTTTCCCCTATGAGGGTGGCTTTTTTGTGCTTATATGCCTATCTCGTGATTCAGTTTTGTAACCATTTCTCGGCACTCGTGTGTTGTTATTTTGACAAACCATCATAGCGAGTACTAGCATGCCCATCTCTTGGGCCAAAATCTCCGAGGCCTCAACCTCCATGTAATCCTTTTTTTTGTATATAAATAGATTAAACTTACTCAGAAAAAATAAAATAAAATGTTGGAGCTTTTAATATTGGGTTTACAATACCACATTTAGTATAAGGTTTTGAAATGTTCAATTTTTTAATATTGGAGTTTATAATATTGAGTTTTATACTTTTATGGTTTTTAATATCAATATTAATCCTTTATGTTTATTAATCCTACAGTTTTATAACATTAATCCATTGGTTCTATTATTCCCAAGGGTTTATTAAATTAATCACTTTGGTTTATATCGTTTATAACTTGGGTTTATTATTAGAGTTTAGAAAACTAATCTTAGGGTTCGGTATATATCATTAATATATGGTGTTTATTATTAGAGTTTATAATACTAATCTTAGGGTTTATAATACTAATCTTAGGTCTTATAATATTGGACTCAATGGTGTTGAAGTTTATAATGTTAAATTTAATATTAATGTTTAATATCATGATGGTCTTATTAATATTGTAACATTTCAATCCTACGGTTTAGTGTTTTTTCCATTTAATTTATTTTTTCCTTGAGCTTATATTATTAATCTTTTGGGTTTATTTTTTATTAATATTAAAGTTTAATATTTTTTCTTTTATGTTTATTTTGAGTTGGGTTTATAATATTAATTACTAGGATTTATTTTCCTTTGGTTTTCTTAATCCTTTGGGTTCATTATTATTAATGTTAGGGTTTAATATTTTTTCCCTTATGTTTATTTTCCATTGAGTTTTTAATATTAAACCGTTGCATTTATTTCCCCATGGGTTTATAATATTGATCCCCCTCGATTTGTGATATTGCGGGCTTTTATTTTGGATTTATAATATTTCATTTAGTATCATGAACTCAAATGTTGGGTTTTTAATATTGGGTATATAATATTGAGATTTTTTAATATTACGGTTTATAATATTAATTTTTCCATTTATAATATTAATCCTATGGTTTAAAATATTTATTGTAAAGTTTATAATGTCAATATTACGGGTATAATATTAATCTTAGGGTTTATAATGTTGTATTTTATAATATTAGGGCTTATAATAATCGATTTAATATTCGAGTTTGATATTTTTATGTTGGAATTGTTAATAAATCTATCATTATGTATAAAATATAATGAGAGTAATATCGATAGGTTGATAATTGTGTATTAATTATTACGATAATGGTGAGGGATAAATAAGTATTATTAGTACTATTATAGAATTATATTAATTTTTTTATTGTTGAATATATAAATGTATATATATATATATATATATATATATATATATATATATATATATATATATATATATATATATATATATACGTTTTTATTTATATAGTTATTAATAAGTACAAATAATCAATCTTTAATATCGAAATTAACACTAATATCAACATATATCAACAACATTGGTAAATGTGGTTGTGCTAGTTTTTATAGCTACTGTACCTACTATTTAGCCCTACTCACTCTTTATTTTATGTGTATGTTGATAGTTGAGACTTTCAAAGATTGCAAACATGGTTTAAGGTTACTGGATCCCCGGGTCAACGACTTATTGTTTCTTCGGGTCAACGACTTATTGTTTCTTCTTTTTCCAAGTTAGTAGTTTGGCCTTTCACCGCTTTGTAAATATGTTCTAGACAACACTACCTTACCTTTTTTCTTTGTTTCTTAAATAATTGGAAAAAAAATAACTAGGGTTAATGGTTTTTGGCTTTCTTCCAAGAAATCGGCTATGACCCATCCCCCCTTTTAAGTTATAATGTAATAATTTACACTTCATATGGAGCGACCATGTTTTAATAGGAAAAAAAACCTACTATGGTTGTATATAATATCTCTTTTGGAATTTCGGAATTTATCTCATTGATTTTTGTGTTTCTTTACTAAAGATTGGAATGAAATATTTGTTAAGTATGATTATATCATCGAATTTATTTTTGTTACCAAGTATTTTTTTTAAAGTGTACTTTTATTGTACATATTTACTTGTATTTCTTAATTAAAATTTCTAAACAAAGACATCCCTTGTATGGTATTTTATTACAATGTTGTGCAACAATCAACACAACTTAAAATTAACTATTATAGTCATATGATAATTTTATCTTAAATATTGTTTTGCTTTCCTCCCTTCAAAATAGATGCAGAATAATTTAATATTGTACTTTTCCCCCACTCAATAACTAAGTAAACAATATGAAAGGTTGAGGGGAGTTGTCCCGAGTTGTCGAAAAAAAGTTGAGCGCGAGGAATTAACCCTCTACCCCAATTATATTTTTTTTGCATGACACCTATATTAATTATATGAAGAGGGTTCCTACTTGAATTTCTATATGCCCTGGACTCAATCTGTCACATTCGAATTTGTTTTCCTTTTAATGGTGTAGAACTAGTTGAGGTTTTGTCTAGTGTTTGTTAAACATGTGGCCCCCCAACAAAAAAATTATTTAATAAAATTTTGTGGTTTCCTACAACAAAATTTCCTAACCCATCCCTAGTGTGATTAATAAATTCACCTTTAGTATGAAATCCCCTGTTAAAATTATCTTTAACACTCATATGCACAATAAGTTACTTTAATAAATATCTACAACACCCCCAACTTTATACTCATTTATATTTTTTTTGGGGGAGGGTCAAAAACCATTTCCTTATAATAGTACACATTTATTTATTCACTATTCTACTAGTAATATCTAGAATAATGTTTACGCATACATCATTTTTCTCCAAGTATACTAGTACACTAAAAAACATTTACAACACACAATATTTCATTTTTTCACTCGTAATAGCAACACTTAAAACAACATTTCATGCTAGTACAATACTTATCTAGGTTACCCAAATTAATTATTGTTGTGGAGGTAAATCCTCTCGCGGACGGAGGCGATCCCTACTAGCCCAGACCGGGTCTAGCAACAATCGTTCACGCTATAGTGCAGGGTTCCTAATTGCAAATAGACCAACTAGCGATGAAGGCTTACCCGGAATCCAACGTTGTTGCTTGTAAAAGAGGTAGTGCCCCCGTTCCTTAGCCTCGGCGGATTACGATCCTCACGATCTCCGTGATGGACACACACACATATAAGAAACAAAACAAACGAAAGCGTAAAGTCCGATAGATGCAACTATATATCATTCGGAAAGGACATAAATCATCATTATAAACAAAAACAAGAGTGGAACCATAACCAATAGTCATTTATTATTAATCAATCAAAAGAAGAATACAACCATAGTTCGTATCGAATTCTCCTTCGGAGGGTCGCCGGCGAGAACACGTCTCGAAAAATCCTGTCAAGGATGGGACAAACCTCTCTCTTCGGATCTTGCCAATAGTCTCCTTGCTTGAATTTATCCTTAAGGGAGTTATGGAGGCTCTTGTAGCATAAGGCTCTTGGGAATTTGGGAACTTGAAGACTAGCTTGCAAAGAAGATGAGCAAGCTTTTTATAGATGGAGGAAGGGGAGTTGGGAGCCCTATAATCATGGGATTGGCCCTATCATCAAGCAAGCTTCCATGAGAGGTGGAAAACCACTTCTTCTCTATGGAAATCCATAGCCAAAGTCCCAACTCAAGATAAATATCAGTTCTTGGATCGGTTAGGATGAAACATCCGCCATTTATTTTTAAAAAACACTCCTTAAATTGGGTCGGCACGAGTGCGACTCTAGGACGAGCGCCAATTTGCGTGACCTATTGGAAGTATTTCCCCGTTGGCGCAGGGTGATGAATCGGGCCGCCCACACCAATGCAAAAAGGGGTGTTTTTAGGGTTTTTTCGGTAGGATATGTCTTCGGGGGGATGAAAGTACATGTTCGTGGGAAATGCCATGAAAGCATTTTCAAGTTATGTCATCGCTCACGAGTCACAAAATGAGCCCTTCAATGTGCGATACGGGGGATTGCACGGATGGTAGAAAAAATTGTCGTGTAACGGATGCCTCCTAAAGAATGAGGCTCGAGAGAGAGAGAGGGGGTGAAATGCTTTACGAGAATGTGTCCAACTAAAAAACTTCGCCGTTGGAAAACACGTGTGAAGAAGTACAAAGCGATGTCTCAAATATATGATATAGTTGTGGTATGGGCACAACCATCCATAACGAGTATACAATAATCCGGATCCAAGGCATGGGCGCGACCTATCCGGTGAGGATCGATAAATAGACTCGTGTATGGTCACAACCATCCGATAAGTGAGTCATGTAAATAATCATAATAATCCACAACATCGTAGCCCGGATTACAACGTACACAATGCGGGGTCTTGCGCTCCATCTCAATCCAAACATAGCACAATTTCAAGCATGCGAATAAGTGATCCGAAGTCGAACATGCGGGGAACATCGTCCGATTACCAGCCCAATGATGACGAGCTTGTTAGCAGCACGCGAGAGGTACCACCAATAACGAAAATGGCCCTCAAGGTACTCATCGTGCAGTACCACGACATGTGAATCAATGAGTTGTTGTCAAACACCCGCAGAATCACTCAAACGGAGGCAAATGATGAAAACCTTGCGTCGAATGTGAAGAACCTACCATTGAGGCATGCGAGCTCCAAGGTACTAGAAGGGGAGTCTCTAGGTAAGCTTCCTGGATAATGAGCTAAAGTCGACGGGAAGTGACCTTGATCGAAGGTGGGCCATAATGTTTCCCGCATCATCGACGCAAGACGGAGGAACATAGTGTTTTTTGTGAATCACGATCGGATGAGAATTAGAGGAAGGTTGGTACTTTGCAGCAGGTCAACTTCTCTTGAACATATGAACGACATGACGAGTGGACTTGGCAGTATTTGAGATTAAAATAACATAGGTCATAGTGACAAGGCAAAGAGAAGATGAGAGGTCAAAGGGATTACCCAAACCCATGGAGGCAAGTGAAAACAAGATGAGATGTCCCCAACCCGACACGAATGCGGACAAGTGCCATCTTCAAGAGCGACATCTCTGACGACACGACAATGATTCTCGGTTCCATTTTTTCCCCACCATTTATGGCGAGTACCCCAATTATTTTTGATAACAAGCTTGAAGGGGATAGCATATGCTTCTAATATAAGTCCTTCCTTCGGACGAAATCCATCCTAGTACATTTAACGAGCCCTAGGAAGGAGCGACTCAAATAGCATCATCACGACCGAATCCGATGTCATCGGGTTTTAACGAGTCCGACAAAGGAAGAACTCGGCGTCTTTTCATATTTAGAGAGTTTGAAAAGATAGCTGAAAAGTAAACTCCAATGGTCCCTTTTCGTAAATAGTTCCTTAGATCTCGAAAAGGTAGAAAACTATGTACGAGAAAAACCTCCTAGTCGCGATAGGCTAGGGTATTCCTTTTTCGTAAATAATCTATCCACCGCTCGAAAAAAGGGGTAAACGTATACTCGGGTAGATGTTGTTTCGTGGCCACTTTAACGAGATCGAAACGACAAGGGCCTCAAAAATATTTTCATGTTTAGAGAGATAGAAAAGAGTTGAAAGATGACTCCAAAATGACTTTTTCATGTTTTTTACCCGAGTCCGAAAAAAGTATAAAATACAACTCGTTTCACCATTGAAGTCGCGTAAAACACTCGTCACTCGCACACGTAGGCAACTTTAAAATCCATTTTTGACAAAATACATCAAAAATATTAATGAAAATGTCTTTTAAAACCTATTTTAGATTTCAAAAAGTTATAAATAGTCTCAAATGGTTAAAAACAAAATTACTTTTACTATTTACCTCATTTGGAGAGCAACAGTGGTCCATTTTGTGCAAACATTCTGACCGCGATTGCGATAGATCCGAGCTACCATTCAGATTCCCATTCGTTCCAGGTAAGAGGCACTTCCATGTACTCCATTTTAATCCATTTTTTTCTTAGTTTTCCATTGCTCATTAGATTTATGTGGAAGATTTTTTTGTAATTTTAGGGCTCCGCCCATTGGCGCGAGTATAGGGCACGGACTGCGGCAATGGCCTCTTTTATACAAAGGGCCGAGCGCCAATGGAACAGACGTAGTTTTCGTTTAAAAAATTCCAAATAAATAGTGATTTGAATGGATTTCCCGTGTATACCGAGAGATCTAACCAAGGGTTTTTTGACCATGTTGATGCGAGTACAACCCAAGTATAGTGGTGATCAAATGGAAAGAGAGGGAGCATGGGGAAGAGGACGAATTAGCCATGGAGAGCGAAACTTGTATGATCGCTCTCAAGAGCGTGGGCTTAAAAAATTTCTTCCTAACACCTTGATTATGAGCTCAACTTTCGAGCTCCTACAATACGATCGGTATTTGGGATGAAAATGAACAAGTGTTCAAGTCGCGAGATCAAGTACTAGAGCTGGGAGGTTTTTGACATATACTTCATAATCGGAGTATCGCGCAGAGGTCCAGTGCGCCCATATTGAAATGGAGCGAGACCATCCGGTGAAAATATGGAGCAGGTAATGGCGAGGGTGTGCCAAAGGGCACGAACCGGATCGAGAAGAGGAAAGGTAGACATTCACACCGTCGAGGATCTAGCACTCGAGTAGTGCTACACACCATTACATGAGCTACGGGATTGCAAGCTCCACATGAGGCGACCAAGGCCCAACTCATACTAGCCTCGCAGTGTATGAGTCCTACACTATTTGGCGGGCTACGGCGGTGACGGTCAACATGAAGAGACGACTCACGAAGTGCAAGCAGAGCCAAAGCGAAGTAGTTTGGCTACAATTCTATCCTCGGTGTCATTCATTCCGGAATGACTACCAATCTTCCGGGGCCAAGGGGCCATAGTAGCCTGAGCTGGTACCACGAGAGCCGAGAATGGCTCGTTGGGCAGCACCGATGCCCCGAGCGGAGGGGGGCCAACGGATGTCCCGGAGGCCGGAGTTTTTTGGGTGGCTACGGCGTCGGTTGATCATAGTCGAAGACCGGCCATATGCATGGACCGATTTCATCGGTGATCCGGATCTTCCACTCCCGGAGGGAGATGAGCGGGACGAGGAGTTGGGTAAGATCATTTTTTTGATTTTTGTGTTTTATGATTTTTTTGTTAATACATGTCCGTTCGACGGCGAGTTATATGCATATGCGGATGTCGGCCCCGGAGAGACCCGGCCGATATGTCTCCCGGTTCGGGGAGAACTCATCCCGCCACCGACCCTCGGGCGAAGGGTGGCGAGGGAGGAGAGTTGGTCCAAAGCCTCGAGGGGATCGTCCGGGGGGATTCCGGGACTACGCTCGGGCTGGCGGATGTTCCACTAGCATATCGGAGATATACGGTGGGAGTGCCTAGTCACCTCCACCATCTTCTCGAGATGCTTAGTGTGTGTTGTGGCTTGTTATCATGAGCACCACATAGATTAGACACCTAGGGATTTATTTCATGCATATTTTTTTTGAGAGACATGTCGTCTCCGGATGTATTAAGATGAACATGGATATTTTTTTATTTATCGTAATACACACTATGTATATATATATACGTATATATATATATATATATATATATATATATATATACATACCTATTTCTACTGATGGATCTCTTCACATGTGATGATGTTATGTTTATAAATTGCGCAAATGTCTATCTAAAACCAAATTAGCTACTGCATCCGTTAACGTATTCATATGTCTAGGTATACATTGATATGTAATATAGTCAAATTTTCTTTCGAGAATACGAATACGCAGATACAGACGTAAAATGGATGGATTTCGATCGAATAATGCTTGTTGAGCCGTAATACTACAAGTTGTGAGTCTAGATACACAAGTAATTCACGGATACCAAAGTTTACGACCCTCGGTTAATAATTCTAACATAGCACTATATTCCACGATGTTATTTGTAGTACGTCCCGGACACACACCTTGCAAGTTGACCAACTCACTAGCGGGATCGTAGATTACCCGAGCTGCCGAAGATAGATTCACAGGGCATTGCGGGAGGCACCATCCGTAAAACCAAAAAACGGATTGATGGACAACTGCACAATCAGGAAGACCCGATCAGCAGAAAGATTTTTACAACGCACACCACACCACACATGCACACAAATGAAATAACACACCTATGTAAACACACCACACCAAAAATCACTTCAAGCATAGTATTGTTTTAGGTACAGCCCATTTTTGTAGTCTGAGCACGGCGGAATTCCTTCATAATCTATAAGCTGATAAGCCCCATTCTTAAAAACGCATTTTACTATGTAGGGCCCATGCCACATAGGTTGGAACTTGCCGGCCCTAAGCTTGTAATGCGCTTGATCGTATAAGAGGACGAGGTCCCCTTCGACAAAGGAACGTGAAGAAACTAATTGATCAAAGTGAGCTTTGACCCGTTTCTTTTGTGCTTAAATGACTAAAGCAGCCAAACGGTGGGTTTCGTCTAACCGTTCTAGATACAAAAGACGTTCTTCCTCGGCAAGTGTCGGGTAGAAGTTCCACAACTAATTTCAAAGAAGGAATCTCGCATTCAACCGAAGAGTTTCTTCTAGACCATACACCAATTGAAATGGTGTGAATCAGTTGCACTCTTTGCGGACGTCCGGTGAGGCCCATAGAGATGAGAACGATTGGAGGTGCCAATTGGATTTATGAATACCAACTTGTTTGTTGAAGCATAGTGACCAGAACCTTGTTCTGCGACTTCAACCCAGCCATTTTCCCACGAGGGTAATATTGCATTAAGCTATCGTGGCGTAAGCCCAATCTTGAAGTAAGCTCGGCCATCATATAATCTCGAAATGAGTACCATGGTTAGTAACGATGGCACGAGGGACCCACGAAACGTGCAATGATGTGGTTGAAGATGAATTGGGTAGGCTGTCTTACCATCGGCGAGCTAGTGTAGGCATCGCTTCGACCCACTTCGTAAAGTAGTATATGGCGACAATTATATACGCATGCCCCCTGGCCGAACGAGGGTTACACGTCATAAAATCTACGCCCCCATTTCGCAAAAGGGGCTGACGGTAATAACATGATGCAAAGGGAGAGGCGGCGTGCACATCTTGCGCTCGAAAGACACGGTACGCGTGACATTTACGGACTACGACGATACAATCTTTGAATATTGACGGCCGAAGCAACTCCGCTCGTAGAATTTTCTCGGGGCGGTGGCATATCCGGACATATGATCGCCACGAGCACTCACTGTAGCGATCATTTAGGACCCTTTCGACCTCTTCCAAGGTTAGGCACCGACGAGCACCGAATCTACTCCAACGCGGTATAAGGTATCTCCTATGATGCGGTAGGGGTTGAGACCGATGCCGAATCCGACGTCGAGCATCTTTTCGTCAACTCGGACCAGAAATGTGGAGGTTCGAAGATACACAATTATGTCGCCATACCAAGGGTCACGAGTACCGATAAGGAAAAGAGTTTCATCCAGGGATATGATCTTCGAGTGTGAAGGAGCGGAGTCCGTTGGGAGTGAGCATATAAGATCCGCGAAAACCGATGATTTGGTTGACTTAGCGATAGTGAACTCTAAGTCAAACTCCTGCAGATAAAAATCCATTTAGAGTATTTTCCCCCCAAGTAATTGTCGAGAGAGAATATACGTCATGGGGGTTGCAATCCGAAACCACTCGTTATCATACGCGGCAGGGATGTAGTGGCGAAAATGCTACATGGCGTGTAGTGTGGCTAACGCTAGCTTCTCGACATGATCATAACATGTTTACGTGTCGAGAAGGTTTCGTGACAGATAATAAACGACATGTTAATTTCCATCATCATCATCACGCACGGAACCATAGCTATGGTGCTAAACGCGGCGGCGAGATACAAAGTAAAATCACAGGTGATAATTAGGAGGACGAAGCAAAGGAGCATTAACCAATAGCATCTCAAGCTTCTCAAAGGATTCTTGAGCAATGTCATCCCAATAGAAGGAAACATTACGCTTTAGAAGACGCGTGAATCCTTTGGCCACCTCCGCGTAGTTTGGGATAAAGCATCGGAGGAAGTTAGCTTTTCCTTGCGGACTACGCAACTCATATAATGAGGAGGGTGATGGGAGATTGATGATCACCTCGACCTTTAAAGGGTCAAGGCGAATTTCTGTCTTTGGAGACTATGAATCCCAAAATACGACCGGAATCCACGCAAAAGACGCATTTATGAGGATTAAGGCTAATATTGTAGTGCCTACGGCGAGGGAAAATCCGGCGGAGGTGTTCAGGGTGGTCCTCTCGCCTAGCTGAGTGAGCTGGCAAGTCGTCCAGATAAGGCTGAATGAGGCGTATGTCATGAAAAGCATAAGACATCACCCGCTAGAAAGTGGCTCCAGCGTTCTTCAAGCCGAATGGGAGCTTTTGATAAATTCAATCGGACTTTCCTCATACTTTTTCTCCTTCAGATTCAGTTGAGCTTGGAGGTTACAAGCTGGAGCATGGGTTGTGTATCCTTAGCCAACTTCTCCTTCCAAAAAGTCCATCGACTCTCAGGGTATCAACAAGGGATTCCACTTGTCTCTGTTGTTGTTTTCAATTGTGATGGAAGGTCTAAGTCGCCTTCCACTGAAATAAAAATAGGATGTAAATATAAAGGGAATTAAAATTTCCAAAAAAAAATTCATTACTCGTATTCTATTTTGTGGAAAATTTACTTCCTCTGGGTTTAGTAATCATAGTTGAATGGCATGAATTCCACAGAATAATAAACCTCTTTTGAAATTCCACTAGAATGGATATCAATCTTAATAAATCCTCCTTTCGTCGATCGATAGTCAACCCAAACGCACTTTTGGAGATTCATTATATGTTTCCATTGAAAATTTAGACCTCACTTGAAAATGGTATCAAGTATCTGAACTTATTTCTCAAACCAAACAACTATGATAAAGAGGAATAGAAGTTTATGATAAGAAAAGTGGAGCATAAAATTAATTTATGGTGTAACAATTGGATGTCACTTGGGGGAAAGATGATCATGGTGAAATTTGTTCTCGAAAACATTGTAGTCTACTGGTTGTCCCTAGCTAAAATCCCCTGTGCTATCCTCAATATCATAAGATAGATGATATTCAATTTCCCAGGGGCTGGAAAATACAGTAAAGAAGGAGTACAACTTGCAAATCAGTACTCTCTATCTTTTCTAAAAAGTCTAGGAGGCTGGGGATTTAAAAATATAATTTGGTTTTTCAAAGTTTTATCCTTAATTTTTTTTTGGAGAAGTCTATTTGGAGAGGGTCTTTGGAGTCAAATTTTCAAGGACAAATATTTAAGAATCCCAACGATGGTGGAATGGATTAGACTTCATGCCTTTAAACCTTCCAAAATAGGCTCCATACTATGGAAAGTGCTCATGGTCACTTTCCCCTTTCTCTACAAATGGCTAGTTTGAAAATTGGGAGATGGAAAGAAAGTCATCCTTGGAAAGCACCAATTTATAAGTGCTGGATATCTCTACAAGTTTTCCACTAAATTAAGACAATGGTTATATTCCAAAGGACTATACTACCTATACAACATAAGGAAAGAAGCCCCATCTCGGCCTTCCAAAAACTATTGGTTGTCCTCAATTGAGCTTGGTCTACTTGGAAGAACACTTTCAACCACAATATTTAAGAGCATATCTGGGAACAACATGTGGCAAGTATTACCCTATGTCATGTCTTAGCATTGTGGATCTAGGTAATTGTTTCTCACATGAAAATATGATATATTGCCTTCTAAATTAAAACTGAGTTTTCCATGTACTGGGTCAATATAACTTCATCTAGCCTAGGCCTAGTTTTGTGTTCTCCCTATTTTTATGCTATATTTTTCCTGATTAAAATTACTTTAGTCAAATTTGAAATAGGTCCACACCCAAAATTTTGGGACAAGTTACAACTTACTCCCACTCAATTTTGGTTTCTTTCTTCATCCTTCATCCACTCAGTTTATTGTTTCTTGTTGCTGGCTCTGGATCCAAAATATGGTTTGTTCTTTCGGTTTGGCCATAAGTTTGGGGATGGTAGGCAGTACTAAAATTTAATTTGGTACCGATGCCCCCAAATAGACTCCTCCAAAAAGCTACAGTAAACTTTTCATAGCTGTCTGATATGATTATCTTAGGAATACCACTCAATTTTACAATCTCTTTCATAAATACATTAGCTACTTGAGCTGTACCAAAGGTAGATTGTACAGGTATGAAGTGTGTAGCTTTCGTCAAAGTATCCACTACTACAATGATAGAGTCATGTTGGTATTTAGTCTTTGGTAAACTAGTAATAAAATCCATGGAAACAGTCTCCCATTTCCATTCTGTAATGGGTAAGGGATTCCACAATCCAGCTGGATGCTTATGTTCTTTCTTCACTTTTTGACATTCTATACATCTAGCCAAGTAATTTGCCACATCCTTTTTCATACCAGGCCAAAAAGGGTTCTTTATTAAAGCTGAAATTAATTTCTGGTATCCTGGATGTCCCGCATAGGGTATCTTATGGTACTCATCCAAAAGCTCTCTTTTAAGGAGTCCACATTAGGAATGTATAATCTTTCCTTATAACAAACCAATACCCTCTGGTTTTGTGTATACCCCCTCATCTCTATTCTCAAAATTTGTGTCTCAAGTTTTCATAGCTTTGATCTTGTTCCATCACTTCTTGTATCAATCATTCAATATCAAAACTAGAACTACTTCCCACATTACTCACATTTTACAAAGCATTTCTGCTTAATGCATCTGCAACCTTATTTTCCTTCCACCTAATATTTTTGATATCCATGTCAAACTCACTAAGTAAGGACAACCATCTAGCTTGCCTAGCATTCAAATCAGTTTGTGTGAAGAAATACTTTAAAGTGATGTGATCTGTCATGAATATAAACTTTTTCCTTAAAAGTTGATGTTTCCACATCTTCAAAGCATGTATTACAGCAGCTAGTTCTAAATCATAAACACTATAATTCTATTCATGTTTCTTGACTTTTCTTGATTCATAGGCTATAACAAAGTTTTCTTGTAGTAGCACTCCTCCTAATCCCTCTCCACAAACATCTGTGCATACTACAAATTCCTGATCTGGATCAACAATCTTTAAAATGGGTGTTTTTGTCAGTTTCAGTTTTAACTAATCAAAGCTATGTTGACATTTTTGAGTCCATTCAAACTTAGCTCCTTTTCTTTGTAAATATGTAATAGGGTAGGCTAAGGCTGAAAATCTCTCTACAAATCTCTTATAGTATCCTGCAATTCCCATGAAGGACCTTACAGAAGACACATCAGTAGGTACAGGCCACTCTCTTATCGCTTGTATCTTTTTGGGGTCTATTTCTAATCCCTTCTCTGAAATTATATGAGCCAAATACTGAATTTTATCTTTGAAAAATTCACATTTTCTAAACATAGTATGTTAGTATGAATCTTTCGTCGTAAAAGACCACTTTAGCTACGCATAAAAAATAGCTCTAAGATCAAGTATGACTGCCAATATCTTTAAGTCTGGAGTTAATTGATCCAAATAACACTGCACAAATCCAGATCTAAGCATAAAATACATTAAGTAGTAAAAATGAAATATGGCTCCATGCATCAATAGACAAGGCAAGAACAATGTATTTGAAATAATTTTTTATATTATATTGAAAGGGGGCACCTGAGAGGAAAACAAGAAAGGTGTTTTCTAGTTCTCCTCAATGGGATGGGTTATTGACAGTCCTCAGCACTTCAGATCTATAATCTCTCTCTCGTGTTGGTGTAGAAAACCGAGACAAACATAGAACTCAATGGGAGCTCACAAGGCAAAAATGGAGAAAATGTGACCAAGTGTATAGATCCAGAGTGATCTTTAGGAAAAAAAAGGTGACTAATGAATGGGGAAAACCCTTCTATTTATAACAAAATATTGGGGCGATCTAGAACTTGGTGCATGAATAAAATATTATTAATCAAATTCTAGAACCACCTTTTAGGAATATTTTATTATATTTGTTGGAGGGAAAAGGATTTTTGACTTGGGTCAATTCCTTTATTTATAAATAATAAATAAATAAATGATTTATTTACTATTTTAAGGAAATGGTGGGAATATAATTAAGTAAATAATGATTTATTTAATTATTTATAAATGATTTAGTCAAATTTAACTAGGAATATTATTTAAATACGATTTAAATAACTTATTCCTAGGAAATAATTAAATAAATAAGGATTTATTTAATTGATTTCCTTGTTTTTGGTTAAATATGACCAGGAAATATAAACAAATATAGATTTATTTATTATTTCCTTTTGGGGTTTCCTGTTTAGACCATAAACAACTCAATAAAGGTGTTTTACTAAGTTATTTCACAGAGTGAAAGAAATTTTACTTAGGATAAAATTGGTCTTACATGGTGTACTTGGGTTCATCTAATGATAATATGTTAGATGACCAAAAAATGGTGTAACAGATTGCCCCCCAACGTACGCGTTTTAGGAGCAAATCGTACGACCGAAGTACGTTGTAAGAACTCAATCACTAGACATCAAGAGGGAAGTCAGAGAGAGAGATGTAAGGTAGTCTAATGTGATAAAGGACTAGACCCTGAGGAGATGAGACTTATAGGTGCAACAAGTCTCTAGTTTATGAAGTGGTACCTATGTGAAAGGCGGCAGGGGAGGCATACCTATGCCTGCCAAGACAAAGTACAAAAGAATAGTATATCCAATAAACAAGGAACTAAACTATAAAGTATATGATGGCATAAATATGAGCCAGAAAACTAGAATAATGAATCCCACATACATGTTGTGCCTGGAATAATCGTCAGGACTTATACAATAACATTTTAGTACATGAGATACAAATACAAACTAGATGCCCCTATACACAGGGAAGGGCTCACAAAATCTGACTGATACATGTAAAACGAAAAGGTGCTTCAAGGGGCTAAGGCTGACATCATCAAATGGAGGGAGCTGCATCAAAGGCTGAAATGAAGAAGTCATCCGGGCATGTGGGGGCTACCTGGAGGGCCACCCCCTCATGAGGGTTGAGACATCTCACACATTCCTGGGAATCACCAATAGCTGCTACTGGATCACTGGACCACCAAGTATACAGATTGCGATCATGCTGAAAGGAGCTCGAACCAAGGTACACCGACCTCTAGACCTGGCTTCTAGAGTAAATGAGTTGATGTCGTCAGAAGGAGGTCCACCATAGGTGAGGCAATAAGGGATCCCCAACTCAGGCACGAGATTAAATAGTAGAGCGACTTAACAGATGAACATTAATGATGATGATGAAAGGATGAAAGGTCCAAAGGGGACCCTAAAAACGTGAGTACAAAATGGTATCTCATGACATAAATCGACACAGACAATATGGAGGCCAAGCGGTGCCCCAAGGAAAAGTGTTGTAAGTGAGGAAATCTGATTTGGAGGAGAGGGGAAGGAAGACTTCGTGCACAAGATGTGTCCTCGTGAAGTAATGAATGATGAAAACAAAAATATGTTGGCTATCTACAAGAAAATAAAACATGCATTTCAAGAGGGAAATGCTAACGGTAATATCTCTTAAGATAGATTGCGTTGCGAGGGTTAGGAAGGGGGTGGCCTTTAAAGTCCTCTAAAAGATATGCCCCATTCCCAAGATCTTTAATAATGATGTAAGCACCTAGCCATAATGAATTGAACTTCTCATGACCGAGGGTATCGTGGGCCTGGTCGTATACTAGAACAAGGTCACCTTCATGAAAGGTGCGAGGGTGTACTTTTCGGTCATACTAATCTTTGTTACGCTTTTTGGCTGCTTCAAGAGTTTGAAATGCAACACGACGGTCTTCAAAGGCACGCTCAAGCATGATAAGTCGTTGTTCTAGAGGTTGGGTATGAGGGAGAAGTTCGACAGCCAAATGAAGGGAAGGAATTTCACACTCGATTGGTAAGACTGCATCCTTGCTAAAGACAAGGTGGAAATGAGTGAAACTGGTGGCGGTTTTAACAGAAGTATGGTAAGCCCACAAAGCAGGGAAGAGCATAAGATGCCAATTGGTTTTGCGCTTATTCACCATTCGTTGAAGCATGGTCTTAAGAATTTTGTTGACTGCTTCAACTTGGCCATTCCCTTGGGGGTAATAGGAGGATGAATATTGATGCTCAAAACCCAATAGTGAGGATATCTCATGCCAAATCTCATCTTCAAAATGTCGGCCATGGTCAGAGACCAATTTTTTTGGAACTCCGAATCGAGCAATGACGTGGTTGAAGAAAAAGAGGGCGGCGGTGGCTGTTGTATTGTTGAATGTTGGCATAGCTTTGGCCGATTTTTTGAAATAGTCAACTGCCACGATGATATATTTGTGGTTACCAGCAGATGGAGGTCGACATTCCATGAATTCGATGGCCCATTTATATAAAGGACCAGCTGTGACGACGGGATGGAGGGGAGCAGGGGGAGTTCGTGCCTTAGGGGCGAAATGTTGGAAATTGGAACAGTGTTTGACTGCTTCAATGCAATCGCTGAAGAGAGAAGGCCAAAAATACCCAGCACACATAATTTTTTGGGCAGTGGCAAGGCCAGAGAGGTGGCAGCCACAAGTGCCGCTATGACAGGCATTGAGGACTTGCTCGGCTTTAGCATGTGTGAGGCAACGACGAAGGACAATATCTACTCCGCGACGATAAAGGTCGTCACCGATTAGAAGGTAGCGAGGGTTAGGATGGGAAAAATTGAGGTAATCAAGAGTGGGGGCAAAAGGAGGAGGCATGCCGTATCTTGGATACATGCTACCTGGAGGGGGAAAAGTGCCGGAGGTGCTGGCCCCTCCTAGAGGCAAACCATAGCACATTAGAGGCTGAGGAGAGGTATGTGAAAGAGCTCCAATGATACCATCGGCAGAGTGAGATGCCCCCGGGGTGTTAGCGCCGCCAGGCTTGGGGAGGTTAGGAAGGACGGTATAAACATAACCAGATTGAGCGTAAATAAGGTCATATTTCAAGGCTATTTGGAAAGCGGCTTCTTCGGTTTGAGGAAAATGGGAGGCGACATCTTTGCCAATGGGAGGTAAGAGAGAACGAAGGAACCAGTCCATATAAACCTGATCTTCAAAGGGGGGAGTGCGACATAAGCTCCATCTTCGTTGCCATTCCTAGACATGAGCAGAAAGGCGAGTCGAAGAGGATTGATGAAAAGAAGTCAAGAGTTCAGCACCAGTGTCATATTGGAGAGGGAGCTAGAAATAAGATAAAAATGCTTGGGCAATGGTCGCAAAGGTGGTATGGGAAGAAGTGGCTTGATCAACATCCCATTTAGAAGCTTCTCCGGTAAGCGTGTGTTGGAACAATCGAAGACAGATGGAGTCATCGGTGATGGAATTGGAGGAACACCACATGTGGAAATATTGGATATGGTTGGAGGGATCTTCACTAGCAAGGCCTTCGAACTTGGGAATGTCGGAGGGGAGCTTGGTTGGCATAGCAGGCCAACTGACATCGTGGCGAATAGGATCATTGATTAGCTGATTGAAGTCGGGGAGACTGAGACTGGCCATATAAGGGAGCAACGGGGTAGTCGAGGTAGGTCCCATAGTGGTTCCACTGGAAACGGACCTAGCAGTAGAACTGGGGTTGCTACTAGCGCTAGGTCCTGAACTAGACATGGTGAAGGTAACAGGGGGAGAACCAGAAGTAGGGGGAGAACCCAAAAAATCAGAGGAAGAGTCGGAGTGTGGACTCGAGGGAGGACTTACTGGATGACGGCGGGAAGGAGGAAGTCGACCGATCGGAAACTAAGGGTGAAGGCCAAGAAGTCTCCAGGACAAACGCCTTGGAGGTGCAATGATGACAGGAAGAAGAAAAACTGAATGGGCAGGGAGGGAAAAATCAAGTGAGGTCAATGTCGAAACAAGGGCAGAGAGGTGTAGTGTCAATTGATTTTAAGGTCTTTTCCAGACAGTGTTAACGAGACTCTTCTTCGCCTAGGGTCAGTGTGTGGTGTGCATTAATTTTAATTGTTCAAACCGAGAGGTTTTGAGAGTAAAATAAAAAGTGTGCTACGTAACTGAAAATAAATCTGCAGTGAATAAGACTGAAAGAACACAAAATTAACAGCTAACAATGCATCAATCTAACCCAAGAAAGCGGGTCTCTCAAAAATAGTCTATAAGAGGGAAAAAATCTAAGCAAAGCACGCTAAAAAGAGGCCAATAGATCTAAAGTCGGGAGGGACAGGGATCTAAAGGAGAAATCTACTGAAAAGAGGTGCAGAGAATAGCAAAGAGGCAGATGTAAGGTTGCTGCTAAAAAACGAGGGGATCAGCTAACAGTAGAGGGGACAAGAAGAACCCAAACAAATCTATATGAGGTGATTTGAAAGGGATAAGAGCTGATCTAAAGGGATTTGAAAATGAGGTATCAGATCTGAATGAAATAAGGCTGAAACTCTGGAAATATAGATGTCTGAAATAGCAAAAATGCTCCCATAGAAAGTGGAGGGTACTAGAGCCCTAAGGGGCAAGAGTCCCACTTAGTTGAGTGAAACAGATCAGAAACAGGTCTAAACAGGCAGAGACAGAGGCTGGAAAACCCTGACAGAAGCTTCAGAAAAACCCAGAAAAAGTGCTAGAAAATTGCAGAAAAAAGTGCAGGTCATAGGTTCTGACCTGTTTTCAGTCCAGGTCATAGGTTTGGGGTAGAAAAGTGTGACCTCAAGGCCAAGTCGCAGTTTTTGGGCCGATAAGTGCGACCTACAGATCCGAATCTCGCGGCGGCAGATTTCAGAAAAAATTTCCGTCTCAGCTGCGGCTGATGTCTATCACCTACGCAATAAGGCCATAAAGACACGGAAGTTAAAAATTTGAATGTTTGAGGGTTTTAGAGGTGAAAAGCACCATAAAAATAGAAAAAATAGGAAACTAAAGAGAAACCCTAGGGTCTGAAACAGCTGGATATGCAGGAATATATAAAACGACAGTGGTCGCAAAAGAAAACCCGTGTGGAGTGTTTTTAAAACAATCATAAGATGTTCTTCATGCTCAGCTTCATTCTTAGAATAAATCAGAATGTCATCAATAAATACTAGTACAAATTTGTCCAAGTAATTATTCAAGACACTGTTCATTAAGCATACAAAAGTAGCAGGTGCATTAGTCAACCCAGAAGGTAGGACCAGAAACTCATAGTGTCCATATCTCGTTTTAAATGAAATTTTACTTATGTCTTCATCTTTAATCCTTAGTTGATGGTAGCTTGCCCTTAGATCAATTTTCTAAAAGATTGTTTCTCCTCTAACTTGGTCAAAGAGATCATCTATCCTAGGTAAAGGATATATGTCCTTGATTGTCAATTTATTCAATTGACGATAATCTATACAGATTCTGAAAGTACCATATTTATTTTTCATAAATAGTACTGGTTCTCCCCATGGGGATACACTTGGTCTAATGTAACCTCTATCTAGCAAATCTTGTAGTTGCATCTTCAATTCCACCAGCTATGGAGTACTCATTCTGTATGGGGCTCTAGAAATTGGTGTTGCTCCTAGCACTAAGTCAATTTAGAAGTCAATTTCTCTCTTAGTGGGTAGATAAGAAATTTCATCTGGGAATACATCCTTGAACTCCCTGATAACTGGTAGTGTTTCTAAATTATTCTCTTTAGGCTACTGTCCCACTTCTTCCACATGTACAGAATACACTTGGCACCCTTTTCTTGCAATTATTTTCAATGAAGTGCTGAAATTTGTCTCACAGATATGGGTTTGCGTTTTCCTTTCACTATCACAGGTTTTCCCTCCCCATTTATGCAATGTATTGTTTTTTCTAAGCAGTTTAACATGGCTTTCTACTTTTCTAACCAGTCCATTCCTACCAATACATCATAGGACCCTAAAGGTAAAATATTCAGATTCAATTCAGTTTGGTATCCATTCAGATTTATGGTTGTCTAGGGTAATTTATGAGTCACCTTAATTTTTGTCCTAGTGGCTAACTGAACTAACCATGACTGTTGAAACTTTTCTAACTTTGAGTTGCATTTTTCTACCATTTCAGGACTTATATACCTTGAAGATGCACCTGGATCTATTAAAACATAAACAGGTTGTTCAGTGATCATACCTTCTACTTCAACCATAGTAGACTGATGCTTAGCTTGATGATCTTCAAGGGAAACAAAGATTTTGGGGATGAGCTTTCTTGACACATCATTTATAGTAGTTTATTACCTCAACAATTGTATAGTCTAAATGTTTCTATGTGTACATTCCCTCAATAAATGAGGTTCTCCACAACCCCAACACTTTAGAGGTTCTATCATTTTAACAATTCCTTTTGTCTTATTTTTTCCATCAATCTGTTTGGACCCTGTTTGTGATTGAGCGGGGTGATTTTCTCCCATTTTGGTGAACTTATTTCTTTGGTGATTTCTCCCAAAGTTCTTTAGGTATGTTGATTCTGTTCTTTTCCCATTGGAGCCACCCTTCTCTTTGTTCTGCCAGTTCTTTGCTTGTTCATTTTTTCCTTTGAACTTCTGTTAAGATAGTCTTTCTTTCTGTGTCACTTCATCCATGGTCTTCGGATTATAAAACTCTATCTTATCCTTGTATATAGTAGGTAGACAATTTAAGAACCGTTCTACATTTTCCTTCTCTTCCCTTATATAAGGTACATAGCAAAGTAGGTTTGTGAATTTGGTTACAAATTAATCAAGTAAGTTGTCCCAACCTAAATTCATGAACCTCTTTTGCTTTATCATCATAATAATGTTCATTCACATATCTATGTTTGAATTTGATTTGGAAATCCTCCTAGGTAATAATATTCTCATCTATGGCATGAACCATCTTGGTTTCTTCCCACCACAAGGTAGCGTTTCCTTGCAATTGATAGATAGCAATCCTGTCTCTCAAGTTAATTTCATATTCATAAACCTGAAAGTACTTTATCATGTTTAGAAGCCAAGCTTCTGCATCTTCCTCCTTCTCTCCATCATAGGAGGGAGGCTTGATTTTCCGGAATTCACCCTATAATTCCTTATTCCTCCTACACTGTTTTGTAGAAGCATCATCTTCCTGAGACTCGTCTGATTGATTTATAGTTCCCCTTCTTATTTTTCCAGAACCTTCGCCTTTGTCACTGTTCCAGGAGGTCAATTCTCTTATTAACCTATCTTTCTCTTCACTAGCTAAAGATAGCCTTTGATTTTGGTTTTTCAGTTGCATCATTTCTCTTTGCATTCGATGCAACATAGCCATAAATGGAGTATTTGGATCTGCTGTATTTTCTCCACCACCTAGATCCACATACAGCTCATCTCCTTCACTCATGGTTTGTAGCTATATGCTTCAGAACTGTTTCACTGTACATGAAATCAAAAATTAGTGAAAATTAAATTTAACAAAAATGTTACAGCAACCAAAAAATTTTGGTGTGAGCACACATTATTGCAAAGTTTTTTAACATCGTCTCTGATACCATTTGTAACATCTCCATTTTGACAGAATTTTTTTTTTTTCTAGTTCTAACACAATGTTGTTTGCCTAGACAAATCATTAGTGCCATGATTATACATGCACCTAATTATTTTCACTTCTGTTACTCTACTCCTCTAATAGTTTGAGTTAAGACACACATAAGTATTGTTATGCACCATACCTAATTCCTTGTTTTAGATTAAATTTTCTATATGTGTATTTGAATTAAATAAAATCCTCTTGATTTCATTATTTATACCCCTCATTCATACATTGCAAAGGTTACTATATTCATATCTTTATGCCTTCGGTCCTCATGAGTTTCATTACACATATATTTATAGTGCATTATTTACCACAGACCTATGTTAGGGTTCACTTATAAGGTTTACACCATCATTATTTTCCCACGCTACTTTATTTTACTTTCCTCTTCACTCATTTATGGTAAGCACCATATTATCATTCATTGATGAGACTTTGCTAAGCTCCAACCACATTTCAACATTGCGATTATTTATACGAATTGTAACCCTACCGAAAAAATTCGAATCCTAAAATATTTCATGTCTCATAACTCATACCCTTACCTTATGTTATACGCAATTTGAATTTAAACATAATGATACTTGTAATCTCTACATATAGTTATTAAATCCCTTGTCATATGGTTTTCGAAGTTCGATATATCTAAGATGTCATAGTTGTATGTATTAATGGTTGAAACAACTGTGCCATATGAAGTTATCTCAAAGTTCAGACTTTTGGATTTCTTGGGATTTTCTTGAATTAATTCGATTGTACCAAATCACATGGCCTTCTCTGTCCCATTCAAATTTATTAAATCCAAGGGATGAGGCTTATCTTCTGACGCATGGATGGCTTGGATGCAAAGCTTAGACTAGGGTTTTGATTTTGTTTAAATAGTTTCATTTTTGTCTATGGAATTCCTCATTTCATTCATTACCACACTTCTGCAAATGACTTAGGACTTCACCTCTGCTTACGAAAATGAATTCGTAACTTTGTGCTTTCATTTGTCCCTTTTGGTTAAGATTCTATTCCTTTCAAAGCTGACAACCATACATGGAGAGTGCGTGTATCCAAATGAATCTAACCTCACTCAGATCTTGGTAAGCAGTGTAGTAATAAAATCTATGATTTACAATTCATTCTTTTGGAACTTTTGATTTCATTTCTCTTGTTAGGTATATCAAATTTGGTTATAAATTTCTACAACGTTTTGTTCAGAATGGTGATATTAATGATGTCACTTCCTATGAATGGTTTTAGGTATGCATTACCCAAATTAAAAGCTACACCAGGTATGATCTTCACCATTTTGCCTACAAAGTATTACTATCATTCCTTATAACTTTTACGCCTCTCTGGTTATTTGTTCTGGTTTATACGATATCTTTTTAATTACTTAACTGTCACTATCTAGACTTATTGAGCAGCTATTTGCTACTAAAATCCGAAATTTCCTCCACTCCCCTCGAGGATTTATATGTTTCGTTTTTTAAGTTGAAATTCTAGTTTCCATTTTTCTGTTAATTTCACTTGGACCTCAGTTTTAGTTGGACTCTCTAGTCATGGAGGTCAAGCTCTAGTTTCCCACGTTTGATTGAAATTTAAATAAAACCTAACCTCTGTATATTGTAGTTCTATTTAGGTCCTCATAAAACTTTTTTTTTTTATAACTATGTCATCTCATTCCATACAATGCTATCATAAAATCACAGATGGACACCCAAGGTATTTACCTCGGCCTCGGTTCCTCCTCCAAAACCCATATGCGAAGCACATCAAAGGTAATATTTGATTTATCTTCGTTGTGAAAATCACTCCCAAGATTATATTGTTCGACCTTGGATTTCTCTGTCTCAGACAATGAAATCTAAAGGTATGATGTTATTTCATTTGTAGTTTACTTATTTTATATAATATTCCCTTCCATTATTTTCCTAACTATATACCAAAGAAATACAGTGCTTACTTCCAACATCAATCATTCATCTAATGATTTGGGAGTGTTTTACTTCTCGGTTTTTCCAATTTCCAATTTAGATTGAATGAGTACAATTTTTTCTCAACTTCTAACCACTTTAATTTTTCATAAGTTGTGGGGAATTTCCGAAGTTATTTCTAACTCATTTTAAACACAGGGTGGGAAGGTTCTCTTAGTTTGCGCACTCTTTTTCACATAATCTTGACTCAATGTTATAAAATTTATTCCTTCTATATTTAAATCCGTGTCTTTTGTCTTGACAGATGGGTCTCTCTCTCTGCTATCACTAAGGTAATGTTTATTTCATATTTCTTTATGTTTTTATTTAGTCTCTTGTTCTTTATACAAACTAGTATTAGTTTCTAGTGTACTATCTAATGCATCTAATTTCTTGCACCGGTACATGACCTTGAATACTACACTTCAAACTTACTTCAACCTTACTTAGGTTCCTTTTTTCTACTCAAATTGGTCCCAAGTCTCATTGAAGATTCAAAAATCAAAACATGACTCTACGCCGATATTTCTCACTTTATTTTCATATGGAACATAGTTTCCTTAATTTGTATAATTTAACTTCCTGCAATACTACATAGGACTATGTAATATCTATATTCAACATTTGGGATTTAATGACTATGGTATAAATGAACTTTATTTACCTTCCAGTAAGGAGTTGAAATTCCCAGCAACTGTTTAATTTTCAGTACTATATTATCAATGTATACTGATCATGCATATTTCCCTTTCCAATTCGGATGTTGAAATACTTAATAATTATATATAGATGTGTATATGTCTCTATTTAGTATATCCTAAAGTATGGTTTATATTCCTAAATTTATGCTAAAGTAAAGAATTTATTTTTCTATACAGTGCACACATTTATAATTAATGTATACTCATTTTTCTTAGAATTTATATCATAAGGAATAGTATAGTTTAGTAATATAACACTAAAGAAAATTTATTACTGGACACATCAGTTTCTTGTGAGGTACCTAAGCCTAGATCTAAACGTAACATTGGGGCTTAGACATTCTGGGAGTTGGTCTTCTACAGGGTATGTCTATACAACAATACATAATAGACTATTTTATTATAGTCACATCTATTCAATGTACAAACCTTCCAAATTTTATTTCTAATTCATTTGACTTCTTTAGCATAAACACATACTCAGAGGCGGAAATTCATATAGATCTAACTACTTTACTTTCTCAGTAACTCATAACCTACTAAATTATAATTTAAACACAAATCAATTTAACTATGCATACCACTTAAGGTAGACTAGGTTCCTCCCAACCTTAGAGCTCTTTCTCCACAACTCACCCTCGAGAAGAGATCCTTTCCTCTAGCAATACACAACCCTTTTTCTATCCTAAATCAACTTATTTAAGATTGCCTTCCCTAGCCTGTTTTCCTTAACTGTGTCCAGTTAATTCAGGATGATGCTTTCCTTTATGCCTAGGCTTTCCCTTTGTTTTTTCCACAAAGGTATTTTTAAGGCTAACTTTTCTTCTTTCTATCTTTATTCCACCTCTTCCCAGTAATTTACTCTTTAATGGGGAAATTTTTTAGATTTCTATCTCCAATATAATTTTAGTATTTAATTTATTTCTTCCAAGGATTTTTGGAAGTATGGGAAATTCTTACAACCTTATCCATCCTCATGGATTTTGTTTTCCAAATCTCTAATCATAATCTAGTCTTTACACATAAATTTCCAATTTATTTTATTAACTTGAAATAATACAATAAATCCACACAATTGTTTTTCCATTGGGGTCCACTATACCCTTTTGGAATTGTTCAAATATATAATAAAAGAATAGAAACTGGGGATATTACATCCTTCTACTTCGATCCACTTGATTGCACTCTTTCCAAGCCTACATTCTCGAGGTACTATGCATGTACACAAGCCTCTTCCATCGATTTAGGCTTGAAAAGCATCACTTGATCACGTAGATGGTCATGTAAACTGCCAAAATAATTTAGGAGAACATATGGGTTCTTTGGATAAATACTCAAAATTATAGCCATATTTCTTAATTCTATGGTGTACTCCTACATGCTTTGGGCCGAATTTTTCCTGAAGTAATGCCACCAGATCCATTGGTCCTCCACATACCTAATGGGATAAAACTATGACTTAATGATGGTATGGAAATTTTCCCACTTAGTCACTGGAGGTTCTCCCTCCAACCTTAGGGTTTCTGTGTGGCCTTCTCACCATGTCATTGCATAGCCCTCCAATTTTAGTCATAGAAATGATATTTTTTGTCCTTCCTCAATCTGATGGGCTAAAATAAACTTCTAGTTGTTGCAACCAATGGTTCAGCTTCAAAGCGTAGATATCATCTTGTTATGGCATGATACTGAATTTGTTTCCACTTTAAATAGGAATTTATTCATGACTCTAGAAAAGGTTTGATATCTTTCAGAGTATTTCTTCAATTGGTACTCCGTTTGTTCCTGATCTTTTGATCCCCATTTAGATTTATCCTGTGCATTTGAACCCCCTTCTTCTCCCAATATCCCTAGTCTTCTATTCAGGGCCTCCATGAGGAGGGTCACATTTTGATTTAAATTTGTGACTTGTTGTTCCAACGGCGTAAACCTCACCTCTACAGGATCACAAGGTTTTTTTAGAGATTTCTCAGCCATGATTATAGTTTTACAATTGTCGGCTCAACCGATCTACATCCCTACAATATCCACAAAATACCCAAAGAAACCTGCTCTGATACCAAATTATCCATAAACTTCCATGGTAATTCCACTCGAAATTTCCTCATAATAGATCTAATAATATATATTAAAATTTTGAATTTTTACACTATTACAGTTTTATTAAACTTCTAGATTTATAAATTTAACAGTAATTATTACATGCATGCGAATGGAAATTAAGCATAAAGTAGATAATGACAAAAATAGGCTCTTCCACACTCATAATACACAATATATTCTCTGGGAAACCCTTGCAATAGAAAACCCAACTAGAAGGTGAGGTTTCTTCGCTCTCTTTCTCTATCTATAAAATAAGGTTGCACGTACAAAGAAGTAATGGCTCTGGCCCGTGGGCTGCTACAGTTTACAAATAAACTTTTTGTGCTTTACCTCCTATCACTCTTTTCTATATTTTCTCATCTATGGAACAAAATTCTCTCGAAAAAATTGAATGCCTCTTCATCCTAGTGGCCCGCTTATAACACAACCCGATAGACTACTAGTGGTTAAGTTTAACTACATAAAATTTTAACTAGAGTTACAACATATAATCTCTTAGAGTCTATTACATCAAAAAAACATGTCTAGTCACTTTTACATGAATAATAGGAGTTGACATGGCATCCTACTAAGCTATACGTGTGAAAACAGGAAGGTCAACTTCTGAGTGGCATACATTCTGCATATGGACTTCGATTGACGTGCTTCTTGCATTGCTGGAAATGTCTCTATGTGTATAATATTATGAAGACATACCACAGTGAAGCGGTGAATTTTTACCCCCAAAAAACATCCTTGATACCTGAAAATTCTACCGGAAGGTTCCAAACCTTGTTTCATCAAACTGTGTCCCACCAGTAAAAATGGTCCCATGATCTTATTACTCCCATTTTTCCACTCTTAATGCATCAACATGGATGAAAAAAAAATTAATGATCGAATCTGGATCAAATGCCACTATAAGGATGTTTTCTCAGTGATAAATTTATATGCACGTGTCATCTATAGAGACAAAGGGAATTTTTTGTACCCATTTCAAACATTAAACGAAGGTCCCCGAAAGAGAGAGGTATCATTGGTGGAGACTTCAACACCATCCTAATGTCCTCTGAGAAGTGTGGGAGCTCTATTGTTTGGAACCCCTTAAGAGATAGAATAGAGGATCTCATATCAGAGTGGGACCATATGGATGTTTTTCCAAGGAAGGGAAAATACACCCGGTCCAATAGAAGGCTAGGATTTTCTCACATAACAACAAGGCTCAATAGACTATTTATTCATAGTAATTTTCTTCTAAAAGGGGTGGAAAACCATAAAGTCGAGATTGAGAGAAGATAGATTATGGAGGACAACTTGGAAAAGGAGAATTTATTAAGCTCACAACTTCTCTCCCTCAATCTACAGGAGGAGTATTGGTGCATTAAATCTTGGAGCCTTTGGCTCAAAGTAGGGGACGAAAACACATATTTCTTCCACAAGCTCCCAAACCTAGTGGAATTCCTATGAGTTTTTTATCGCTCATCTTGGCACTTTATCCAAAAGGATTTCCTCTCCATGTCTAATTCATCCAAATAAAAATTAATTTTTGGTGGTAGCACTAATTCCTCCCTTTTATCCCTTATTCCAAAAGAGGCTAAGCCCTCTTCATTTTCTCATTCCAGGCCCATTTCCCTGTGTAAAACATCCTACAAAATTGTGACCAAAGTCATAACAAATAGACTTAAAAATGTTATTCCTTCCATCATATATGAAAATCAAGGGGCTTTCCTTAAACAAAGGAAGATTATAGATAACATCATCCTAGTCCAAGAAGTAATCCACTAGAATAAAAAATCAGGAGTGTCAGGTACGGTAATTAAGATTAATTTTTGAATGTCTTTGGTCAGGTTCGCCACTCCTTATTCTTTCATATTATGGAGAAACATGGTCTTGAAAATGACTTTATCAATTAGGTAAAGGCCTGCATTGGGAATCCTTAGATAACTCACCTTGTAAATAGTCGGCCATGTATTTTCTTGTCTGCTTCTCGACGATTCATGCAGACATTCCCTCTCTCCCCTCTCTTGAATATTATGGTTGCATACAACCTCAGTAGAAACCTTCAAGTCACCCTCAATGAAGGGAAAATCAAAGGTATCAAGATTTCCTGAAACATAAAGGATATAAATCACTCATAGTTCGTCCATGAAAGCCTACTAATGGGATGCGCCTAAAAACATATAACCATAAGGTTTAAAAGAATCCTAGATAATTATTTGAAACTATCTGGGAGTATTATAAGCAAGGGTAAAAATCAATTGTTTGGGTGGAACTAATCCCCTTCAATCTTGCAGGAGATAATAAAATTCTTGGAGTTTTATGTGGTTGAAGAATGGTTCTTTTACAAATATCTAGGGATTCCAATCGCACTGGGCTTTTTCAATATGGAGTGTTGGGAAGAAGTTATTAACAAATTTAAAAATAAAATCAATGTTTGGGGCGCCCATTGGTTAACTCCATCCAGAAGGGTCATCCTTTTTAAATCATTCATGTCCTCGCTCCATTTATATCTTTTCTCTAGATTAATTTCTCCTAAGTCAATTATAATGCAAATGAGTATTCTTATTAGAATATTTTTACTGAAGGAGGGGGGGGGGAATAGAAAAAATAAGTTCGACCTGGTCCAGTGGAACATTTTTCGATTACTCAAAGCAAATAGTGGACTGGACACCATGGATCTTCTCTATATGAACCAAGGGCATGGTGGGGAAATAATATGGAGGCTCATTTAAAACTAAATGGAATGGTGGAAGGTTTCCTTTATCAGAAAATAATTTGAATGAAAGTGGTTATTGAGAATAGAAGACATATAATGGGAGTGATCTGGATCTAAAATCTGTGCATTATGCAAATAATAATCCTTAATCATTGTTAAAATTCTCAGTCAAAGTGTGGGGAATGGGGTGTGTACCAAAATATGGAATGATAATTTCTCTCCTCAGAGCCCTTTTGGAAGGTGGGACTCTCTCAGGGATCTATCTCAGTGGGTGAAATATAATGGTCTTCAAAAACTAAACAACATCTCAATTTGGGATGAGCAGGGTCGCTAGCTAGGATGGCGTAGATTGGAGCTCCTTCCACACCTAGAAGGTCAATGGTAGAAACTAATTTACTTGTTGAAAGGTATGGCCTCCATCTCAGTTAACTTAATGGATTGTCATATTTGTATTTCCAATAATCAAAAGGTGTATATTAAAATCAAGTTTGGATATGCTCTCTCAACAAAGAGTATTCTCCATCCTCCCAGTAGAAAGGCTTCGTCAAAAATTTGAAACTCATATAACATCACAAAAGTAAATTCCTTTTGTTGGTCTCTAGTTCATGGAAATATTCTTACCTTCCAAAATCTCAAAAAAATAAATATAACAAGATTGTCAAGATGTGTTTTATGTTGCAATGATGAGGAAAATACCCCACTTTTTTTTGGTACTTCCCATTTGCAACGAAAACTTAGAAATTTTCCTTCGGTCATATAAAATTATCTCTTTCCATTCCCTGTTCTTGGGAGGATCTATTTCATAAGCTAGAATGAGAGATATTCCTGGCCCTGAAAATCTTCCTCGGTGCAAATAAGTAGGATGAATTTACCAAATTTCCTATGTTGGTTAATTTCGAATGCTCAAAACAATATCATATTAAGAAATGAATCTTCTACACCTCTGCAAGTGGTGAGAAGATAAAAGGAAATTCTCTCTGAGGCCATCTCAACCTAAGGATTTGATCAAAGTGACTTATATAAATTGAATTAAAAGGAGCAAGAGTGGATAAAAGAAAATCTAGTTTATCAGCCTCCCGCAGAGTTGATATATCATCTTGATCTCAGCAGGAGCCCATGTATTTGTTCAAATCAAGAGGATTTTAAGAAATGGAGATAGGAAATCAATGGCTTCCAAATTTTCCTTGATGGTGCTTCCAAACGAAATATAAGGGAGGCTAGAAGGGGAGGGATATTTATAGGCCCTTGTGAAAAAATGGTATTTAAATATGCTTGAGGGATCTTTATAGGCCCTAGTTAAAAAATGGTATTTAAATATGCTTGAGGGATCTTTATAGGCCCTAGTGAAAAAATGGTATTTAAATATGCTTGGAAAAGCCACAAACAATCATGTTGAATTTCTCTCCCTTTGAAAAGGATTGGAGCTTGCCCCAGATCGAGGAATCAAGAATATTACTGTCTTTGGGGATTATTTAATATTTATAAGGTAAATTAATAAAGAAAAGAGATCAATTAACTTCACATTTTCCCCTTCATTCTTAGGATACATACTACATTGACAAAAAATTACAAAGTTAAATTTTTTCATATTCTTAAAAATCTAAATTCAAGTGTAGATGAAATGGAAAAATCCACACTGTCTTAAGGGATCCTTGAAATCAATGCAAAATAATATTTATTCCCAGTTCCATAAATGAAGAGTAATCATTGCATTCAAATGATGGTGGGGAGGTGATCTACGAATGCATATTCCTAGGCTTCAAAAATTAATGGACCGAAGGAAGGCTCTTGAAGGCATAGTTGGGTCCAAGCCTTTATCTAGCCTACATCCAAGTGGAATTATATGGAGAACAAGTGGTTCCCATCGCTCATTCTCTACTTTCATTTCATATTAAATATTTCAGGAACTAAATCAATTCTCCCTCCTCTGGTTGAGGCTAATCCTTCATTTAAAAGCAATGTCATTTCAATTTCATTGTCTATGTGAACATAAGGTCATTTTGCCTCTGTATTGGTTCGATTTTCACTATGATGGGAGACCTTTGGCATCTATAGGGATCACGTTTCAATCACATGTATAATTATATTTGGCTCTATGGTTTTCCTTGGAAAATGTATCATCATTTTTAGGTATATGTTGTACAGTTTAAGAATAGTGAGTGTTACATGTAGCAATGTCCAGGTGCTCTATGTCTTTGACCCATTTTGGGCTAGCCAACATCTTTATGTTCTCTTCACAGTTAGTATCCTGGATGGGAAGTATAAAGATGAAGGGCTCTAGGAGACCATTAGGGCCTCAATGCTGATAGAAAAGCTTATAGACTCCACACAAGATTTGGTCTCCACCATCATAAGCTGCAGAACTTATTAGGGCATTAACGATGCTCTATTTAGTCCTTTGTGGAGGACAAATTTCTAGAGCATCACACTTCCCCAAAGTGCTCTTTGTCCATGCTAAACTTTGAGGTCAGGAAGCTTGTTGAGAGGGTGGTGGTATTGGAGGTTTCTAATTCGTGAAGGGATGTTGAGGAGGTTGGATTTGTTGGTGCTCAAGCTGGGCAAAGAAGGGTTCATAGAGCTCGTGCCATGGAGGATTTCGAATGTGGTCATTGGTGATAGTTTGTGATGGTCCTAAATTCAGTTCATGTAAAATGGATATAAGTTTTTTTTTTGTATTGTAACAATAAAAGATGATAGCATGTAAGTTATGTTTATTACTACGCTCTTCTTGTAGAATATATGGACAACACCTTTTTTATTTGAATATGGTATGCATAGATGAGAGTAAACATTTTCCTTACTCATCCAAAGAGATCCCTCTCATAGATGATTCCCATGTAATATAAAATTAATACATGTTTAGTTTAATATATATATATATATATATAGGGCTACCAAATTTGAAAATAATAAATATAATAATGCTTAATTTTTAAAATAATATAAACCTAAAACAAACTTTGATTTCTAGGAAAATAACTTTAATCAAATAAAACAAATAATAAGTAGTTAACAATTAACTTTTGTAATTTAATAATATTTTAACAAACTTAAAAAACTTGAAAACAATTAAATAACATGTTTGATTTTTAAAATAATATATTAGTAAAAATAAAATGACTCTTTTTTTTTTGAATCACAATGTTTTACCTTCATATTTATGTAAACACATTTAACTAAATAATTAAGTAACTAAAATATTTGACTTTAATAGATCACTTAGTTTAATAATATTTCTTTTAACAAATTAAAAAAAAAAGGTTAAGAATATTTGTATACTACTTACTAGTATAAGTATATAAATTACATAACATTGCATATTTTTCCAGTAGAATATATTGATACAATCACACAAAATATTCTTATATTATCAAGATAATTCCAATTAACTATGTACTTATCAACATTTGTATATAATATTTTACTAAACATAATTTGTTATATTAATTTTTACTTTGAAAATTTATTATCTAATTTTTTTATCTAAACAACAAGTTATTATTAATGAAATTGTTACTTTTTGTAAATAAATATTATAATTCTACCAACGCCATAAAAATAAACATTTTAATTTTGTATAAAAATAAATGCTTACATTAACTATAGCGCTTCTGTATCATAAATCTATACCTTTGAATGATCTGTAGAACATTTTCTGATGACATTATCACCACCGATATTTCATTCAAACCCTTCGTTTCCCGCCCAACATTGATAGCAAAAATAAGCTATTACATAAACTTTGGCGAGAACATTGTTATGCCCTATGGAAGATTTTCTCTATGCCATTTTTATTTTGAAACATATTTTGAACACTCAAATTTGGCAGTGTTTAACACCGTACCTTGAATTTCTTAAGAAGATCGTAGCCTATCATTGCTGGCATACAGTAAACGGTGATGATCATGCTGAACTTGAACACCCGAATGATGAAGAATATTTTTCTTTGTGTGTGTCATGTATTTCATTGTGCACCATAGGCATATTATATAGAGAAATGCATATTATAAGATAAGTGTGATGTGTATATAAATTGGTAAAAGTAAAGAAAATAAAATTTAAATATCTTAAAATAGTATTTTAAATTTATTTTGATTTTGCAAATCATTTTGTTTTTGACATACCAACTATAAAATATATTTTTTTTTGTAATTACGAGATTAAAAAATCAAAACCTTCACACAACCAAACTTCAAATATAGTTTTTTAGTTTACTTTTTGTACTAACGATATTTAGAGTAGAAAAACTTCACAGCAGGAATGTTTTGACGACGCGCCTTATCAAAGGTGTTCTACATCTCATGGATTTTAGTATAATTTTTTTGTACTTACGAGATTCAGAAATGAAAACCTTCACACAACCAAATATAGTATTATAGTTTACTTTCTGTACTACCGATATTTAGAGTAGAAAAACTTCACACCAAGAATGTTTTGACGACATGCCTTATCAAAGGTGTTTTACATCTCATGGATTTTAGTTTTAAATTAAAAATGATTTCAAATTAGTTCAAAAATTATTTGAAAACTACAAAAATATATTTTTTTAATCTTTATAAATTAAAATAAGTATAAGTCAATATGTTTTCTTAAAAAAATATAGTTGGTGAATGATAAGTTCATCTTTATCTATTTGAGTAATTAGTAATTATTATTTTCCCTTGACAAGATGACTTGGTTGGTATATTATGATTATTTTCAAGTTATTTGGAACAATGCACATAATATATTTACGTCATATGGCATTACTATTTGAAAACAAGTGTGCATCGTGTCATAACCTGAAACCCTTAGATTATATGTTAGACAATTAAAACATATTCAATGCTTGGATGGAAAAGTTAGTTCACAATGTAGTTATGAAAAGAGAAAATGTCGAAGATAAGGCATTGTGTGACCCTTCACCTGTACATTCTCGGATTTTAGAGAGGCACAACTGTTACAATGCCTGCGCCTCATTGCTACTGGAAAATGCAACTGTTACAATGCATGCGCCTCATTGCTTCTGGAAGATGCTGCTAAGGGCGAAGCATCATTGGTACCAGTTTTTTTTTCATATATGTGTAATGCCTCATTTCTCACATTTACTCTACAACTAAGGGTTTCTGGTTTTATAGGTTGTATCTTACTCTGCAACTAAGCGGAAAATTTGTGCTATCGGGGTTGTCTCTTTTGGCCAGATTAGATCGAACTTCCATTCGTTCCACCTTAAATGAGATAGGGGGAAACAAGAATGCGTAAGAAATCACGAAACCTCATGAGTGAGCGACGGTGGTACATTGAAAATGGATTCAACGTCCTATTTAGAAATGCCATCTTGGGGTGAAACAAGTTTGGTTCAAGTGAATTCTAACCTGGTGTTTTTTATTCCATAAGAAGGAACAAGCTGAATGATCTTTGAAAGCCCCTTATTTAAGTGCTTTAATATCCCCGCAGTGGGAGAGGTCGAGCCTTTGAAAAGAAAATATCTCCTCTACTTGTGAGGTAACATCGAGGGCATGCTTATCTCTAGGTTTAGTATTGTAATTGACAGATCTAGAAGATGCCCGGATCCTGGTTGGGCTTTGGCTAGAGGTATTTGAGAGGGTGGTTTTGAAAGGTTGCAAGGAGATCTTGTGAGATCCCTAGAGGTATTTGAGAGGGTGGTTTTGAAAGGTTGCAAGGAGATCTTGTGAGATCCCTAGTGCATTACAGTGACATCTTGTGTGAGCTTTTTACCCGGGTCAAGGTAAACAACTTAACCTAATACATTTGTTGTTGCCTTTGCCTTGTCTCATCATAGTTCTAAGCATGAAATTAATCTATTGATGCATCAGTTGATCCTATTGATCCAGCCCAGTAAGTGAGACAACTCGCTTAGCTATCCTAAGAGCCCATAGGAAATTACATAAATCGTGTAGCAAAGGTGGAATAGCAAAGGTGGAAGACAATAGGAGGGGTTGGAAACAAGGCAACGTATTCTCATAGATGTTGTCCGCTACTTCTATTCCTTCTCGGCTTCATGAATGGGTTGGACATCCCTCCATGCTCCTAGGGTGAAGGTAGTAAGTAAAGTATTCTTTGGGTAAGTTGTTTTATAGGTTGTTGCTTACTTTGCAACTACACGTGAATACACAGAGACAGCATGAGTACAACGACACAGACCCATTTCTTTTAAATTTTTGCTATCTGCTTCCACTTTGGTCACAATAATTTGTCAAGTCTTGCACAAAGCCCTAAACAATGGTGAGCCCAAGTTCGAATCCCTATGTTCCCTGTACTCATGAAGGTAATGGCAAGAAAAATCCTGTTTAAATTCACAACAATCCACAAAAAAATTATCGGTAATCAATAAAACCTACAGTGAGAAAGAAATAATAGACCAGATTGAAAAATGCAGAAAAATTGGGACACTAATTGAAAAATTCTTTGTGACATTACTGAGACAGATGATTTTTCATTAACATGTCAGTGAGGAGTTGGGTTCGATCAGAGGGAGTTAATTTTAATATTCATTTATTGTTTTTGGAATAATCCAACTTTTGTGTATTTTAATTCTATAGTTAAGCTTGGGATCGAATCATTTGCAGTGCGATAGTTGTTTATTGAGATGTCAAAGTCTGCTTGTCTTGTAGATTGTTTTCTAACCAATCTTCTTTCAACAGTAAAGAAATTATTTTGAAGTATTCGACCTAGAAAAAAGGTTCTAACTCCAACTAATTTTTTTTGAGAAATCCATGCATGTTAGTGTCGTGATAAAACTTACTGTGAGAAAGGAAATGCAAAAAAAATGGGAGACTAATTGAAAAATTCTTTGTTACACTACACAGAAAGATGATTTGTCCTTAACATGTCAGTGAGGAGTTGGGTTTGATCAGATTTAATATTAATATTCATCTGTCATTTCTAGAATAATCCAACGTTTGTGTGTTTTGCTTCTGTAGTTAAGCTTGGCGTCAAATCCTTTGAAGTCCTAGAGTTGTTTATTGAGGTGCTAGAGTCTGCAACTTTTTCTAATATCAAAGCAAGCGTGTTTCCATTCTTTATTATATGGCTTCCCCCCATTTTAGAGATTTAAGCATGCCTTGTGGTAGTAAAAGTATCCATTGAGTGCATACTCAAATTTCAGATCTTATAAAATTTCGCTGGTGCCTATATATTAACAAGGAATACAACAATTTTAATCACAAATACCTACTACTTTCACACATTTCAAGGAGATTAAAATGGAGGCATTGACTAATCTTCTTAAGGTGTTTTCCAAGTCCAAATTCATCTTCATGGCATGAAAGTGACTGATGAGAACGCTACTCTAATCCAATTAAGAACTTCACATCCTGAAAAACTAAAAACTGTGGGATTCATGTTTGAACCAAAATTGATCCCTTCCTCATCCACTGGTGCTAATGATCAACTTTTCATGCTTTCTCATGTTTCTTCTCAGACTTCATCAATGTAATATTAGTTTTATTTATTTTAACAATCTATTGTGGATCGTGTGAGGTTCTGATGCACTGATAATTCGGCCAAAAATGATCATGTTTATTGAATGTGTTGACTTTATTAGCAACATCTATATTTGTAGATACCCTAAGGCATCATGCTCTGGGAAATCCGTTGATGTTGAAGTTAAAAAGGGCCTTATAGATGGTTCATGTAGTGAAACGAATGGGATTTTTAATGAAGATGTTGCTCAAATAACAGGTATTCTATGGCCAAAATGCTAATTTTTATCACTTATAAAATTACCAGTTAAAATGAACTTGTGGTGTCATTAAATAATATTAGAAGTTTTTATATGAGTCTGCAGGTTTTCAGACACAAAAAGTTGATATAAAGCAGTGGGCAATGAGAAAATTTGATCTTATAATCAGCTCGTCACATCCTCAAGGAGTGTCTTATTCTAGAGCTCTTGTTGTGCACCCTAGTGTTGTTGATAACAATAATCAGGGATCGACCTTGTCGAGGAGAGCAGATATTGGTAAACTCCATTTGAGGAGGCCATTTATAGTTTCCGAGGTTGAAGTTCTTGTACAAGAAGTTGAAAATCTTGGAACTGGAAGGTGTGTTTTTTTTTCTTTTCACTACTTAAGGTGTGCCTGCAGATAATCCATAATATATGACAAAAATCTCCTGTGGTATTTTGAAGGTGGAGAGAAATTAAGTTGCATGCATTTGATCATGACAAGCACTGGACCTATGTTGATTTGAAGGTTTTCATCTGCTCCTTTATGTGTTTCCCTCCTTGAGAAGTGTTCAAGAAAACTCCATCGTGCTTGCACTATCAAATTTTAAAAATAATATCAACAACTAGTTTCTACCTTTTCTAGTGAACAGACCATTGGCTAAAGTTCTAAAACTTGTTTATTCTTTATTTGATTGCCTAATTTATGTGCCTGTAATTTTTATTTATATACATCTCACTTCCTTTTTGGCAGTTTCTATGTTTGATCATTCTTCTTTCAAATTCAAATAGAACTTGCTGTCAGCTTTAGCATGATCTTCTAATATAGAGACAAAAGTAAAGGTTTAATATTATAAATGTGTCTAGACTCTGAAGACTATGTTTGGCATTAATTCTACTTGTCCTTCCAAGAGAGAAATTTCTTATCCTCAATGACAAGGACCTATTATGCACACTTTCTGTTCTTAGTCAATCATATGGAATCACATCACTCTAAATGAATAAAATAGGTGAGTCGATTTTTTTTTTTGGAATACCATTTCACTTGGTTTAGACACCGAACATGTGAGTCATTTGAGACCTGACTCCTTGTACTAAAATTACAATATTTAGCTACATATTTTGGTTCTTTTTAAATTCAAATTTTTTTATTTGGAAGACCATTTCACTTGGTTTAGACACTGCACATGTGAGTCATTTAAGACCTGACTGCTTCTAATTAAATTACAATATTTAGCTACATATTTTCCTGCATTTTAAATTCCTTGAGAGTAGCAGATTTTGACCTTTTTATATTTTTGATTGATGGGTCTGGTTAATTATTATCCATTTTTTGAATACTTTCATTTATTCTTTACTATAATATAGAGAACAGAGAATAAAATTCAATAAAATTTAAATATTTCAAAATTAGAGATTTATGGAGTGAGGAATAACTTAAACTATATAAATTTTAAATGCTAACTATTTACTAGTTTCTATTTATGTTCCACGAGAGTCTTATGAAGCACTTGTGCTGCAGGATAAATGGAAAATGTGTGTCCACACTCCAACAATTTCTCCACACCAGCGTAGGGGAGAACTTGTTCCATTGGAGTTAATTTTGCAGATGCTCAAGTCAGTTAGGAAGATATGCTGGCTCAAACCTAAGATAACATGAACAAACACTAAATTGACTCATGGTAAATCATAAGAAGCGATGAATCCCGAAAAGATATATTGGAAAAGAAAGGGTGCTTGTTAAAGATATCGAACCTTTGTCAATGATGATGAATGTCATAATCATTTAAGACTAATAAGAAATTATTTTCAATACACTCCCAGCTAAAGGGATTCAAAAATAGTAAACAGAGGGTTGATAAATAGTATTTACATGGGACCAACCAAAGAAAATAGCAGGGGGCATTATTACTGAAAGACAACATTATTACTGAACCTGATGGCTTCTCCTACCTTTACTAAAATTGACTAAAATAACTACAGATATCTTGGTTAGCAACTAAGAATCTTAGGACGTTTCCTTTGCAACATCTGATGATGGTTCAATTGCTAGTCTATCATTTTGTAACATGTATTTTTCTCTTAGAAAATAGCATGTATTACTGTCATTTATCCATTTACCATCATTTTATTTGGGTTGTATGGAATATCTAAAGACATGGAAAGGTTTACGTTGAGTACTATAGTCACCTATATTTCTAAAAAAATTCAAGTTTCTCATAATTTTATATACTATCTTTAAATGTATAGATTTCTGCCGATTTTTAAGGAAAAATATTTTTATCCTATAATTTTTGGGAAAATTCTTTTTAGAAAAAATGAAAATTAGCAAATCGTTTTTTGGAAAAAGTATAAAATTAGCCCCTAATATTTTTCATAATTATCTTGTAGAGCCCATTTTAGTATCAAACAACACTTTTTAAGGTCAAAGATTTACAATCTTAAAGTTTTTTCCTGCAATGTTATTGTACACATTGAGACATTTTCAACATGCAAAAATCACTTGAATTGGAGGTTTTATAAAAAAGTTACACCTACCAAAAGTTGACATATCTTGTCGACCATCATGGTATGAGTGGATGCCACATTAACCTGCATCACTCACACATGTGGGGCTATCCACATGTGGAATATCAAGAATATTTTTAAAATTTCAAAACCTTATCACTAATTGATGGTTGAGGATGCAAAAAACCTAACCCCAAGTGGCTCTTGGGCTATGTTAAATTCCTATTTGTTAGGAGGAGAAATGGTTCCATTCTTTAGCATGGTACTTGCCATAGTTTAGCAGCATAAGACTCACCTTATTGTTGGGTTTTATTTTGTTTTAAATTTCCCATGATACATCATATATTCATTTATGTGGACAGGTGTGTTTATTTACTTCTTCCATTTTCAAATTTTAATTATTTCATAAAATCAAGCATTATATTATTAATAATTAATTTGGGATTTACATAAAAAAAACATATAATTTAAGATTTCAAAATAGCTCAATAAATATAAATATTACAAAAAATAATTTAAGTGTAAAATAAAAATTTAGATATATAAGTGAGGAAGACAAATGACGACTTTTAATAATCATTAGTCAGAGAAGGAATTTGAAATTTTAAGGGAACATACTAGTGTGATTCGATCTAAGGGTTCATATGTTCTTTGATGGATGAAATATTGATTTTTCACTTAAATTATCTAAATTTATGTTTTACACTTAAATTATTTTTTATAATATATATATTTTAAAATAATTGTAATAAATATACAATTTGATTTTTATAAATGATATATTAATTAATATTGTAATTTAAAATAATGAAATCATTATAACAATTAAAAGTGATGGAATAGTTATTTTTTTTAATCTTTTACATGTACATTTCAAAAAAATTGTATTTATTTTGAAATAGTTAGAATATTATAATTGTGTCATGGTGTAAAAGTCTTAAACAAAAGTATAGAAGTTAATTGAAAAGGTCAAAATTTAGCCAACATATAAACACATATATAGCGAATGTCAAAATTTAAGAAATCTTAAATTATACGTTTATTTCTTTAAATCCCAAATTAATTATTATTGCAATAGTGCTTGAATTTATGAAATAATTGAAATTTGAAAATGCAAGAACAAATAAATAAACACACCTATCCACATAAATGAATAGATGATGTATCATGAGAAACTCAAAACAAAGGAAAACCCAACTACAAGGTGAGTCTTATGCTGCTAAACTATGTCAAGTACCATGCTAAAGAATGGAACCCTTTCTCCTCCTAACAAATTGGAATTTAACATAGCCCAAGAGCCACCTAGGGTTAGGTTTTTTTGCATCCTCAACCATTAATTAGTGATAAGGTTTTCGAATTTTTAAAATATTCTTGAAAGTGCACATGTAGATGGCCCCACATGTATGAGTAATCAGGCTTAATGTGCCATCCACTCATAGCATGATGGTCAACAAGGTATGTAAACTTTTGGGAGTCATAATTTTTTTATAAAACCTCCAATTCAAGTGATTTTTGCTTGTTGGAAATGTCTCAGTGTGTAGAATAACATTGAGGGAACAAACTCTAAGATTGTAAAGCTTTGACCTTATAAAATTTTGTTTGATACCTCGAAATGGCTCTAGAAGGTTATGAACCTCAATTTTCAAATTGCTACCTATCACTAAAATGTGCCCTACAAGTTAATCAGGGAAATATTTAGGTGCTAATATTTACAAATGGGCTAATTTTATCATTTTTCCAAAAGAAGATTTTCCAATTTTCATTTTTTTCTAAAAATGATTTTCCCAAAATTTATAGGATAAAATTATTTTACCTTAAAAATCCCCAAAAATCTATACATTTACAGATATTATATAAATTCATAGGAAACTTGAATTTTTTTAAAAATATAGGTGATTATAGTAGGTAACTATAATACTCACCTTAAACCATTCAATGTCTTTAGATATTCCATACAACCCAAAAAAACCGATGGTAAATAAATAATTGACAACAATACATGCTCTTTTCTAAGAGAAAAATATATATTACAAAATGGTAGAATATAGTATGTGCCTTGTTCTAAATAAATTGAAAATGATCATAGTATACCAACCAAGTGATTTTCTAAAGAGAAATGGATAATTACTAATTACTCAACTAAATGAAGATGAACTTATCAATCACCAACCAACTATATTATAATTACTAGTTACCTCCTATTTTAATTTTAATTGGCTTAGAATCAATGTCAACCAAGTAGATGAACTTATCAATCACCAACTATATTTTTTAGAAAACATAATAACTTATATTTCTTTAAATTTATAATGATTAAAGGAAGATATTTTTGTAGTTTCAAATAATTTTTGAACTTATTTGAAATCATTTTTATTCTAAAACTAAAATCCATGAGATGTAAAACACATTCCTGGTGAGAATTTTTTCACTCTAAATAGGTTAGGTCCTTAAATACTAGTATAGTCCCTTATTGTTGTTATTGTAGCCTGCCTTGTATTGTTAGCACACAACCCCCATATTGTGTGTGTTCCCTTACATTATTTATTATTATTTAGGTGGTAGAGATTACATTATGGCCCCATGGACTCCTATACTCTGAGAGAGATCTTTGTCATTTTATCATCCAAAATTGTTCATTCATGTATAATGTATTGGAGGTTACAGAAAATGACCTTTAAAGGCGTGATATCTGTATTTTTTGGAGTTGGTTTCTAGCATTTGGTATATGAGCTTTGGATTATGGGTTTGCTACCCAAAACAAGTCATCGTATTTTCACCTGCTATTTTCTGCATAGGGAAGATGAAATTTGAAATTAGACGAGAAAAAATCAAAGACATCTTTACAATTTCAAAGCTTGGTTCACAATATTTTCAGAGATATGATATGTGGACGTTAGGTCTTTTTGCAGGCTCCTCAATTTAATCTAAACAGGTCATTGTGGCATTTTTGCTATAACGTTTTTTCTACGAAGGTTCAGAAGATGAAATTTTGAGGGAGTGAAGAAGAAATACTGAGGTCGATCATTGCAAAAAAACAAAGCTTATTTCACAATATTTGCAGAGATATGGTCTATGGAAGTTAGGTCTTTTGCAAGCTCCCGAATTTCATCTCAAAGAGGTGATCACGGGAAAATATTCATAACTCTCTCTCTAAGCATCGGATTGGAATTTTGTAAAAATTGGCCACAAGTAAACTAACTGTATGTTTCTCTATATCAATTTTAGAGCTGAAGGAGGAAACATTGACATGTGATAGGTTGTAGAATTCCACTATACTGAACCAGTCCATAATCAGGTCATCATAGGTGATTGGGCATAAATTTGTCTTCAAGAATCAAAATCCAGTCAAACCTATGGCACTCAAAATAAGCTTCAGAGGACTACTTCAAGGCCAAATTTCAGATATTGAAGATCCAAAATCATAGAGATAATTCAGTTTCAATATCGAGCTCCTCAAAATCAAGAAAAAGGTGTGTATTTTTTTTCAAATTGCATAAGTCTTTTTTGAAAAATCAGTTCTAGGTGATTCCAAAGGCCTATTGAGCATAGATATCAGTATTGGGTTCTAAAATTCCTCCTAAAAAGAATTCAACACCCATCAAGCCTTCAGAAGGCTCTACTATGACTCATGAAGACGAATAAATGCAACATGAGACATCAAAAGTCCATGAGCAAGTGCACCAAATTTTGCTATCGTAAAGAGCAACAAAAAATGAAATGGAAGTTTTGAAGAAAGATGTGGAAAATAAGATGGATGGTTTGAAGAAAGGAATGGAAGATAAGATGAATGGTTTGGAAGCTAAGATGGATGGCATGGAAGTTAGCATGGAAGCTAATATGGATGAAATGTAAGCTAAGATCGATGAGAAAATGGAAAACATGAAGAATGATCTAAAAGTAGACATCAAAGGTTTGGCAAAGTTGATACAAGAAATGTTTCCTAATGGCGAAAAAATAGTAGAGGAAAATCATGATGAGAACAAAATAAATTTTAATCGTGATTTCATAAACTCTAATGTTGGATTAAAGAAACACCATATTCCAAAGATGGATATGAAGAAATTTGATGGAAATGATCCCGTAACATGGATACTATAGATGGAGCAATATTTTTATCTCAATAATGTGCAAAACACACAAAAGGTACACATTGCAACTTTACATTTACAATAAAATACATTTGTATGGTATCGATGGCTTTGCTCCCATAAAAAAAATATCACTTGGTCAATTTTTACGGAGGAAATGATAGCACATTATGAGGATACAAAGAGAAATACCTTCTTTAGCCAATTTATCAATATCAAACAAAAGGGTTTAGTGGCAGAGCACATTGAGGACTTCGAAAAATTGAATATAAGGGTACTTGTCATATTCAGGAAGAACATAATTGATGTCTTCTAGGGACTTTAAGGGTAACATCCAAGATAAAATTCGCGATTGGGAATGATGGATTGAGAAAGGAATTCGGGTTTGCAGAAAAATTAGATGTAAATTGGCGACAAGGCTTCAAACTCCATATAAGATGGAAATCTTTGCTACTCCTAGACTTCCCATAGCCTACGAGTTGACACACAACAATTGGAAAAAAATGGCAGAAATGGCTTTGCCTACATTTGATATAAAATACATAAAGGCATAAATGTCTTTGAGAAGAAATTATTTTACATATATTGTGAAGAGGAGAAAAGTAAAATAGAACAGCTTTAAAAAGAGAAGAGAGATCTACACCTTAAGCAACCTAGAAGAAAAGTAGTCATACTATATCATAAATGCAACATGAGGAATTCACCTCACTCAAACTCTCAAGATAGAAGGACAAATCAAGAAGAAAAAGGTAATAGTGTTGATTGATTCAGGTAGCACCCATAATTTTATTCATTGTAAGGTAGCCAAGGAATTAAATTATTTCCTATACCTAGCACCAGAATGTCAAGTGATGGTTGCAAATGGAGGAACTATAAATTGCTCTGGAAAATGCCATAATATCAAGCTAACCATGGGGGAATATGTATTGACTAGTCCAATGCTTTCCATTCCTATGGGAGGTGTTGATGTCGTACTAGGAGTACAATGGTTACAATCTTTGGGGACGGTAGCTTTTAATTTTCAAGAACTTTTCTTGAATTTTTTTAAAGAAATAAATTCACAGGGTATCTGAGAGGAAGCTAGGAAAAATAATAAGTAAATACTTGTCATTTAGAAGAAATAACATACCTGTGACGTAATTGCACAATGCTCACTAGATTCAATATCAAAATCATCACTTCTCCATAAGATCTCAAAGAGTCTTGGACAATCTTCTAAGGTGTTGGTTATTACTCCAAGGGCCACCTATTCATGATCATGATCATGCTATTCATTTAATTCCAGGAAGTGTTATCCAAAATCTGGGCTTCCAGATATCTTTATGTCCAAAAGAGTGAAATTGAACGTATGATTGCAGAAATGTTAGAGGCTAGTATAATTAAACCTAGTCAAAGTTCTTTCTCTTCTCCAGTAGTATTGTTGCACAAGAAGGATGGATCATGGCACATGTGTCCGAATTATAGGGAGCTCAATAAGCTCACTATTAAAGATAAATTTCCCATTCCTGTGATTGATGAATTACTTGATGAATTACATGGAGTAATTTATTTTACCAAGTTGGATCTTTGTTCAGGATATCATCAAATTATAATGAAAATTGAAGATATTCTGAAAACAACATTTCGAACTCATGAGGGTCAATATGAATTTTTGGTCATGCCTTTTGGCCTTACCAATACACCTTCTACATTTCAAGTGTTGATGAATTCCATTTCAAACCCTTAGAAAATTTTTGCTAGTATTTTTTGATGATATACTAATCTACAGCAGGTCTTGTAAGGATCATGTTCAACATGTTGACAGGGTGCTCAAACTATTGGAGGAGAAACAATTATATGAAAAAAAATCCAAATGTTTCTTCGGAGTACAAGAGGTGGAATATCTGGGTCATATTATATCTCACGAGGGTGTTAACGTAGACACTAACAAAATTAAAGTCATTAAGGAATGGAAATTCCCCACAACCATAAAGCAGTTGCGTGGATTCCTCGGGTTAACAGAGTATTATCGCAAGTTTGTTAAGAATTATGGGAGAATAGCAACACCTCTAACAACATTATTGAAGAAAGATGCATTTTCATGGACTCCTGAAGCAACTAAGGCTTTTGAACATCTTAAAGAGGCAATGTGCCTAGCACCAATCTTAACTACACCAGACTTCACAGAAACCTTTATTGTGGATTATGATGCCTCGGGAGATGGAATTGGTGTTGTTTTAATCCAAGAAGGAAGAACCATTTCTTTTGAAAGTTGTTCAATCAAAGTAAAGTATTTACAAAAGGCTATTTATGAGAAGGAAATGTTGGCAATACTACATGCACTAAAGAAATGGAGACCTTACCTAATGGGAAGACACTTGAAGGTAAAAATTGATCATGATAGTCTTAAACACTTTTTGGAACAAATAATATCTTCGTAAGAGTAGCAAAAGTGGGTCACAAAGATGTTGGTTTATGACTTTGAAATCATCTACAAAAAAGGGAAGCTAAATGTTGTTGAAAATGCACTCTCAAGAAAGGATGAAGAGGTGGAAGCATGGTTTTTACCATTTCTATTATCCAACCAGACTGGATAACCGAAGCGAGGGATGAATGGAAGAAGGATGAAGAAGTTTGGACACTCATTCAAAAGTTGCAGCAATATCCTAGTACATATGATACATCTAGTTGGAAAAATCATTCCTTATGGTACAAAGATCACTTATATATTTGCAAGAATTCCCAAATAAAACAAAAGATTCTTTTGGAATTGCACATTTCTCCTTTAGGAGGACACTCGGGATTTTTAAAAACTTACCATAGGGTGAAGAAAGAGTTTTTTTGGGATGGCCTTAAATATGATATTCAAAATTTTGTGGCGGAATGTTTAGTTTTCCAGCAAAATAAAGTTGAGAAAATTAAGACCCCGCGTCTTCTACAACCTTTATCCATTGCAAGTCAACATTGGGAGGAGATTTCAATGGATTTTATCACAGGTTTACCGAAGTCTGAAGGAAGGAGTGTCATCATTGTAGTAGTTGATAGACTTACCAAGTATGCACACTTTTGTGAATTATCTCATCCATTTAAAGCAAGTACAGTTACTACTGCATTTGTGGAAACAATTCAAAAGCTACATGGAAACCCGAAGATTATTGTAAGTGACAGAGATCCCATTTTTACAGGAAATTTTTGGATGGAATTTTTTTCTTGTTTGGGTACTGAACTAGCTCATGGCTCATCTTATCATCCTCAATTTTATGGTCAACAGAGATAGTGAATACATGTCTGGAAGGCTATCTTCGTTATTTTGTATCTAATAAGCAAGAAAAATGGGTCAAGTGGTTACCTCTCGCTGAATGGTGGTATAACACTTAATTCCATATTACAACAAAAATGACACCATTTATGGAACTTTATGGATATCATCCACCATCCATCTCATCTTCTTTAAGGGAAAATTCTAGGGTTCAAGCAGTGGAGGATGACATTGAGCATCAACAAGAAGTTCTCCAACTCTTAAAGGATAACCTAAAGTTTGCACAAAATCGAATGAAACAATAGGCAGATCAACATCATAGCGAGAGAAGTTTTGATGTGGGAGACTGGGTATTTTTATGGCTACAACCATACAAATAAATGTCCCTCAAGCAAGCTAAAAAGGATAATAAATTATCGCCAAAGTACTATGGTCCATACAAGGTGTTGCAAAATATTGGTACTATGGCATACAAATTGGAGCTTCCTACTTTTTCGAGAATGCATCCAATTTTCCATGTTTCATGCTTAAAAAAGGTTATAGGGGACAAAATACTAGTTCAAACAATATTGTTAGAAATTGATGAGGAAGGAAAAACCATATTGGAACCTGAAGCAGTCACGGAAACAAGAATTCGACAACTACAAAATCGATCAATTTCAGAGAATCTCATCAAATGGAAGAACTTACCCACTAAAGATTCTACATGGGAGGATGATAATTTTATACAGAAGCACCTAAAGCTACTCAAGCATTGAGGAAAACACTTTTTTGAAGGAGAGGAGCATGTTAGGTCCTTATATTACTAGTATAGTCCCTTATTTTTGTTAGTGTAACCCCCTTATTGTTATTGTTGTACCCCTGTAACCCCGATATTGCTATGATAGTGCCCTTACATTATTATTTTTAGGTTGGCTAGGATTACATTGTGGCCCCATGGACTCCTATATAAAGAGAGGAGGTATTTTCATTTGTATCATCCGAGAATTGTTCATTCATGTAATGTATTGGAGGTTGCCCCCTCGAAGTGTCTTATTTCTAAGGCATTGATATCTCTTTTCTTCTCTTTTTGGAGCTGGTTTCACCAAAAAATATCATTAGTATATAAAGTAAACTATATTTGTAGTTTGGTTGTGTGAAGGTTTTCATTTCTGAACATAGTAATTACAAAAAAAAAAAAAAAATTAATAGTTTCCATGTCAAAAACTAAATGATTTTGAAGATCAAAATATATTTAAAATACTATTTTAAGTTTTTTAAATTAATTTTCTTTACCTTTACCAATCTATATACACATCATACTTATCTTACAGGATGCATTCTCTACATAATATGCCTTTGCGCACAATGAAAGACATGACACTTACATAGATAAATATTCTTCATCATTCAGGTGTTCAAATTTTGCATGATCATCACTGATTTCTGTATGCCAGAAATAATAGGCTACAATCTTGATAAAAAATCTTTCGGTAAAAATCACATCCAAATAAATTTGGTCGATGTGTTTCGAACCAGCCAGTGTGGCTCATCATCAGGACTTGATGAAAAATCTGATCACGAAACCCAATTAAATAGATACGAAAGGCTCCAACTAGCTGTTGTAAAATAACAGCTAGTTTGACTAAATCTAGGTCATAAAATTAAAAGATATATATATATATATATATATATATAATAAATTATTTTATTAAATAATTAAAGTTTATAATTTGAATATTATTTATTTTTAATTTTTAATTTTTAATTTTCATACAATAAGAATTATTCAATATATTCTAGAAGATTAAATAAATATTTATCAAGTGAATTTAATAAATCCATTTGAATTAATTAAAAATAAAATCAAATAAAAAAAATAAAATAAAAATTAATAAACATATTTATTAAAAAATAGAAAATAGAAAATAAATAAATAAATAAATAAAACCTAGGAATGAAGAGCAGGAATCCAACACCTGCTAACCGTCCACCCATCATCCCTGTTGAGGTTAACTAGCCTCTTTTCAATTACCAAGGCTTCTCTCAACTTGCGGTGGTGGAAATGGTCAATCTTCGCAATCACCTTAGCATCTTCAATGCAAATGTGATGATTATTCTTCTTGACATGCTCTGCTAGGGCCGAGGAATGTGATCTATTATGCTTAAGGTTAGCGACATGCTCATGAATTATTTGATTAATAGACCGACCCGTTTCACCAATGTAAGGTGTCCCACAAGAGCACGGAATCAAGTAAACACCCTTACCATCCTTAGGGAAAATCGGGTCTTTAACCGATCTAAGTGAACTTCGAATGGTGCAGTAGGGTTTAAACATTGAGGAAACATTAAACTTCTTTAGGATCCTGGCGATTTTATCCCTAGTACCTTGGATAAACAAAAGGTGAACTCCAGATAGCCGATCACAGATCTTTCTTACTTCTAGGACCCTTTTCAGCTTTTTGAAAAGCTTTAAGACAATGGCGTATACTATAACCATTTTTATTAAAAACTTTAAGGAGATGAACCTTTTCACCTTCAAAGTGGTGTTCATCAGAGATTCTAAAGGCTCTGGTAGCTAGGGTGTTGAGAACTCCAAGCTTCTGAGCAGGGAAATGGTGAGAACTAGCATGTAAATACTGCATAACTCCAAGTGCATTTTGCATAAAATAACCACATGCTTTTGTGCCCACTACCAAAAAGAAACTGTCTTCAATGTTTTGATACAACGAGGATACACAGCTAACAGGACAAAAAGTATGATAATTACACGTTTCCAAGGAAAGAGTGTGCATTTTCTACACCTAGATGTTTCCAAGGAAAGAGTGTGCTTTTTCTTTTTTTCCCAATGAGTCAGAGGCTGCTAGTTTTTGTGTCCTTCTTGGTTGCAAAATTCCTCCCTCTTTAGATCAGGAAGCATCCCAGCTTCCTCCACCAAATGAAGGAAAGTGCATTGTAATGTTTCTGCATTCATATATTTTTCCTGCGCTGGTGTGTCCCTTCTGACCAACCGGATATTAGAATTATGGTTTTTGGTGTGTATTATGTTTCTTGGAGTCCATAATTTTATCTTTGAGTAGAGGAGGTTCAAAATATGGAATATTATCGACTGGATGACGAATTGTAAGGAAGTCCTCAAGGAGAGGTGGTTCAAAATTTTTTAGATTATTAACATTAAGCACATCATGGATGCCAAGTTGGGAAGGAAAGTCCAAGAAATATGCATTTTCTCCAAATCATTCCAGAATAGTATACGGGAAAAATCGCAGAGGGTGAAATTTATGATGCTAACCCTTGAAGTCTTGCTTGTCCAACAAGATCCACACACAATCTCCAGGTTGAAAATACAAGGGTTTTCACTGCTTGTCATGCCTCTACTTGGCGCGATATATCCTGGAGGATAGAAGCATTCTCTTAAGGTGTGGCAAAGGAGATCCAAAGATGTGATAGGTGTTGATCTGGTCTTAGCTGGTTCTCCAAGTTCGACAAACATGGACATATTCTTGAGATGACTATCCCACCAGGTTTGTGCTAGGCCTTCCAATTGTAGACTGGAAATTGGAAGTTTTATCTTTTCTTCCATCGTTGGACAAGTTCTGAAATACTTGGAGAGATTGTAGCGCCAGGAATCAACAACCTCACTATTCATTTGGCTTGAGAATTTGGGTAGTTGAAAGCATGTATCAAGTTGCATTTTCCTTGGAGGATATCATTGTTGTTGTAGCATAATTAGCTCTTGAAGATCCCTAGCTAAATCATTTACTGGTGAGTCTGCAGTGGAGGGCTCTTGATGGGGCGACATGATTTTTATCCACCGAATGGATTGAAATGTATGACCCAAAAAAAATAATTCTTCGAATAGGTGGATGGCTTCCAAGATCTTATGCTTTGATACCAATTGATCTACATGCATATTTGAGAGACTAATGCAGAGAATCACATAACAGGATAGAGGCACGAAAAATGAATAACACATTAGCTCTGGAAGAAATACCACAGTCTTTATTATGAGGAAGAGATGAGCATTTGATAAACAATTCAATCATTTTCCTGATTTTTATTTTGTAATTACAAAAGTTATTTTCATAAAATCAAATACATTATTTGATAAAGCAAATACATTGAGATGTTTCCTTCTTTCCTAGATTTTTAGATGTTTCCCTCTTTTCTACTCTTAGATGTTTCCAAGGAAAGAGTGTGTTTTTTCTTGTTTGCCCAATCAGTAAAGGGTTGTGGATTTTTGTCTCCTTCTTGGTTGCCCAATTCCTTTGTCTGATCAAGGTCTTGTCTTCCTGCAAAGTGGTCAAAACGCAGCAAGAAATGATATAATGTCTAACACATAATACAACCAGTTTAATGAGACGTTATATTTGATTATTTTTAAGGAATTATTTAAATTTAATAATAAAATTCAAAGTAATTGTAACAAAATTTATTATGTTATTGTTGGAAAATTGAATTTTGGTAAAAAGGAGAATAATCATTTTTCTCAATCAGCTTAACTAAATTTAATTAAACACATTATATTATTGCTATCGATGTAATTTTTATAATACTAAAATTAACAATTAAATTGAAAAATTACATTCTTTTTGCTCGGTTAAAAGCTTGTTTTCGGGCATTATTCAAATTTAATAAATTTAATAACGAAATTCAAAGTCATTATAAAACAATTATTATGGTTTTTTTTGGAAATTGAATTTTAGTAAAGAGGAGAAGAATATTCCTCCCAAACACCTTGAATAAATCCGATTAAAAATAGTTAAAAATAATATATTATTCATATTTATTTAATTTTTATAATAATGAAATTATTAAATAAATTGAAAATATACATATTTTTTAAAAAGTATTTATATAAAATTTAATCTCCATTTAGTTTATTTAATTTTTATAATAGTCAAATTGATCAATAAATTAAAATTTCAATGAAAACTTTAATCCCGTTAACTATATAATTTTATTTATTAAAATATTTACATTTAAATAAAAAAATTATTGATAAATTTTAATTATATATGAAAACTAAATTATTTTATTTCTGATAAAACAATTTTTAAAAAATATAAATTTAAAATTCCTCATTTAAATAAAAAATTATTCATAAACTTTAATTATATATTAAAACTAAATTATTTTATTTCTATAAAACAATTTTTAAAAAATAAAAATTTAAAATTCCTCATTTATTTTTAATATTAATTAAAATATAAGAAAAATACAAATGAACTTTTTTTGGAATAGCATAATGACTAGTGGCCATCAACAATCAACCGTTCACTTGTTTCAATAGGCCATGACTTCAATGAATTAAAATCCTATGTCGCAAATGATTGTGAGGTCTCGTCCAATCAGTAATTCGTTTGTGTTCAAGTGGGCAATGACTTTAACCTTTTTTTTTTCAAAGATTTTGCATTATATTTTACGGCGCGTTCCTTTGGAGCTTCAGGAATGTCATTTTTCGGCCGGAGGGCCAATCGGGCGTTCTCCATCGTTCATGCGCGGTTAAGGGTGACATTTGCTGCTCACGGTTCGACCTCCCGCTGTTGCCAGTGGCCGGGTTCTTCCACGAGTGGCACAGTGCCGCTCACGATTCGACCTCCCGTGGTCTACTCACGGTTCGACACTCCAGCTATTTGCCACGGCTGCGCAGTTCTTTCCACGGTGCTGATTTCGAACGGACGTCCACTCCACCGCCGGGGCGCCCGGCCGCGGGGCCCATCCGGATGCACCGGGCGGGCGGCCTTGGCGAAGGCGAGAAGACTGCTGGTGACCGCCTTTGTGGGTCTCGGGGAGGTGTTGTGGGTCTGCCGGGGTGTGTCTCGGCGCAATGGGCGCGGCGGTGGCGGTGGCGTCTTGAGGAGATTTTCACGTCGTCATCTTGTTCGGCGGCTGCGTTGGTGATTTGCCACGCGGTGTTCGCGTTGTGGTAATGCGGGCATCCGGTGCTCTCCCCTTCATTCCCATGAGTTCCCCGCTATTTGCCTTCAGTGTCTTTAGGGAGATTGTGGATCTCCTCTTTGCTCCTGCAAGAATGGTTCGAGGAGGAGAAATGCGGGGCTGCGGCCACGCCGGGCCAGATCCCACAATTTCGAACAAGCTGTGAGGTTTTGGTTGGGTGGGCATTCGACATATGTAGCTACACACCTTATTTGGAGCGATGGTGGGTCGGGAAGTTCCCCCGTGGTGGAAGTGGAGCGTAACCGGAAGCCTTCCTACTGGGCTTGTATCGCGGTCGTTGAGGGGGGCGGTTGGGGGCCCGTTTCGGTGTTTCGGTGGTAAGATCACCAACGGCGGTTGCAACGTGGACGGGGGAGCGTGTCGCGTCGGACGCGTGGTACTCGATGCGGGTGTGGTGGTGGCCATTGTGGGGATGGTCTCGTGAACGGTATGCTGAGCTGGTCGTCGACTTCCGGCGGTTTGCATTTGGTTATGCGTCGGTGGACGGGGATCTTGTGTAGAAAGAGGGAAACATCACGCATCTAATCACGGATATTGTTTGCAGGCCGGCTTGGGGTTCGAAACCCGCGATGGTTTGTGATGGTGCGAGGTTTGCTTCTTTATTAACGAGTCGTGGGTTACTTACCTGACGAATAATTAACAAGCACACTATAATGGCGAGCGCAGGGCTGGGGTTAACTGTCAGTCTGGCTTTATGGGGGGGGGGGGCAATTTGTGAGCACAGCCATGTAGCATTTTCATGCTCTGTGTGGTGCACATCGGGGTGAAGGAGGGTTTTTTAATGGATTTGTATTCATGAGCGAGGCTATTTTGTTTATGTATTTCATCGTTTTAGATGTGGTTCCATGCTATTTGTAATTCTAATTTGAGCTCGGCCTCACAGGTATTACGTCTTCTGTATGTATGTATGTATGGATTGATTACTTTGTTGCGGTGGGGTTTTGATGTTGGATTGCACACTGTTTTCCAGGTGAAGGGTAAATATCAATCCCATGCATAGCACATTTTCGTCGTAGGCGGGCGAACAATTTAAAGATGTGGAAGTATTGTACTTTCGGATGTAGATTTATTGATTTTAAATACAAGTAAATCTTGTCTTGTAAATTATTATCATTGCGCTACGGGTCTGAAATGGTTGTTAACATCCAATGGCTACTCGGTGGTGAGTAGGGTGACTGCATTTGGTTGTTATTGAGCAAATTTTATCTACTGCGAGGGTAATGGATGTCTTTGTCCATATGCGGTGGGTGCAATCCTGTGCTCCAGCACGGAGTAAATCCTAGAGTTAGGATCTGTGTTTGAAGGAAAACTTTCATTCCTTGCCATTTGCGTTTCATTAGCCATGAGACCCTCCCTTGCCAATACTGTGAACAGTGTCATTGGTGATTCCGGAGATACGAAACGGTGAAGTGTGATTTCACAAAAAGGTACACGGCTGTAACACACACACTGTGTATATGCTCTTTCATCTCAAAACTACTGTCTTTTCGTTCTTTCCATACTATATGTAGATTTAGGGATACGGATCTAAATCTAAATTTGGGATAATAGCTGAGCTGCTTTCATTGTAAAGTGAACACGATCTTGATACATTGCTGATGGTGAAATAATCTTGTTAAGAAATGCGGGGAGTGTCTTTGAGCGGAGGAGCGATGCGCACGCACCTAAGCATCTCCATCACATGGATGAACATGGTAGATGGTCTCCGGAAGGGTGCCATGGCCACTAGGCTTCAAATTCCTATGATATGCAGTTGAGCGGTAGTGTTGTGGTCACAACAATGTCATGGCGCTGCAATATTCCCTCACAATGTTAGACTTGGAGCTACCGAGAACCAGAAGTAGAGTATCAACCTCACTCATTTTTCTTTACAACATTTCCCTGCAACTACACAAAATTTGGCTAATGATTTAAACAAACGAGTAGGTTGAGTTGTACATTGTGCCAATAAAGCCCCTAAATCTTTTTGGACATTCCTGAGATTTGTAGCTTTGATTCTTTTTGAAATCAACGCTTTGAACGCCTCTTCGGAAGGCATTAGTATTATGATTTGGAAAGTGCCAAGGGTCACTCGGATGTGATGATTGCAAAAGGCGGAATGTTAGTGAGCGGTGATTTGGAAAGTAGCGGGGTCATCGGGATGATTATAAACAAAATCTTGAGTTAGTGAATTGGGATGATGACCTTCATAGTAGGGTGAAAAATATTGATGTTCCATATATCGTGGAACTACGGCTTCGATTCTTTGAAATCAAAATCTTCTAGAAACTTGGCTAACAATTTGTATCAACGTTTACCTTTTATGGATACGGATCTAAATTTGGTTAAAATAATTGGAAGCGACCCATGACTCTGCAGTCCCGATCTCTGGCATTCGGTACACCGGCTGCTCCATGTGTTCTTGTAAGACTTTGGCACGGATGTGCTTGATGGAGGGATTATTCAAATGAGAAGTTTTTCTTCTGCCAAGAATGTCTCCTTTGTTGTGAGCAGGTTTTAGGAGATCCTCGATGGGGGCGCGGCTACAACGAGGATCAACAATAGTCAAGTCCATGACGGAGATTATCTTTGGCTGTGGAGGCGACCTCTGCTAATTTTACAAGGGGGTGGTTGTAGTGGACGGTAAGTTTCAAACACTTTGTTTTTTGACAGACATAGAACATGACTTTTGCTGATAAGTCAATTGTGCCACGGTTTTCTATATAGCTGGACGACGACTTCGGACCTTTTTGTTTTTATCCCTACTTAGAACATAAATTTCTTTGATCAATCAATTGTGTCACAGTTTTCTCTATGGTGGACATTAAGTTTCAAACCTTACGACGTATTCTTAGAATATGAATTTCTTCGATCAATCAATTATACCACGAGTTTCTTGTGATAATTTTCTAACTATGTGATTTATGGATGTTTGCCGAGGTCAAATGTTGTAACGTATTGCTAAGCACTTTGTAGAGCGATGGCGGAACAACGCGAGTGTCGATGAGAGTAACAACATCGTGATTTATAAACAATTAGTCAACATCCACATGACCCCTATTTTGATACCTTTGTAGGAGTCTCCCACCATTGGTTTCCTATTCAGGTTGGAATGGAGGAAAGAAGATGCACGCATGCTTAGTTTTCTCATTTCTCATGTTTTAAAAGAAGCAACATGCAGTGTGTCTGTTGTTTATAGAATTTTGATTGGTTTTGGTTTTTTTTCTTTTTCAGGCATTACATTTTATATTATTCAATCGGTTTTTTCTTTTAATTTTGCAATGATGCCTTCTTGTATTGGTTACGGACTTTGTTATTGGGATGGCAAGGTATTGACGGGATAACTATCCTGGGGTCCTAATTATTCTTTGTCGATTCCTTGAAAGTGTGGGTGCGGTTGACATAGCTGATGTTATTGTATCTTTATACTGAATAACATTGTCAATTTTCGGTATTCACCATTCTAATCTTCTTGCATATCACCTTGTAATGATCTATTAAGTATGATGCAGCGAAGTCACGCGACTTTCTAATGATTTAGCCGTAGGTGATGGTTCAGAGCAATTTTTGCGACTTTATTAACGACCTCACTATGCAAGTTAAGGCGGTTTCTTTTATAGTGGAATAAATGGTTGATACGGTTCAAGAAATTTTGTGGATTAAATTCACCATGGGACTCTTTGAACATCCATGGAAGTCAACTTAGCCAACCAACTTGGCGGCAAGGTAAGTGTGCTATTTGTTATTGTGGACGGTTTTTATGATGAATGGTTAAGACCTATCTTAGTATGTATTTGACTATGTTTGTTTTCATATTTTGTTGCTTGACCAGAGAAGAATCTTTATTATATATTCTATGTGATATTCTTGAGACTATTACATGAGTATGCTTTGTGTACATGTTGTAGACTTTTATGAGTATACTCATTTTGGGTTATTCTAAACGATAAGAGATAGAAAATGGCTTTCTTAGTGCGGCAAGATTCCATTTTACTGTTAATAAAACGGTTCATGTCTAGTGCCACATCGGTCTAGGTGGGGCATTTCTAATTTGCACGATTCGATTGTCGGCACTCTATAGAGTACATAAGAACTTACGGTGTTTGGATCTTATGATGCATAGTACGAAATACTACCTTCATATTAAAAAATGGGTTCCTTTCACTTACATTAGGTATGAATGTTTGAATTGGATGTTTCGAGATAGGTGTTAGCTTGGGATGAGTTGGAACAAGTAATACTGAAATTCTAATTATCAAGAATGGACGGAATAGCCGTAGAAAGGTACTTTGCAAGAAAATGCCATATGCATTGGTAATAAGGACTAAATTTTCAATGAAGGAATATGTTATAATGTTCGGGATTTATCTGGTTATTTTCAACCTAACTTTTGTCTTTGTCTCCACCGTGACATTTTTTAATATGGGTACATGATACTTGTCTCTACACATTGCATTTTTCCTGGCAATTACATTGATCTCAATTCATGGTAGGTTTTTTGTGATACAGGGAAAGCTGGAGAGTTACATTTCCGATTAATGAATATCTTGGAGACATGGCACATGTTTCATAAAGCCTCTTAGGAGAGATTTTCCTTTATAAAGATCGGTTATTTGACATCACAATAAATAGTCAATTTCACCAACATGTCTTGACTTACTATGACAGTGAAAAAGTTCCTCTTTCTATCTCTCTAGAAGGTTTTGTGTCATATTTATTTATCTTGTTTCCTTGTAGCATTATTCGGTAATGACAAACTTACATCGTACATGCGTACGTCTGACCCAATCCTACCTTTTATGTAGTAAGCAAACCAAGTCAAACTTTTTAGCAAGTGCAAAAGTTCTGTTTGTGGATAGGTGGAATTGAGAGGAGAAATCATTATTTAGTTTTGATTGTTCAAGTATGTTTTGTGCTATACACCTATATATTTTTTAAATTTGCGAGTAGTTTATTAATTGTGTCCTAGGCAAACATGTAAAACATATGTCAATTCCTAGCTTGTTTATTTGTAAAAGTGGCTGAGAGGAAGCAACCAGACCTAGAATAGCATCATATGGTAACTAGAGTTGGGGAGCGGGGATATGGACAGGATCAATTCATAGATCCGGATATGGTGAGGATATGTTAACTTAGTTTGGAAAGAATCCAGTTAATTCATATCAAAATGTAAAATGTGTATTCACATTCGGTAAACACATTTAATCCAATGAGTATAATTACATTCGGTTAACACATTTAATCACTAATTTGTAAATGGAGTTAACACATTTATTGTAATTTTGTAATTTGTAAAATGGGTATATTTTCATTCGATTCTTTGTTTAATTATACATTCGTACTTACTTGACCAAAGTCACGTGATTTTTGTGATAGCATCTTCTAGGTGAATGACATGTAGTGTGCTTGTGATGCATATTGCAAAAGATAAAATAGAAAAAATTGTCTCGATGAAATCACAATTACAATCTTATAAGGATGATGGATGAAATTAGGTAAATTTCTCAAGCTATTAAGCATGTGTATTATTTTATTATATGTCGATCTCTCATTCATGCAATTTCTCAAGCTATTAAACAATCATCATATTTTTATTACACGGATCTCTTCTCATTACGTCTCTATTTCTGTGACAATACAATGGAATTCTTTATTATGCTTTTAACAGTATTTCTTTTACTAGTCCTTAGAATAAAGGACATTCAAATATAATTATAGAATTATCTCAAATTATCAGCTATAACAAATACATATCCTTTGTTTAATCATAATTCAATATTTTATGTTAAAGAAGATCATCTTGCTCATAATTGGTTCTTGTTTATACGGAATATTCATTTGGATTTCTCTTGTACCTGGAAGTCCACCAATTGAGTTCTTAATCAGTCCATATTGTTCATGGAGCCATTGTCTTTGTAAGATTCATGAATTATACATTTTATTTGATCAACTTGTTAAATCAGTGAGATATACTTCTCTTTTAAGTCTACCTTTAATGTGAGGAAAAATAAACCAATAATCAAACTTTATAATTGAATTTTAAATATTTATATTTATTTTAATAAAATATTAATTTTAATTTTAAAAATTATTATTTTATTATTTATATAATTTCTTTTATTCATTTTTATTTATTTGTTTGTTTATTTATTTATTTATTAATCTTTATTTTTATTTTATTTCTATTTATTTATTATTTTATTCATTTTTGTAATTAAGAATTTAATTTTTATTTTATTTATTTATTTTATCTATTTTATTTTCATTTAATTATATGTATTTTTTATTTTATTTCTATTTATTTATTTATTTAATTAATTTCTTTTATTGCTATTATTTTTTATTGATTTGAAATCTTTCTTATCATAAGTATTAATTATTAAATAAAATAAATATATAAATTCAAACTTTAAATATTGTTAATTATTTTTTAACATTTAATTTTATTCGATAATAATAAAAACAATTGAATATCATACTAGGTAAATACCTTGAAGTTATCTCTCTTTTGTAAAGTGCTTGAATATTAATAAAATCCTCCTTGTAAACTATATTAAAAGACATGTCTCTCATTATATACTTTGATGTTAAAGAACTATGTGGAGCCATATTGGTAATATGAAGTGTCAAACACTCAGAAAGTGATCCATTGCTATGTTACAGGAAACGGCATGATAAAATGTGATGAATGGGTTGATTTCGGTCCAGGGTATTCTATTCTTCTTCCTGTTCTCCTAGGAGGTTGGAGGAAAATTAACTCAGCATCTACATATTTTACTTACTTACATCATTGGAAGGTTTCCTTTATTCCTTTGCCTCAAATTTGCAATTTACTTTGAATCAGTAGTTTTGAAACTATAAATACATGAAAGACTTTTCCCGAGTTGGGATGTCGACTTTGATATATAATAAACATTTTACTGAGTCATTTCTTTTAATTTTCCACTCGGATTTATTGAGAATAAGGAGTTTTTTTTTAACTATTTTATAAATATTTAATAAATTTATTTTATTTTTATTAATATCAGCATTTTTTGGGTAAAATATTTTAATTTTTATATTTTTATATTAAATATATGTTAAGAAATTTCAAATCTTTTAAATACATTCAAAATAAATACTTTAATGCAAAATATGAGTAGACAAAGGCTTTAACATTAGAGGATGATTTTGTTGTACATATTTATTATATTATTTAATTTATACTATTATAAAAAATAAAATAATAATATAATTTTATTAAATAAAAGTGGGGATACAAATAACCTCTCTAATTATCGAACAATTATGATCAGCGCTCTCTTAGCCAAGTTATATGGTATTATTTTGGAAAAGAAGTTGAGCATTTGGCTTGAAAGTGAAGGTAAGCAAGCTAAAAGGCCAAGGTGGTTTTAGAAGGCAACACTCAACAATGGACCACCTCGTTATGCTTAGGAACATTGTGGAGGAATGCTACAATGATAAATCCAATCTCTTCTGTTGCTTTGTGGACTTTAGAAAGGCTTTCGATACAGTTCGTAGAAATAACCTCTCGAATAGATTAGAAGAGCTAAACGTTCCTTTCGAGCTAAGAGCGGTCGCTATAAGGTTATACGAGAATGTAATTGCCAAGTTAAAGAGCAATGAGGGGTGGTCGAAAGACATTAAGTGTAATATAGGAGTTAAACAAGGTTGCCCCCTCTCCCCTACCCTATTTGGCATTTACATCGACAAGCTAGAAGGTTTTTTAGAGGAAGCAGGATGTGCTGTCACGATCTTAGCTGGGATAGTGATCATCCATCTTCTCTATGCTGACGATATTGTTCTTTTCGTAAGGTGCCCATCTGATCTTGATAAGTAACTTGGACTTCTTAAGGATTTCTGCTCTACCATGGGTATGTCTGTTAACATTGACAAAACAAAAGTTATGATTATCAAATCCAAGAAGGACAATTACGCTAATTTTATGTATCACAATAGTAACTTGGAGGAAGTGCCTTCTTACAAGTACCTAGGAATTGATATTCATCACAAGCTCAACTGGAACTATAGCATTCAGAAAAGGATTAACGGGGGGTGGAAAGCTTATTTTGGTCTTGAAAATAATTGTAAAACGGTAAACCTCGTAATGTGGGATAGAAAGAAGTTCCTCTTTGAAACTTTAGTCACTCCTGTTATCTTATATGGATGTGAGGTTTGGGGTTGCAACATCTCTAGAGAATCCTAGAGAAAAATTGACCAAATCCAGAAGCGTTTTATAACGTATAACCTTAAAATTAAAAGCAATGCACCCTATCCTATTCTCCTTATAGAAGTGGGTCTTTCACCTATCGAGAGTCTAGCTATGACTAGGATTCTGTTGTACAAGCACAAGCTCAATAACATAGGAGACCATAGACTTCCTAAGCAAGCTTTAAATTCCAGCCAAAATCACCTAAGTCTTAAACAAGGTTGGTATAAAGACACCAGGGCCTGGTTAAACCATTGGGAGATCGATGAGAATGTTGCATTACAAAACATCAATAACATTAAAAAAATTGTTACTTCTAAGTTCAAAGAAAAAATGTGGTGTGAGAAAGATCTAGTAGCTAAAAGAAAATTAAGGTATTATAAGGAGGTCATCAACCCCACCTTAGAAGATCAAAAGTATCTCTTTGTTTTAACTAGCTCAAAGAAGAAAAAGAATATAGCCAAGATTAGAATGAACTCTCATGAGCTCCATAGTGAAACAGGTCATTGGACAGTTCCTAAAACACCATGGATGGAAAGGATCTACCATCTCTGTGAGAATATGAACATCGAGGATGAAAATCACATCCTCTTAGAGTGCCCTACGTACAACCACATTAGAGCTCAATTTCATAATAATTTTTGTAATACTGACCTTCTTAACCTTTTAAGATGTCAAATTATACTGAGCTCGAGAGGCTTCTTTCCAAGCTTTTTGACCATAGGAATAAAATCTTAAATCAAATTAAATAACTATTTTCTTTAGATCTAATAGACCAAAGATTGGTCTCACTGGACGTTAACCATCATCATCATCATCATCAATATTTTTTCTTATTTAAAAATAAAATAATACATTTATATATATTGTTAAACGTAAAATAAATACATACAAGAATTTTAAAAATATTAAGTTGAATATTATAAAAAGTTAGTTATGTAAACTATCTCTTCCAAGAGAACAGATATAATTATATTAGAACTGAAATCCAATCCATGTTAACATAGATGACAATGTTTGCAACCATAAATGGAATTACTGATTTGGATATCAGCATTTTTAGGTCAATGTAGACATTTTATTAATCCTTGACAACTAGCATATTTTTCCTCTCGACAGCTTTAACGCCGTGTTTTATGTCTTTTTTGTTAATTATGATTGACAAACTTTTTATGATACATTTGAATTATTAAAAGTAAAAGGAATTAACGAATATGGTTATTCGTTAGTGAGACTTGAGTTTATTTATCTTGAGTAAAAGGGATTAACTAAATGGTAAATGATTCCAAGATTCTAGAGTAAAAAGTAGAGACAGTTTCTGAGAGTTACTTCCCAGAGAGGGTAAAATGGAAATCCTGAAGAATGGAAGGGGTTCGGTTCATAAAATATTCTAAGGGTTAAAAACAATATGTTACTAAGAGTTCCTTTTGGTTTGTTTATATTAGTGAGAAATGAGAGCCTAAGAAAGAAGTGTGTATGAACTGATTTTTTTATTGTTTTGTTACTGATTCATATTTGTTAATGATGAATAGTACATAGAGCCTCTTTTTCTTTAATTTAGAAGATGAAAACTAGGAATACATATCTAGGAATATAACCTATTATATGAGTTACACCAAAGGAAAAAAAAAAGTACACATACTGTAAGCTTAGGCCTTGTACAAGAAACCATATTCAACATCACTCAGAAAGAAAATACATTAAGCACTAGTATAAATTTTGTCTTATTTAATCCAAATAGATACAAGTTATTTACTCTGCCTGAGACCCATTAAATTATGGAAATATTCTATGAATTTGGAAGACTATAAGAAAAAATTCTACTGTAAACCATCAAACTGTTAAGGCACAGAGGTTTAGCGTCGAGCCCCATGGTGATAGGGCAGGGGTCATGGTCCTCTAGCCAATCTAACCTAGGGCTTTTTGTAGCCTACACTTAAATAAATAGAAAAGAAAGAAAGTTGTGATATATATATATATATATATATATATATATATATATATATATATATATATTATAACTAGAAACAGAAAAAGTAAATACACTGTAAAAGAATTTGAAAAACTGTAACTATGCATAGATAGGCATATGAAAGAAAACAACAGAACATTGTTTTTATATTGATGAGTTAGTCATACAATAAGAGACGCAAATTTCATTCTGAAACCGTAAATCCTCAGATGGAGGAAGAAATACAGAACTGTGTCTACCATTACAGATATCGAACAAAGAGGAAATAAACTTAAACTCAGAATGGAGCAATCTAATATTACTCAATGAGGATTCACAACAAATTACAAGAACCAAAATCCAAATTCAAACAATAACAACCAAATTTTTATTCTGTCAACATAAAATAAGTTACAGGCTTGGAGGCCTTATGTCCTGAAGGAAACAATTCATCCAGTTACTAAAATAAATAAATAGAGGCATCTCGAGATAAGTTCGAGTAAACAATAGATATGCCTTCTTCCATCGAACTTCAAGAACCTGGAACAAAAAAAATTGTTGCATGCAGGCGAAACTGTGGTCATATGGCGCCCTACACACAAGGAGGGTTTTAACCTCATAAAATATAAATAATGTGATTAATTTAGGAGCAAGTTAGGGAACCAGGTCTTACCTGTGGATTAGAGCTGTGTTGAAATGCCGAACCCAAATATCCTTTTTCAGCTCCGGTATGCACCTAGCCTCAATCCAAAAGAAATGCAATGAGTTTCATAAGAACAGATAGAAAACTAAGTATACAACCCAAAAATTAATATGAAAAATTCATGAGTTCAAAAGGAAGATTTATATTCAGATGAGACCAACAAATTGGTCAAGATTTGGTTACCTCTTCAGTTTGAGCCTACAATGACCTAACTCCATTTCCACTTGGCCCGAAGAAACTAAAACCATATGTTTAATTACACCTTAGCGCACAGATAAATTCCAAGAAGAATGAAATGCAAATTCTGGCAGTGGGAAAAACTATTTGGGAAACACCTTCCAAAGAAACGAAAAATCCTTGAATTAACACAACCATTAGGTATTATGTATCATAAAACCTGTATGCACAGTTTATTATAGCAGAAGAAGATACTAAATCTCCAGAATAATAGAAAGATGAAATTCAAACAGTACAAAGGAAAGTTGCAAAGAAATCTTACCTGTCAAAAGTAGAACGCCACTGCAGTAGGATGAAGGATGGGAGTTCCAGCATCCATAAGGACGGGCTTACAGAGGTATTAACAAAAAATGAAGAAAATTTACACAACGAATTTAGCCATGGAGATGGTGAAAGAATGAAGTTGAGAGATGGGACCGGGGTGGGTGGTTGCCCTAAACTCCCCGGAAATCCTTTGACCCATTGGATCTAGGCTTCAGCAAATAGACGGTCCAATTCTACAGACAAATAACGTGGGATAACTGTGGTACAGTTACCATATCCTTCGGCCAAGTGTCTCCAGATCGAAGTGGAGAAGAAACCAAGGTTTATACACATTTAATGTTACAAATTTCACTATAGATATTCCTTATGTTATCCAAATAAAATCAAACTCAAACGTTTCAATTTCAATCAAAAAATGAAGTCCTAAGTATTGAGCTCAATCTATTTCAATTATATATGTAGTATTGTCATCTGAGTGCGGATAGACTTACCTAAGAACATTTATGCAGTATGTACAAAGTTAAGAAGTTGCTAATATAATGTGAATAGTGGAATGATATAGTTAATGATTATTGTGTCATAATTGTAGTCAACAAATGTGCGAGTAGTATGAATAATTAATATATGGATAGAATAACTATATGAGAGATAAGTTAGTAAGTAGTAACAATAGAAAGTTAACTTAGATATAAAAAAATTACGGTAAGTTTACTTTTATGTTTATAGTTGTGACAAGTGGTATCAGAGCGTGGTTACACATTGGGGCTAGATGGGCCAATGCGATAACGTGGGTGTTTTCATTTTGTTTCTTGTTTGAAATTGTGCAAAATGATAGGAAGAGCGGTAAGAAGTTACAATGAGGAGAGGGTTGAGTCATCAAATGCCAGGAACTACATGGGAAGCCCATCCCATGAAAAATCCTAAAGTTAAGCCAGAAATGTGGGTTCCATTAAGCATGGACCAACAGTAATAAACTAGTAGATTACTAAAAGAGAAACAATGTCAGACGAATAGACTGTTAGATACAATGCAACCAATTCCGACAGATATGACTCATGTTCGAAGCGATAATGAAAATTTAATGAGAGAGCAAGAAAGGATACTAAACAACCTCTCACATAAAGAAAACCATCATACTGCATAGCTTGTCCCAGAGAGGGACGACCATAGAGAAGGAGAGCTACAACAACAAGTTCGTGAAAATCCAGAAGGGAGTCATACCCATCAGAGTAATAAGAGTATAATTTATAATGAAGCTGAAACTGGTGATATTTCAGATGAGCAAGAGCTGAAGAAACAACAAGTGGAATTACAGGTTGAATTATGGAAAAATAAGCCTCCTTCATATGATGGAGAGGCTGAAGAAGTGGCAGAAGCTTCGATAATAAATATGAATAAGTATCTCCAAGTTTATGAATATAGCAACAAACTCAAAGCTCCCCTGGCTATCTATCAATTGCAGGAAAATGCTTCATTATGGTGGGAAGAAGTGAAGAATGTGTGTGGAATTCAAGACCAGAATGTGACTTGGGATGAGTTCCAGCAGTATTTCAAGGACAAGTACTTAACTGAATGCTTTTATGATGAGAAATCGCGAGCGTTTCATGATTCAAAATTGTGACAAATGTCTATGGATGAATTTATCACTAAATTTAACTCCTTGTTAAGGTACATGCCATATTTAAAAGATGAAAAGGAAAATGTGGAATGGTTCTTGAGCAGTTTCACTTCTCACATGAAGGAAAGAATCGAGTTTGTGAACCAAAAAAGTATGGATGAGGTAACAAGAAAGGAACAGATGTGCTATCAGCAGTCCAAGGCAAAGGGAGAAGATGGCATAAGCTGGCCACCTAAGAAAGGGTAGAAAGGCCCCTCAAATTTTAAAAATAGTAGACTAGGAAACTATAAACATGTTGCAAGGAATTCAGCAAATAGGCATATTGGGAAAAATCAACAAAAACCCAAATGGGTAGCTGAAGAGTAGCATACTGAGGCTTCTTGTATGCCAGACCCTGGACACACCAAAAAACCACCATTACAATGCTCGAGATGTGGGGAGGCACATTATTTTAAGAGTTGTCCTAATCAATGGAGAAATGAAGTGGCAACCAACCTGTAAGAGGCATCTACAGTTACAGGGGATGTGGCGTGAAACATAACCAGGATCAATGCTGCTCTGGAAGATTGACAAGCGGGTTTCTGGCCAACTATGATAGAACTGGAAGGTAAGCTACAAACCCAATATGCTTCCATTTTGGTTGACCCTAGTGCTAGTTCGAGGTATATAAACCCCTGCATAGTTGAAAACTATAAACTGCAAAATTATAAATTTAAGAACCTATGGCTGTTTTAATTAGCTACAAGGAAAAAAAGGCGAGTCAGTGCCAAAGTTCCAAACTTCAAGATGAATATAGGAGATCAACACATAATTGTAGAACTGAACAGTCTACCTATGGTTTCCTATGATATTTATTGGGAATGGACTAATCAGAAAGACATTGGTCATTATTGGATTGCAAATATAAAGTCATTTACATTAAATCATAAGATGATACACGTCAGGAATTTCAGGGGATCAAGAAGACACTTTGGTTGTGCCCCATTATTGCATCCCGGCTGGGTAAATGCATTAGAAAGGGGTGTCTGCTCTATGCAATTTAGGTGGGGTTCTCTAACTCCAAGGATAAGACCCGTACACTGGAAAATATTCATGGATGTGTTCCCTGAAAATATCCTAGGATTACCACCGAAGCAAGATATCGATTTCACAATACAACTAATACCTAGGGCAACACTTCTGCCATGAGAACTGTACAGAATGAGTGTGCCTGAATTGACAACATTAAATATGCAGCTGCAAAAATTAATGGAAAAATGATATATTTGGCCAAGTGTGTCTCCTTGGGGAGCACCTGTGTTGTTTTTTAAGAAAAAGGATGGTACTATGTGAATGTGTATGGAATACCGACAACTGAATAAATTGAAAGTAAAAAACAAGTACCCATTACCGCGCATAGATGATATGTTTGATCAGGTGAAGGGGGGAACAATATTTTCCAAGATTGATCTAAGGTCAAGGTATCACCAGATACAGACTAAGGATGAGAACATATCCAAAATAGCTTTCTGTACCCTGTAGAGACATTATGAATTTGTAGTATTACCATTCGAGTTAACCAATGCACCAAGAACATTCATGAGCTTGAGGCATGGTATCTTCCACCCATTTTTGGATAATTTTTTTGTAATATTTATTGACGATATAGTCATATTTTCTAAGAATATGGAAGAACACAAGGAACATTTACACATAGTGCTGGAAATGTTATGAGAACACCAACTCTACGCCAAATTTAGTAAATGTGACTTCTACAAGGAGCAGATTCAGTATCTCGGACACGTGATATCTGCTGAGGAGATTTATGGAGACCCCGAAAATATAGAAACGATTATGGAATGGAAATTTCCTAAGGATATGCCAGACATACACTCATTCATGGGTTTAGCTGGTTATTACAGGTAGTTCATTAATGGTTTCTCTAAAATAACCTTTCCTATTACACCTTTGCAGTGGAATGGGCAAGTCTTTAAGTGGACTCAAGAATGTCAAAAAAAATTTGAACGATTGAAATAACTACTAACTACTGTCGTTATACGAAAAGTAGCAAACCCAACTAAGGAATTCAAAGTATGCATTGATGCCTGCAAGGAAGGAGTAGGAGAATTTTTGACCGAAGAAGGTAAGGTCATAGCATACGAATCGAGAAAGTTGAAGGATCATGATCAAGGGTATTCTGCCTGTGATTTAGAATTAACTGTAGCAGTGCATGCCTTGCAAGTGTGGAGACATTACTTGCTAGGAAAAAGGTTTGTTCTATGAACCGACTATAGTAGTTTAACTAGCTATTTTAAACACTTTGATTTAAATGCTCACCAAGGAATATGGAATGCATTCTTAAGTGAATTTTATTTTGATATTAAACATGTAAAAGGTAAGGATAACCGTGTTGATGATGTTTTAAGCATAAAATTACATTTTATCTATGAAATATATTTTAACCAAGTTGAATCTAAGTTACAGTAACATAGTGTGGAGGTAGCAAGAAAGGACCCTGAATATCAACTCCTATGGCCACAAGTAAGAGAAGGTGAAAAGTATGGGAAGCAACCAGATTATGAGCTTAATGATAAAAAACTCTTGACATACCAAAAGAAGATATGTATTCCAAATCAAATGAACTTAAAGGGGTTGATTCTATATGAATATCATTGGAGTTATTATGCAGGACATCCCGGATATCGAAAGATGTTAACAGAAATTAGGAAATATTATTTCTGGTCGGGAATGCGTAAATACATTGCTGAATACCTGACCAAGTGCTTGGAGTGCCAACAAGTCAAGGTAGAACACCATCATCCAGTAGGATTTCTTCAACCTATCCCCGTACCAGAATTGAAATGGGAGGTCATTTCACTTGATTTCATCACCGAGTTACCAAGAAATAAAAGGCCCAATGACTCAATCATGGTGGTGGTGGATAGACTCAGGAAGGTAGCTCATTTCATACCTGTCCAGTCAACATACAAGAAAGTACAGATTGATGACATCTTCATGAAAGCAATTTTTAGACTGCACGGTATTCCAAGAATTGTTATCTCAGATCGAGATGTAAAATTTACACCTGCTTTCTGGAAGACATTATTCATCGGATTGGGAACACAAAATAATTTTAGTACCACTTACCATCCTCAAACAGATGGGAAAATAGAGAGGCTTAATGAATTTTTGGAGGATATGTTGTGCATGTATGTAATGCAACAACCTACAAAGTGGGAAGAGTATTTTCACTTGGTTGAGTTTCCTATAATAACAGATATCAAGAATCCTTCAAGAGGAGTCATTTTGAAGCATTGTATGGAGTAGTCCGGAAACCAAGATGATGCTTGGACCAAACATGCTTAAGGAAATTGAGTGTGAGGTGAGAAAGATTGGAAAAAACTTAAAGGGATCTCAAGACCGAAAAAGATATATGCAAACTAAAAGAGAGCCTTCATGGATTTTTTGGTGGGTGACCACGTATATGTAAGAATTAAACCAAAGAGGATTACCTTGAGGTGGAATACTTGTGCCAAATTGGCTCCCAAGTATTGCAAAGAATTCCAAATTTCGGAATGGATTGGGCTGGTGGCTTGTCGACTCACTCTGCCTATTCATATAATGGTACATAATGTGTTGCATGTATCACTATTGAAACAATACATACATGACCCTAAGCATGTGATACATTGGAAGACTATACATGTAAGTCATGATTACATTCCAATTTTCAAATAAGAAAGGTTCTTGTTGGAACTAATTAAATTTTTTCTTTGCCACTGGAGGTAGAATCGGACAGTGAGTTTCCAGTAGAACATCATTGTATTCTCGATCAAAGAGAAATAACGCTTTGAGGGTGAGTCATCCCCCAAGTTAAGGTGCAATGGAAGCACTTTAGCCGAGAGGAGGCTACCTAGGAGGATGAAAATTTCATTCCAGAGGCATACCTTGGACTACTTTCAATGATAAAGTAACACCGGGGACGATGTTTACCTTAGAGGGGGAATATTTAATAGCCTATTTTATGTTAACTATGATTGAGAGACTTTTTATGATACATTTTATTATTAAAGGTAAAAGGAATTAACAAATATGGTTATTCGTTAGTGAGACTTGAGTTTATTTATAAATAAAAAAATTGATAAATTATCCCAAGTAAAAGGGACTCACTGAATGGTAAATGATTCCAAGGTTCTAGAGTAAAAGTAAAGATAGTTTGGCATAGTTACTTCCCAAAGTGAATAAAATGGAAATCCTGAAGAAGGGAAGGGATGTTGTTCGAAAAAAAATTCCAATGGTTATCAATAGTATGTTGTTAAGAGTTTTCCAGAGCTAGTAGAAGACCAGTGGAGCTTTGAAAACCTAGAGAGGTATATGCTGGATTGAAATCCTGAGGCCTTTATTCTAATTAAGATTGTCTACTACCTAAGGCTCTGGAGAGGAGCATGGGGGGAGAAAAGGATGTGATTACCTCTCTCAAATTTGGGTTGAACCACCAGTTATTTGGAAAGGAAAGTACAAAGATAAGTACCTTTTGGTTTGTTTATATTAGTGTGCAAATGACAGCCTAAGAAAGAAGTGTGTATAAATTTATTTTTTTACTATTTTGTTAATTATTCATATTTGTTAATGATGAATAGTACATATAACTTCCTTTTATCTAATTTAGAAGACAAAAACTGGAAATAAAAATACATAAATATAACCTATTTTATGGGTTACACCAAATGAACAAAATAGTACAGGTACTGTAAGCTTAGGCCTTGTATAGGAAACCATATTCAACATCACTCAGAAAGAAAATAAAGTAAGAAGTAGTACAAATTTTGTCTTCTTTAATCCAAATTGAAACAAGTTATTTACTTTTTCTAAGACCCATTAAATTTCGGAAAGAATCTATGAAGTTGGAAGAATATAAGAAAAAATTCTACTGTAAACCATCAAACTGTTAAGACACAGAGGTTTAGCACCAAGCCTCATGGTGACAGGGCAGGGGTCATGGTCCTCTACCCAAAATATCCCCGGACTTGTTGTAGCCTACACTTTAATAAGTAGAAAGTAAATAATGCTCCGATATATATATATATATATATATATATATATATATTATAACTACCAACAGACAAAGTAAATCCACTGCAAAATAATTTGAAAAAATAAAACTATGCATATAGAGGAAAATGAAATAAAACAACAGAACAGTAATTTTATATTGGCGAGTTGGTCATATAATAAGAGACCAAAATTTCATGCTAAAACCGTAAACCCTCAGGTGGAGGAAGAAGGACCGAACTGTGTCTAACATTATAGATATTGAACAAAGGGGAAATAAACTTAAACTTAGAATGGAGAAATGCAATATTTCCTTAATGAGCATTCACACCAAAGTACAAGAACCAGATTGTGAATTCAAATAATAACAATAAAACTTTTATACTGTCAACATAAAATAAGTTATAGGCTTAGACTCCTTAAGTCTCGAAGGAAACAATTCATACAATTACTAAAATCAATAAACAAATCCATCTCGAGGTAAGTTCGAGCAACCAACAGATATAACTTCTTCCATCAAACTTCAAGAACCTAGAATAACAAAACTCTTGAATGCAGGTGGAGCTGTGGCCATATGGCACCCTACACACAAGGAGTGTTTTACCCTCAACAAATAGAAATAATGTGATTAATTAAGGAGAGAGTTAGGGAGTCCTCGCTTACTTGTGGGTTAGAAAGATGCTGAAATGCTAAACCAAAATATCCTTCTGCGGCTCCATTATGCACCTATCCTGAGTCCAAAAGAAATAAAATGGTGTTCATAAGAATAGATAGAAAACTAAACATACAACCCAGAAATTGATATGAGAAATTCACTAATTCAAATAGAAGATTTACATTCAAATGATACCAACAACAGGGTCAAGATTTGGTTACTTGTTCCAATTGGGCCTGCCATGTCCTAACTCTGGTTCCACTTGGCCCAAAGAAACTAAAACCAGAAGTTTATTTACACCTTAGCGCATAGAGAAATCTGAAGAAGAATGAAATGAAAATTCCGAATGTGGGAAAAACTATTCAGGAAAGACCTTCCAAACAAATGAAAAATCCTCAAATTACCACCACCATGAGGTATTATGTATCATAAAACATGAATGCATAGTTTATTATGAAAGAAGAAGCAACCGAATCTCCAGAATAGGAGAAAGATGAAATTCAAATTCTACAAAGGAAAGCTGCGAGGAAATATTACCTATGAAAAGCAGAACATGACTACAACATGAAGAAGGACAGGAGTTCCAACATCCATAAGGACGATCTTACAAAGGTATTCACAAAAAATGAAGAAAAGTTGAAGAGCCAAGTTAGCCATGGTGATGACAAAATAATGAGGTTGAGAGACGAGATAAGAGGTGGGTGGTTACCCTAACCTCCCAAGACATCCTTCAACCTATTGGATCTAGGGTTCTGCAAACTGATGGTCCATAAGCTACAGACAAATAATGTGGGACAGCTGTGGGATTGTTACCATATTCTCCGGCTAGGTGTGTCCAGATCGAGGTGGAGCATAAACCAAGGTTTATACACATTGAATGTTAATGATTACACTATATCTATTCCGTATGTTTTCCAAATAAAATTGAACTCAAATGTTCCCATTGCAAGCAAAAAATTAAATCCTAAGTACTGACTTCAATTAATGTCAATTATATACATAGTACTATCGTCCGAGTGTGGATAGACTTACCTAGAATATTTATGAAGTATGTTAATACATTGCTAATATAATGTAAACATTGGGATGACATAGTTAATGATTAATGTGTCATAAATGTAGTCAACAAATGTGTGGGTGGTATGAATAATTAATCTATGGATAGAATAACTATATGAGAGAGATAAGTTAGCAAGTAGTAATAATAGAAAGTTGAATTACATAAAAAAAAATTACGGTAAGTTTATTTTTATGTTTATAGTTGTGACAACAACAGGACTTGCATATTTGTTTATTAGATGTATATTCGTTGGGACATATTAACTTGCATATTTCCATTGTCCACGATCTTCAACCAAGATGTAATTATCGATGACCCTACACTCTCATTGTGTGCTTATTTTTTCTTGTCGACCATGTTTGAATATCAAATTATTTATTATTAATGTGTGCAACGCTTTCTATGTAATTTTACTAATAGACCTGGAATAGATACCATGTAGAACTTATTTATGTAGCACTTGTTGATATATATAAGGTAAGAATTTTTCGATCATTGAACCTAATCATGTGCTACATGAAACAAATTACTTATTTGTTTAACCTTATGATTTTGTTCAAATGTTTTGAATATGGGCCAATTATTTTTTCTTAACTCAGGTAGGCCTCATTGCACACATGGAAATTTGGGACTAAGTCCACATAAGAGACGACCACACTATATTCATTTGGTGTCTAGGAAGTCCACTATCAACGACCCATATTTAGCATAGATAACCAACGATGAAGTAGGGTTAGGGTTTCTAAATGACTAACCCTACCCTTCGATTTGTCATTATTATCGTGTTTTTCCTCTGTAACCGAGTGTCGAGCCATTGTTATTATTGTAATGTTTGTTTTGGTCAGATTTCTATTCAACCTCCCTCCAGGTGCCTTGAAAATGTTATTCCATGTATTATATCATTCCATTATTCTTATTTTGTTGATTTGTTAGTATTTTTACTATATTAATATTTAGTTTCATCTCTTCTCCATTGGATTAACACTTATTTGATTTCTTGTTTCTCATAGGTACTAGACTATTCTTCCATGGTTCCACCCCCAAAAAAAATTCCAAACTAATTTTGTAGATGATCTCCTTTATTTTGCATGATTCCCTTGAGAATACTTCCTTCCTCCTTCTGATTTGGATGTTTTCTAATTTCAAACTCAAAAAGGAGAGAAGTGTTTTCCCCTGATTATTTTTATAATTTTCTCAAGGTACCAACGTAGTTGTTTTCATCTAGTCGTGATGCTCTCCTAAGATGATTTTATGTGGAAATATGGGTAAAATATTTTCTATATTTTCCAGTGCCCCTTGTTGTGGTGTGATATTTACTTAGCCTATTTTTTGTGGAAATAAAGGTAAAATATTTTCTATATTTTCCAGTGCCTCTTGGTGTGGTGTGATATTTACTTTCGTGGGGAAGTAGATAGGTTGTATTTCTCAGTTAAATTTCCAAGGTTATATTTACATTGTTTCACCTTTCTTTCTGTGTAACATACTCATCATCGTTCAAATTATAATAGTACTAAGTTTGATTACTTGAGGACCCAATCAGGACGTGCAAATATAACCTTTTAACCCATCTTATTTTCCTTTTTTTTGTTAAGTTGCATCATGTTTTTTTTATCCTCCCTTTTGGTGATATACTTCTATATTTAGACAAATTGCGAAGGATCTAAGAGAATGACCCTTCATGGTAATGTGTTATGATTTTTTTTCCAAATTGGATTACTTTGTTACCTTATAGCTCATTTCATTGAATCTTCATCCAATTTCATTTTTTTTCCATTACAGGTACATCCTGTGAAATTTTATTGTTATCTCGTACGCTCAAGCACCTTCCAACTAAATTAACGTCCTCTTTCTAGGTCGAAAAATCTCACTCCACACTGTTGCCTTATAGGTGAATCTGTGCATTGTCTGTTTCTAGGGTCTTTACAAATTTCAACCCCATTAGGGTTATAAGACCATTATATGGACTACATATGTTAATTATAGGAATGGTTGATTAGATTATTTTTTTTAACTACATATGTTAATTATATGAATGGTTGATTAGATTATTTTTTTTAACATAACAATTATACTGAACTCTAGTATATAAACAGGACCATTTATTACATAGAGTTTCTGCATTTTTTCGGTAGTGTATTGGTATTCTAACTATACTTATTTTTATACCTTTGATGAAATGGCTTTATTAATTTTTTCCATTCCCTAATTCTATTATTTTACTATGCTCATATAATGTAAAATATATATGGTTGATGTTTTAGTTGTCACTCTGGATGTACTATAAATGATCATAACAAATTTTATTTTAAGGAATTCACCTTGAAAATACTCTATATTTGTTTCACCTTTGTTGAATTTTAATTCTTTCACACAGGTATTTAATTTTATTTTTGATACCTTTGTTGTAGATATCAGTCATAATTAATTTTTTAAATTTTGTCGTGAAGGGTGTGGTCCCTATTATTTCTACAAGTTAAACCCTGGTATTCCTTTGTGTGAGTTTTTGTAGCATCAGATGTGTTCTAGCCATGAAACTTTGTGGAGAACCTACAATACATGAGATCTCCAAAACTCATAAATTGTTTATGGAAATTCCACCTAGAATTGTCCCAATAAGATTATTAACCGATTTTTAAATATTTCCTAATTTTAAACTTAGGGAATATGGTAAATTAATTAGTATTAATTGAGATAATGTGAGAATCATCTAGAAACTGACATGGATAGACACAAAATTAATCTGTTCCATTGATCATGTTTTAATATTGGTCATTGGTGCTCCAACAAAATATTATAAGAAGAAGTCTATGGGAGACATAGAATATGCACGTGTAGATACTCAATTTCCAAAGAAGTTCATTTTTCTCAGTGGCATTGATTCAGTAGAAAAGATAGAGCCAGAGGGTGAGTAGTAGGTTATAGAGGAGGATATCAGTATTCTAGGAGGAATTTTTCCAGATCCTAGAAGAGGCAGTGAGAGGAAGGTTGAATTCCACGGAGGTTCTATGCAGAAACTGATGCAAAAGCTCCAGTGTGAGGCTAGGTAGTCAATCCTTAGGGAAAAAATTAGTGGTGGAGTGTGACAAAATTCTCACAATAATTTTATCTAGTATTTTATTCATATTAGATTGCCAGTAAAGCATCTAAATTATTTTACTCATAATTGTTGCTGAAGAAGTATAAGAAAACCCGCATCTGCTGCACCAGTTTTCCCACATTGGGTTTTTTGGGGACATTTTTCCAAAAATAATGGTGTTAAAATTCTTATGTGTGTGCTAGAAATTTTGAATTTCTAGTATTTTATTTTCCGCAGTATTTTTATGGTGAAAATTGTAGTTTTGATTTTATTCATTGTTTGTTGTAGAAAATAACCTGTATAATTGAATTTATAGTTATATGAATAATTTTCAGTTGTTGCAATAAATGAAATTTTCACATGGTATTAAAGTATAAATGATCATCAAGGAAGCTAAGAAGAAGAAATAATTCCGTTGATAAGTAAAACGAGCAATCCAAATTTATTGAGGAAGCGGAGATAATTGACAAGAAGGCCAAGTTACTAAGGGAAGTAGTTCGATTTTTCAGTTGATGGTAAACATAAAATTCAAAGTTTCCTTGCTTAGTAATAGCAGTTAGAAGGAGCAATTGCAAGTAATTTTTTAGCTAAGAAGACTCCTTCGTTGGATGCAAAATGTTTTGTGAGAATCAGCATCGAGAGGTAAAGAGGAATAACACACTATTCAACATGACCATGAAAAAAATTAACATTCAGAAAGCTTTATATTTGTCTTCCAGGTTGGAGGACGAATTTTCTTTCTTGTCGGGATGAGCTTCACAGGGTGTTTGGTATATATAAAGTGGAGCATCATATCATATGAAAGGGGTTATAGAATATTTAGTTTGCTACAAGGAGGAGTGGATGGAATTCGAAATTATTACAGGAAACAAAACGAAATGTACTCCGGTAGTGAAATATACCATAAATTTTCACAAGGATTCAGGAGCGAGTACTAGTGATACAAATGTTTTGCGTGTGCCAGAATTGGGTATGAACCTAATTTAAGTATCCCAGTTGTAGGATAAGGGGTATGATTTCCATTTTATAGGGAATAAAGTGTATTTCAAACACTAAAGCTCAAAGAAGATAAGACAAACTTGAGCTCGAAGCAACATATTCTATAGGTTGTATCTCAACTCTCTAAATGCACTAAGTGGCAATGACAATAGCTATGGGAAGGAGCTCAATGAGCTATGGCATAGGAGAATGGGACAGCTACAGCATGGAACACTCAATATGCTCAGATAAGATATAATAAGGTTTCCAAAACTAGCGTGGAGCACGATGATCTGTGCAGAGGATGCATACTTGGGAAGTATGTTAAGGAAACATTCCCAAGAAGTGACAACAGGGAAGATAGTGTGTTAGGACTTATACATTTAGATATTTGTGGAACAATGTCCACTATATCTCTCAATGGTGCCAAATACTTTGTCACCTCTATTGATGATCATTTTAGGAAAACTTGGATCTACTTCTTGAAGACCAAAGATGAGGTATTTGATAGTTTCAGAGAGTTTGAGGATCTCGTGGAATATGAAATAGGAAGAAATATCAAGGTGTTTCACTTAGATAATGGTGAAAAATATATTTATAAATAATTCACATATTTTTTCGTGTAGGAAGGAATCAAAAGAGAATGGAAAACTCCATATATTCCACAATAGAATGTGGTAGTGGAGAGGAAAAACACAAACATAGTTGGGGTTGCAGAATCTATTTTATATGACCAGGATTTTGCAATATTTTTATGGGAAGATGCATCGAGCACAACCGTGTATATTCAGAACAAGACTCGTCCTAGAAAACTAGGGAAGAAAACCCGAGAAGGAGTCTTCACAAGGAAGAAGCCATAAGTTAGTCACTTGAGTATTTTTTCCAGTGTTGCTTATTGCTACGTGCTAGATGAAAAATGTACCAAATTTTTTTATACTGTGAAGAAGGGGTAAATTATCGTATATAGTGAGATCTAAAAGGCATAGAGGATCTACATTCCTAGCAGTAGGAATATTGTAGTGAGACACGACGTGATTTTCATGGAATATTGAGCTTTTAGGAGAACTCGTGAGATGTACAGGTGATCAAAATTAGTCAACAAAAACTCCTTTGGTCCAGCAATAGGGGCAACCACTAGGACTGAGAGGAGAATAGTCAAAAGAATCAAATATAATGACTAGTACTAGTATTTACTCAGGGTTGGGAGATCTGAGGAGTTCTAGGCAGACAAAGCAACAGGAATTGGATGAGGAGGAGTTGGTAGAAGCTCCAAATATTATTGATCGAGCCAACGAATGATTTCATCAGACACTGAGAAATGCAAATGAGTTTATTGGAACTCCTAAGATGAACAAAAGGCAATGCAAGAAAATTGAAAGGTACCAAGCATGGGTGGCTTAGGTTGTATAACCTTCGATCATTCAGGAAGATGTACAATATCAAGTGTGGGTATATTCCATTATATAAGAGTACAATTCTATCACGACGAACGATATTTGGGAGGTTGTGCCAAGACCTCAAGATAGGTCATTTGTAGGTTGTAGATGGATCTGCAAGATCAAGTATGATGAAGATGGAAGTGTAGAGAAGTATATGGCTAGGTTAGTGGAAAAGGGATATATGCACAAAAAGAAGGGATATATTATGAGGAGACCTCAACCCTATTTGTCAAATACACCTCTATCCAGTAAGTTATAGCCCTAACAGTTGATATGGGATGGTATATTCAACTTATTAACCTCACGACAAAATTATTGAATAGGGTGATAGAGGAAGAAGTGTACAGATAATATCCAAAGGGCTTCAAGACTCATGAGAGGCACACTCATGTGTGTATAAGGAAGAAATCTCTATACAGACTCAAGAGTGCTCCCCGGGCATGGTATGGTCAGATTGATAGATACTTGCAACAAATTGGATTTGTCAAGAGTGACGAAAATCCCAACCTTTATTATTTGATGGTAGAGGGTGAGTCACTCATCCTAGTTTTGTATGTGGATGGTCTCTTTTTGACAGGATCATCAGAGCTCATAAAGGACTGCAAGAGGAACCTGGTAGAAGAGTTTGACATGAAGGATTTGGGGTTGATGCACTATTTACTAGGATTGGAAGTGTGGCAGAAATGTGGGGAGAACTTCCTTTAGCAAGGAAAATATCCTACAAATATTCTGAAGAGGTTAATAATGCATAATTATAGACCCATGTATATGCCCATGATCACCAACTAGAAGAAGATAAATGAATCAGATGAAAAGGATGTTGACCCTACCTTGTATAGAGAATTTATTAGGTCTCTCATGTATATGGTCAACACTAGGCCAAATATTTTCTTCACATTCAATACCCTAAGTCATTTCATGCTATAAATGAACAGGGTACATTGGGAAAAAATGAGGAATATTATAAGTCATGTGTGTGGAAAAGTCGAGTATGGGTTGAGCTACACTCGAGGGGATGGCGTCATACTTTTTGGGTTCACAGATGCAAATTGGGTAGGAATTTTAGAGGACAAGAAAAGTACCTCTAGGTACTACTTCAGTTTTGTATCAGGGACGGTTTATTTTTGTAGTAGGAATTAAATGCTAGTATCACTAAGCTTTGCAGAAGGAGATTATATTACAACCATCATAGCTACATGCGAAACTATATGGCTTCGGAAGATGCTAGTAAGCTTGTTCAAGCAGAGGATGGAGGTGACCAATGTCTAATGTGATAATCATAGTTTCACAAAGCTCTCTTAGAATCTATTGTTTCATGTCAGGTCAAAGCATATAGATATTTGATGCCATTTCATGAGAATTGTGTACAATGTCGAGTGGTCTAACTACAATACGTTCCCACAAAAGAGAATGTTGCAGACATACTCAAAGAGGCTCTAGGGAGAGCGAATTTCATTTTTTTCAAAGAATAGATGGGTATGGTGGAGGACTCATTCCAAAACCAGAAAAATATTTTTCAATTGCATATGTTGTTGTTGCAGCAGCAACAGTTGAGAGGGAGTTGCAGTGCAGATGCAGTGTTGGCATCAATTTAGCAAGGTCAGGAACAACAAAGAGGCAACATATATCATATTTTTGCAGTAGTTGGTGGAAAACATAAGCCAAACATCGAAAATGTGACAAGAGATGATGCAGAGACAAGGCATTTCTAGCCTCGAATGTGTTCTAGCCGCAAATCTTTGTGGATAGGCTTGAATAGATGAGATCTCAAAAACCTAGAAATCGTTTATGGAAATTCCACATAGAAGTATCTTAATTAGAATATTAACTGATTTTTAAATATTTCTTAAGTCAAAACTTAGGAATATGGTTAATTAGTAAATATTAATTGAGATAAGGTGAGAATCATCTATAAACTCACACGGGTTGACACAGAATTAATTTGGGCCATCGATCATGTTTTAATCTTGGATGTTGGTGCTCCAACAAAAGAATATAAGAAGAAGTGGATGGGTAGATGGAGAATAAGCCAGTGAAGATACTTAGTTTTTCAAGCCATTTTATTTTTGAAATGATAGTGATTCAACAAAGAAGATAGAGACAGAGGCTGAGTATCAAGTAGTAGATGAGGGTAACAATATTCTAGGAGGAAGTTTTCCAGTTCCTAGAAGAGGCAGTGAGGAAGTTTGAATTCCACAAAGACTCTACGCACGAACTACGTAGAAAGTGATGCAAAAGATCTAGTGTGAGGTTAGGTAGTCAATCCCCAAGGAAAAAATTAGTGATGGACTATGAGAAAATTTTCACAATAATTTTTGTGAGTATTTTCCTCATATTATATTTCTAGGAGAGCATCGAAATTATTGTACTCATAATTGTTGCTGAAGAATAATAATAAAAACCTCATATGTTGCATCAAATTTCGCTCATTAGTTTTTTCTGGGGACATCTGTCCAAAAGTAACTACGTTAAAGTTCTTGTGTGTGTGCTAGAATTTCTTAGTTTTCAGTATTATACTTTCCACGATATTTGTATGGTGGAAATTTCAATTATCATATTATTCATTGTTTTTCGTAGAAAATAATCCGCATAATTAAATTTATAGTTAGAAGAATAATTTCCAGTTGTTGCGATATATGAAACTTTCACACTTTGATAATTATAGAGGAATTTTTTATATAGGACTTTTAGAACATTGGATTAGGAGTTAGGTAACTCAAACCCATCCCAAATCTTTGATTTACAACACTTTCGATTTGATTTAATTAAGGATTCAATTCCAGGTATATAAGTTTCAACCATTACTCTTCAATACTATTTCCATTATAATTTGTATGAACCTAATATAAATTAATTAATTTTCTTAACTAATCTCTTAACCATAGAGGAAGTTACTTTATAGTTCATGAGAATAAATCTTTTCATCCATATTCCTTCACCCTCAAGTGTAATTTAATTTAGATTTGTGATTCCTAATTCTTTCATGGAAGTATACGAATTGAACTTTCTATATAGTTTGGGTTAGGTTTCAATATAGTTAAACTATTTTTCCATAGTTGATATTAATTTCATACCCTCTATACTATATTTTTACAAGTACCTAGTACTCCTACAACTTTATATAAGATACATGAGTACATCTGAAACTAATGCATTCCATACATCCACTTTATTGACCATACCCTCTATCTAACTCACAAATGGAAAACAATTATTTATTTACTATTTCGAAAAAACAATGATCTCCTTTAGCTGCATATAACATATAATTAAGTAATATATATCCATTTCTCTTTAATTTGTAGTATGCCTACTTATATTTCAAACAATTCAATGGAACACAATTTTTACAATTAGGGAACGATATCAATTTGTCTGTCAATCTCAATTAACCCTTAGTGCATACACTAGCAGGGACTATAGCGATCGGTAGTCGCTTACCTAACATTAATTTTCTTTCAAAACTAACGTATTTAAGAATTTAACAAAGGTTTTAACAAAATTATTTTATGAAACAAAATTTTACTGAATGTTTTCATTTCGACCTCTTATTGTCAGCAAAAATATATGGTTTTCTTGTTTTTTATTAAAAGTTAGGATAACCACATTGATTTGGGTTTAAAACCTTTACGAACTTGAAGTAATTCTAACTTTCAAGTTAGCATTAGTCTGGAACATTGAATGTAATTTTTTTTCATTTATATACAAACAAACTTATGCCTACCACCTCAACCTACAAGTGTCTCCTACTAGACGCCTCAACACCTCCCTTGCCTTCTTCTCAAAACTTTACCTTGCATTAACCTAACCTACTTCACTTGACTCCTCGCTTTGTTTTTGCATGATTTCACTCCAATATTCTGATGTGGCTTGATATCCTCAACACAACTCCATGCAAAGGCCTTGTTTTTCCTTACCTCTATTTTCTATCTTTAGATTCGACTCAACACCAGACATGTCTTGATATTTTTAGCAGGTTCACTCTTTTATTGTTCCGGGACACCCAAGATCAATTATTGGATAGCATGGATGGTCGTCTCAGGCTTCAGGGAATGACTGGTTAAGGGAATATGCATTGAATCTGGATAGGCAGTTAGGGCATGTATGCCTCCCGTATAAGTAGAGACGTTGGTCCCAAAAACAAGATCAGGAGAAATTACGCTAGCATAGAGCTATCACTATTATCATCGATGGGCGAGTCATTATTATCAGGAAGGTTGATTCATTTTTACTTAGACACACCAATTCAGACATATCGAACAAAACCATCTATCTAGTATGTTAGCTGGAGAGGATGTAGAACTACTAACTGTAGGAAAGGAATTTGCATACAAGGAGCTTGAATTCGCTCCAAAATTCTACTACGACTTAGGCATGGAATTGATGTGAATGAGAAAGTTTAATTATCAAAGAAATTTATGTCAATTAACATAGTTTAAAATTTTAATTAGACCTTGAAAATTTCCATATAATTGTACTGATCAATACAAAGAATAGATTTACATGAATTTGTCCCTTAAAATATTAATTTGCAAGTGAATACCCTAAATATATCATTTTGATATTTGTTAATGGGACTTGTACATTGAATATTAATTTAAACAATTAGGTGGAACAAATAAGGATTTGATTATGAAACCTAGACAATATTTTGCCAAAATGTTGATTATGACCAACTTATTCAAGTATGTTTACAGATAAATTTTAGTGTAATGTGAGTATTTATAATATAAAAGTAGACTTCGTTGAATCCTGATGAGGATATTCTCTGAGTCAAAATATTTACCAGGTTAATGTGTGTAGCGTATCTCCTAGACTTTCGGCCTAAAACCTCTTCTTTGATTTATGGTCATACTTCCTAGGACTTGCCAAGCATCTATGCTTTACTAGCTTTAACAGAAAAAATGGCAACCTACCCTCGACTAAATTTAACAAAAAAAAGGGCAACAACCAACAAGGGATATGACACTCTCAACCAACTTTACAGAAAAAATGGCAGAAACAACAACTATGAGGCACCCTTGGTAAACATGCATGTGTTGTAATTTATGATAATTCCAGAACAATACTGAGAGAATAATACTCTCCTTCTTAACATAGAGAATAACTAGACAGAGATTGCAGAATAAAAATTTTCTTTCTATTTCATTAAAAGATCTAAAAACTATTACAAAATGTTAGATTTCTTCCTCAGTGGAGGGATTCACAAAACACTTGACTGCTACAGACGCAGTGCTCTCAAAACAAACTTCTCTATGTCTCTCAAAAACTTGCACAAAATAGTGCTTTATTGGTCTCACTGTGTTTTCTCTGCCTGTGGGATTTATTTCACAATACACAACATACAACTCAACTCTTACAATTATTCTCTCTTACATAATGCCTTGCAATACTCTTTTTATATGGCACGGTGGAATAAAAACATAAAAACAAAATTACACTAAAAAACATTGCCAGAACATAAATTCTTTCATATGCACGATGTACGAGTGGAGCCCACTTCGCAATCGGCGATTGGCGGAACAAAAAGCTTGGCGGAATGAACTTTGCAATTGCGATGTGTAATTAGCAACATCGACGATTGCATCAGTGGATGAATTAAGTAGATAACATAAGCCGAGGACATATCTTGAATGTTGCGATTGCGATTGAGCGATTGCGATCGCATCGCAAACATCCAACATGACATAACATATGGTGGAGAACACATGCAACGAGCGATTGCGATTAGCGATTGTGGTGAGACCACATCGCATCGCATCGAAAACACTCAATCGGCACTGACATATATCAGATGAAAAACATACAACGTTCCATTTGCTATTTGCGATTGCAATTGTGGTGGGATCAAATCGCATCGAAACTTCTCCTTATCAAAAAGACACTTAAACAAAACTTGCGATTGCAATCGGAAATGAAGTGGTGGGGACCACTATCACGTGTCTCATTCAAAACCTAAAGAGATTTGTGCATTTGAACGAAATTCTTCATATTTGGTTGTTGAGGGCTTAAAAGCCCAAAGTGACTGTTCATTAATAAAACTCTGTTCTTCCGTGCTTTAACCACAAAGGTCTTCATTTCCTCTGCAAATTCAGCTACGCCCATCCAACATTAATTCATCTCTACAATGGTGGTTGTTTCCCATCAACATTAAATTCCATCCTTACTGTTTCTCCATTCCTCTTTAATACACGGTGTTGTGCACTCAACGTTCTCTACTCCTTTGTACTCCGTTTCTACCTGCAAAGGGTACGCAGGTGACTTTAATATTTTCAACACTCCCCCTTAAAGTCAGTTGTTGGGTTATCATTCATACCCAAACATTTTCTTAAAAATTCAAAACTCTTCTGCCCCAATGGCTTTGTCAATATGTCTGCAAATTTCTCCTCTGTTCTACAATGTTGTAAAACAATTTCTCCATTGTTCACCAATTCTCTGATATAGTGAAACTTTGTATCTATGTACTTCGTTCTCTTGTGAAACACATAATTCTTTGATAATGCAATAGCTGAGCTATTGTCATAATATATCACTGTGCCCTTTACCTGTTCTTGACACAAACTTCTCAACATTCTTCTCATCCAAATTGCTTGACACACTACTGTTGTAGCTGCCACATACTCTGCCTCTGCTGTAGATAATGCTAAAATAGGTTGTTTCTTAGAAGCCCATGAAATGGCTCCTAAACCCATATGAAAAACATAACCGAATGTGATTTTCTAATCATCAATACTTCCAGCCCGATCACTGTCAGTATAACCAATCAAATCTGAATTTTCTGAAGTAGTATATAAAATACCTTATCTCTTATTTCCTTTAACATACCTCAGAATTCTCTTCGCTTCCTGCCAATGTGCTTCTTTTGGCCTCTCCATAAATCTAGAGATCAAACTCATAGCATGCATAATATTTGGCCTAGTTATAGTCAAATACATGAGGCTGCCAACTATGATTTTATACAAACATGGATCAAAATCCTTGTTGCTGTCATCTTTACTCAATTTCAATCCCATTACTGTGGGAGTAATTGCTGCTTTTTTCTCCTGCATATTAAATCTCTCCAAAACTTCATTAACATATTTTTCTTGTGAGATAAAAATCCCATTTTCATTTTGTTCTACTTCTATTCCTAAGAAGTATCTCAAAAATCCCATATCATTCATTTCAAATTCATCTTTCATGATTATTCTAAAATTTTCAATAAGGTAATCATCATTACCTGTGAATATTACATCATCAACATATAACACAACAATGATCATCTTACCATATTTTTCTTTGATGTACAATGTGGGTTCTCCTTCACATTTTTCAACCCCATTTTCCAGTAGATAGTAATCCATCCTACTGTACCATGCTCTTGGTGATTGCTTCAGCCCATAAAGAGATTTCTTCAATCTGCACACTTTGTGTTCTTGGCCCTTTTTCTCATAGCCTAGAGGTTGTTCAACATAAACCTCTTCCATTAAAACTCCATTTAGGAATGCTGATTTTACATCCATTTGGTATACTTTCCATTTGTTTTGTGCTGCTATGGATAGCATTGCTCTCACTGTTTCCATTCTTGCAACTGGTGCAAAGGTTTCTTCATAGTATCTTCGATGTTGCTGCTTATATCCTTTGATAACAAGTCTGGACTTGTGTCTTTCTATCTTACCTTCAGCATTACTTTTGGTCTTGTAGACCCATTTAACTCCAATGACTTCTTTACTTTCTGGGAGATCAACCAAATCCCATGTTTTGTTCTTCTCTATGGCATTAATTTCATCGTCCATAGCTTTTATCCATTTTTTATCTTTTATTTCATCTTCAAAATGAATAGGATCATCAACATGACAATACAAAGCAAAAAAGGAGTTCATACCTTCATTTTCCACTTCCTGCTCATAAATCTCATTAATATTTCAGAATCTTGTTTCTCTCTCATTTGGTGTACTTGTGCTTGAAGTAGCACTCAAATCTGCTCCATGTGGCGTGCTTGGAGAAGCACTCTCATTTCTTCTCAAAGGTGTTCTTACTCCTGCTTGAGGTGTCCCTTGCTGTCCTTGTGTTGGTGGAGGTGGTGCTACCGATGAGGTGTTATTTTTAGCCACATATTCCTCATCTTCATCATGATACAAACAACTTTTAACATTGACTGTTTTCTCAATGCTTCCATCCCATGATTCCTCTTCAATGAATAGAACATATCTGCTTATTACAAATTTCTTTGTGGATGGGTTATACAGTCTATAACCCTTGGAATCTTCATAGTATCCAAGGAAGATGCACTTCTCCCCCTTACTATCCAACTTCTTGCTCAACTGATCTGGAATGTGTACATAAGCCACACATCCAAAAACTCTCATGTGGGTGACTCCCTATTTTCTGCCACTCCACGCTTCATCCAGAACTCTGTTCATTACAACTTTTGTTGGGCATCTATTTAAAATATACACAACACAATTTACTGCTTCTACCCAATACTCATTTGGCAAATGTTTTGCCTTTAGCATACTTCTCACCATTTCCATTATGGTTCGATTTGTCCTTTCAACAACTCCATTTTGCTGCGGTGTATACCTTGTAGTAAACTGTTATTGTATGCCATTCTCTATGCAAAAACGCAAAAAATCTTTTGAGATGTACTCACCTCCTCTATCAGTTCTTAAGAATTTAATATGCTGCCCACTCTGTTTCTCTACTAGAGTTTTAAAGTGGAAAAATTTCTCAAAGACTTCACTTTTATATTTCAAGAAATAAACCCATACTTTCCTTGTGAAATCATCAATGAAGGTCAGCATGTAATTGCTGCCTGAAACTGATGCTGTTTACATTGGCCCGCATAAATCTGAATGAATAATTTCTAAGGGTGCTTTTGCCATTACGCCATTTCCTGATGGAAATTTTTCTCTGTGTTGTTTTCCCAAGATGCAGCCTTCACATAGGCTGTCTGGTTTTTCAATCAATGGTAGACCTCTTACCATTCCTTTTCTGTGCAACAAATTCAAACCTCCGAAATTGAGATGTCCAAATCTCAAGTGTCATAACCAGTTCTCATCTTTCGCTTCCATCTGAAAGACCTCTTGAGTTAAAACTGTTACATTCTTTCCTTTTTTCTTCAAGTTAGTGTTGAGCTTGAGTGGAAACATTCTATTGCTGGTCATTTGTATTTCAGCAATGATCTTCTTGCTTAGAGGTATATCCATTATTGTGCACACATCATTCTTAAAGAATACATTGTAACCTTTGCTTATGAGCTGCCCAACGCTCAAAATATTACATTTCAAACCAGGAACATAATACACATCTGGCACAAATTTTTGTTCACCATTCCTTGCACGAATACTAACTCTGCCTTTTCCCTTGACAGAAATCTTAGTATTTGTTCCTGTGGTTACTTCTGATTTAACTTCTTCATAAAGATTGGCAAAAATTGCTATGTTTCCAGTCATGCGATTACTATAGCCTGAATCTAAGAACCATACATCATCTTGTCTATCTTGTGCTACATTACATGTTAACAACACATTCCTTGGATTCTTTTCTTCTCTTGATACATTAGCATTCTGCCTATTATTCATGTCATTTTGCTTCTTTCTACATTCATTGGCATTGTGCCCATATTTCTTGCAATAATGACATTGGACATGGGATTTGTCATACCTTTGTCCATGAGCATGTTGGTGTCCACCTTGCTGGCTGTTTCTTTGGCCATGGCTTTGATTTTGACTGTTGCTCCTTCCATGTGAATGTGAAGGGATATTTCTTCCTCTTTTTTGGCTTCTGCCCCTTCCTCTTCCAAAAGGCATCTGGGTCTTGAAGGCATGTTCTAGAGATGAGTTTTTATTTTTACCCAATCTCTGTTCATGTGTCATCAGTGATGCATGAAGTTCATCCACTATGAACTTTGAGAGATCCTTTGTCTCTTCTATGGTGGTAACTATAACATCAAACCTTGAGGGTAGTCTCCTCAATAATTTCTCCACAATCCTTATTTCTTCAGGAGTTTCTCCATGGGACCTTATCTGTGTGACCATCCCAATCACATGTGTGAAGAATGAGACTATGTTATTAGAATATTTCATACAGAGACTTTCAAAATCTCTCCTCAGCAATTGCAGTTTTACTATATTCACTTTCTCCATACCTTGATAGGCTATCTTAAGAGTATCCCATGCATCCTTGGATCTCTTAGGTGCTGCTATCCTTGGAAACACACTCTCATGTACTGCTTGATACAAATACAAAATGGCTTTAGATTCCTTTCTATTGATCTTCAATAAATCCTTCTCTGCCTGAGTTAAGGCATTAAAGGCCTGCTCATCAACTGGTTCATCAAAAACATCTGCTACAAACTCCCATAAGTCTTGTGAGGCAAACAGTGCTCTCATGGTAATGGCCCAATAATCATAGTTCTTCCTATTAAATTGGGGAAGCCGAGCATTTCCAATACTCATACTAGTGCTTGGTCTAGCCATTGCCTACTAACTGAACTATGAAATAAACTTAACTTTTCTTTTCAAACAAATTGTCTTTCCTTCTTTAAAAGAAAAACATTGTCTCTAAGTACTGCTCTTTTAAACAAAACAAAACTCTGTTTTTTTTTATAAATACCTGGACTTTAACTTCTGTTGAGCCTTCACGCTGTTGGAGAACTACTGCAACAAATCTTCTTCTTCCTTCAGCTTCTTTGACACCTTCAGAGAGCCTGGACTAGCTTTGATACCATGTTGAAATTTCTGATAATTCCAGAACAATACTAAGAGAATAATACTCTCCTTCTTAACACAGAGAATAACTGGACAGAAATTGAAAAATAAAACTTTTCTTTCTATTTCATTAACAGATCTAAAAACTATTACAAAATGTTAGATTTCTTCCTCAGTGGAGGGATTCACAAAACACTTGACTGCTATAGACACAGTGATCTCAAAACAAACTTCTCTCTGTCTCTCAAAAACTTGCACAAAATAGTGCTCTGTTGGTCTCACTGTGTTTTCTCTGCCTGCGGGCTTTCTTTCACAATACTCAGCATACAACTCAACTCTTACAATTATTATCTCTTACATAATACCTTGCAATACTTTTTTTATATGGTGCAGTGGAATAAAAACATAAAAACAAAATTACACTAAGAAACATTGACGAAACATAAAATCTTTCATATGCGTGATGTACGAGTGGAGCCCACTTCACAATTGGCGATCAACAATCGTCGGAACAAAAAGCTTGGCGGAATGAACTTTGTGATTGCAATGTGCGATTGGTGACATCAGAGATCGCATCGGCAGATGACTTAAGTGGATAACATAAGCGGGGGACATATCTTGAATTTTGCGATTGCGATTGAGCAATTGCAATCGCATCGAAAACATCCAACATAACATAACATATGGTGGAGAGCACATGCAATGAGCGATCGCGATTAGCGATTGTGGTGAGACCACATCGCATCGCATCGCAAACACTCAATCGGCGCTGACATATATCAGATGCGAAACATACAACGTTCCATTTTTTATTTACTATTGCGATTGTGGTGGGACCACATCGCATTTCATCGCATCGAAACTTCTCCTTATCAACAAGACACTTAAACAAAACTTGCGATTGCGATCGGAAATGAACTGGTGGGGACCACTATCACGTGTCTCATTCAAAACTTAAGGAACTTTATGAATTTGAACGAAATTCTTCATATTTGGTTGTTCAGGGCTTAAAAGCCCGAAGTGACTATTCTTTAATAAAACTTTGTTCTTGCGTGCTTTAACCACAAAGTCTTCATTTCCTCTGCAAATTCGGCTACGCCCATCAAACATTAATTCATCTCTGCAATGGTGGCTGCTGCCCATCAATATTAAATTCCATCCTTATTGTTTCTCCATTCCTCTTTAATACATGGGGTTGTGCACTCAACCTTCTCTGCTCCTTTATACTCTATTTCTACCTGCACAGGGTACGCAGGTGACTTTAATATTTTCAACAGCATGTTGATGTATCTTACTGTGGACGAGTGGTCGACAGATGGGCCCACGTAGTGTTTTAGTTATGCGCCTATTTGGGTATGGTACCATGTGTCTAAAACATGTCATGTGACCTAAAATATGTTTAAATAAATCAAAATTTTATAATTTATTAAAAAATATTAATTATTCCTCAAGCATTCAAATACTTGAACAAATATGGCAGGGCCATCTGAAAAAAATGTCGAGCTTGTAACTAAATTTCAACTTTTAAGTTCACTACAAAAATATGAGTAATTTTCATCTCCATTTTGAGTTATTATATAGGGAGAAATCACAATATCTTATGCCATGATCACATTCACATTCAAAAATTATATTATTTTTTTGTCAAACGGAAACATTGATAATTATAAGAATATATTATCCAATTGAAATTGTCATGCAATTTTTCTCTTTTCTTCTACACACAGAACATTATGAAAACACCATTTGAATTATTGTGAAGATTGCGAAGGAAGAGACAAAGCAAGTCTCACTATAAAAATGACTAATGTAAGTTCATAATTCCTTAGTTATTAAGTTTTTAAAGTAGGTTTGCTTCTTGTAATTCAAGTTTTTGAATTAGGTCTCTTTTTTAATAGGTTTGCTTCTTGTGAAATTAGGTTTCTGAATATTTTTTTCATTTAGGTTCTTTATCAAATATTCTTCTTGTGAATTAGGTTGGAACCTTTTTATTGAATCCGGGTCACATGAATTTTATGTACTCCTAATAAGCAAAGATGACGTCTTATGAATTAGGTTGGAAGCTTTTTATTGAATTCGTGTCACCTAATTTTTATGGACTCTTAATAAGCAAAGATGAGGTGAGTAAGTGTCATTTTTTTGGGCCCAAAGGATATTTAAATAGCTACCATAGATGGGATAATTTATTATGGTTGACTGTCTAGGCATGCAACTTCACTTGTATTGGTTTTATTGTGTTGTTGTTGTGCATCACAGATTCCCATATATTGGTTGTTTTTACTTTTATTTGGACTCACTGAATATTCATCTAGAGATATGTGATGAACTATTTTAACTATCATTCAAACAAAAATGGAATTACACCCAAGATAACTCTATTTATATGGACATTAGTATTAAGCCAGTTTTGGAGAGCCATAAACTATTAAGGTTATGATCAGAAAAATCCCAGTTGTCTCAATAAGGTTCTTTGCCAATATATTCAAGAAAAGTGGCCATCAACAAGGTGGAAAATATATTTCTGGCTCATCCAGATGGATGCAAAAGTAGTTTTGTTGTAAGACATGTTTGCAGATTGAAAATCTCTTGTATCTGCCTCTCATCCTCTATTGGCCAGGGGTCCATTATTGTCTATTATAAATTCTCTTAGAATCAAAGACCAACAATTGGGAAGTAGATCCTCTCAAGTAGTTCTAGTAAAGGATTTGACTACAAGCGAAGCTAGTGTGTAACGAGATGGGTGGGTTTTTCTCAATCCTGATCTGATGTGTGATAAAATTCTTGGAATTCTATGGTGGGTTCATTTAGACTTCGATGTTATTTCCTATTAGCAGTTCAAAATTATTTTTTGTGTTAGTCTTTGGTATTCATGCGGCCCATCAATGGTGTGTCCATTTAGACTTAGGTGATTTGTTGTTAGAATTTCAAAAGTACTCAGGTCGCCCATAATTTTGGAGAGGAGAGCTCTTTCTATGATTTTGATGGAAATAGATATTCTGACACTTTCACATTCACACACTATGAAACTAGAAAATTATTTGAAACTTCTCTGCCCAACAGAGCTATTAGCCAACAACCTTTAGATTCTCATCTACATGGAGGATAGAAAATAATAAATATGAATGATTCACTAAGTGAAAGCACTGGACTGGTTGACATGAGTGGTGAGGCCATTTTTGGGGGAAAAGGGTTCAAAAAAAGATTGTGAACAATCTAAATTGTCAAATCTGAAATATATTTATTTTGGAAATAGGAACGCTGGAAGATGTTGAATGTTAATATCAAAAAAATAAAAATTCAATTGTTAGCCATCTATAGGAATTTAAATAGTAAGAGAGGTGCCAGAATAGTTAACATTTTCAGCTTATTTTAACATCCAAGACAAAAGTCAATGACACCATTCTTCAATATATTTCGAGATTTTTCAAGGACACCATTCTTAAATATAACTAGAGATTTGTCAAGGACACCATTCTTTAATATATTTAAAGATTAACTGATTTGTCTTGATGAAATATGAAGGAGAACTGGTATTTTTGTAGATTAGCAGAAGAAAATATTTTTTTAAAGATTATATGAAGCAAAGAGGGTGCATATTTGAATATGTTTCATGCATTAATGTTAGCAAGGAGAGCACAATTTTATCAGCAGTATGGAGGTACCTCCACCCAGGAATAATTCAGAGTATAAAGGGGTGAAGGTTTGGTTCATGACATGCAACCTAGCTGTTGGAAAAGGGTTGATTTTATGCCTTGAAGAAATAGCAAGAAAATCCTTCTCTCGGTAGTTACTACTGCTCAGATAATTTTGACTGTTGAAAAGGTTTTTAACAAATTCTATTCAATGTTATAGTGTTGCGTACAAAAAATAGACCAAAATTGTCATTATTTTAGTTCACAACAATGAATCTGCACAGCGTCTATAACATTAATTGACAACAATGAATCTGCACAACCCTCTATAACATTAGAAGATTCAGTATTTACCCAATGTAATCTTCGTCTCTTCCAATTTAAATATATAACATTAGTTCATAACAATAAATATGCACAACCTCTATAACAATAGAATATTCACTATTTACCCAATGTAATCTTCATCTCTTCCAATTTAAATACTAGTAGTGAGATGCCCTAGTTAAACCGTTTTTTATGCTCTTAAATTTATTTCATTAATACAAAAAAATAATTTGAATTTACACATATCCATATATTTTTATTTTAGGAAGGAAAATTAGGGAATGTTACTATATTTATATGCATATTGTGTAAATATTGTTGCAACTCATCTCTCAATTTAACTAATTCATGTTTTTGGTTTTAAATTATTTAAAATCATTTGTTATTCTTAACTTTAAAATAAAACCTATATTTAGTTGCAATGCCATCTTTTCACATTACTCGCTCATTTTTATACATTACTACGACATTTCTACGAGAATTTGAAATGTGTCCTTATTTGAAACCCTCATGTGCAGCTCGGCAGGGACTACCGCTGCCTTCAAGGCTTGTTTATTCTAGAATTGAACTTATATTTTCCACTTTTTTTTATGAGTATATTCTCATATAAATTTCAGTAATTCAAAATATTAATTACGTTTCTTCTAAAAGAAACTCATAAAATTATAACTCCTTCATGCAAATAGACTAAAATACATAATCAATGTCAAATTTATATGACTGCTATAGTCAAAAGTTTTATTAATTTATAATTCTTGCAACATTTTTATGTGGACATGACATTTATATTTTTGCAATTATTTTGTCACATTTCATCCTTGATCAACCTTCCCAACATTAACTCCATTGGGAAATTAATGACACATGAAAAATAGAATACATTCCTTGGGAAATACTCTGCACGTTCCGCCCAACAATAAATTGTCTTTGGCAGGTCCCCTAATCTAATACTGGAATCAACCCCCTTTTTATTCTTAGATAATTTTTTTATATATTCCTTCCCAACATATTTTTGCAACGTCATGCATTAAGGTATGCCAACTCTTTTTCTAGGTTTCCTTGTTTTAGCTTTTTGGAAACATCTTCTTTTATTTTTCTCTTTTTGTGTTACTCCACCTCTTGTATTATTTCTCTCTAAATAAGTAATTAACATAATATTTCTCTCCTATTATGTTAATTTTATTTTTATTTATTTTATTTTTTTAATTTATTATTCATTTAATTTTCTTTTAGGTATGTTTTGGAGACTTTTTAGAGAAGGTCTATCATGTAGAATTGACCACCAACAATTTTTTCTAAGCTGGTAAGAAGTTTTCTAAACTCTAGCTCTCTTTCGTGAATATTTCCAAGCAATTGAATTATTATTAACTCAAATAATAGTAAAATAATTACATCATCACAAAAGTCTCATCATGACTTTTATTGCCATTAAATCGAATAATATTTCAATGGATAAAAATAATAAATGTTTAAACGCAAAGCGATAGGGGTTTTTATACAGTTTCTTCCTTATATATTTTTACATGGTTACAAGAAAAAACATCAAATGTTAGAGAATGTGTGATAAGGGTGTGGGGATCCTTATAGTATAGAGGATGGAAATATTTTGTCATATTTTTTATGTAAAAAGATGGAAGGTGAATACAAATTGTTTTGAAATATTTTATGAAAATTATTTTAAATTTCAAAATATTGGTAAATAATTGTTATCAAAATAAAAAAATTCAAAATGATTTTTTTAAAATATTTTCAACTTAAAAATTATAAATAAATAAATCAAATAATACTATTTAGATAACCAAATTAATTTTATGATGAGAAGTGTGAGGGGGGCATTATCGTTCTCTAGATAAAAACTATAATTATTTTATTGGTAGAATTTGGAAAATGCCTCAATAATTTGATAATTTGGTAGAGGCTTATTCCCTCCTTCAGGGGATTTTCTAATCTATTTCCCTTTCTATCCAAAAATTGGTCATGGCGGGGCTCTTCAAGGTTATAACTTTTTCATCTTCACTTTGGCTCTTCTTTATTTGATTTTAGACTTAATACTCATTCAAAATGTACAGAGATCATTCGAGCTTTATGATTGATTTTAATGTAGTTCATGTTATTAGACATGATAATTTAGACGTGGACTTACTAGGAAGTGGTGTTGCTCTCTATGAAATTAAAACCCTTTTTATTAATGAGTTGGATACTCATCACTTGATTCTGTGATATGTGGGAAAGTGGCAGTAAACATCTCTATTGGCTAGGGGTATTGGGTGTTATGTTCATTCTCCCTAGGTCAGTTGAAACACTAGGATCTAGGTTCTATGGTGGTTGTGGACCGTTAATGTCCTTCCTTGTGAGGAGAAAATGGTTTTTAGGTTCAACATTCTTTGGTGTGCTATTCTGAGGCCATTCCTTGAGTTCCCTTGTGCTCTCCTTTCAATGATATCACCAATTGGTGTATTCCACATGTGGATCCTGATAGTGTTGTTTGGCTCACTTTTATTTGGATGATTAACTTTATATATTGTACCAATTTGATGATTCATAACTTTTATTGACATTGGTTTCGAACTTTACTGGCATGGTCTATGGTAGATCCCTAGGTGTGCCTTATTTTTTTGGTACCAAGACATATGGATTTCATAGTAATTATGATAAGAAAAAACAACTCTTCCCTTTTGGCATAAGAAATTGAGGAAATTTACACGGCTATCTCACAGTTGCATATTCAATATATTCAATTGGTGTCTAAAACTATTTCTACCATGGATATGGTCATTGAACAAAGAATGTGGGTATAGAGGGTTGAACACAATACCAATAGTGTGAGAAGTCAAGTTGAGTGATTGTAGCTATTAAAGGATAAGGGTATCCCAATACTAATTTCTCTATCTAATTATGTCATTTCTTATGAATTTCTCATCACTCATTTGAATATAGTTCGTCGAATTCTCGATCATGTGGACTCTTGAGAAGAATAACATCATCCAAATCATGTCTAGGTCTGCATAGAGGTCCAATTTTATATAATGTTAGGACTTTCTTGTCAAGTCCACACTTTTGATACCTATAGTGTGGTTATTTTTGTTTTTAAAATTTTTTATTTTGTATCATGATTCTGAAGTATTCTGTGATGATAGATTGCAGTCTAAACCTTTTATACTGCTAAAATAATACTCTATACATTCAGGTAAAAATTTTCTTAATATAATATTTTCAATATTTGAATTTTGGCTTATGTGATCCATAGATATTTTACAGAGATCTTTCGGTGATAATCACATGAGACAAAACTTTGTCGACGCCTTTTGAATCAACTGGTGTGGTTCATATTCATGACGAGATGACAAATAAGATCCATTCATTAAAATTAAATATATGCATAGAAGGGAAACTAGTCATTGGAACATAGAGGCTAGCTTGACCACTACAAAAAAATAGCGGTATTTATTTCATTTTATTCAATTTTAAAAATATATATTTTGATTAAAAAAGAAAAAATGCTAATTATTTGTTTAATTTTTATTTATAATTTTTATTTTTACAATTCCTTGGATTATGCTAATAATATATATATCTTATTTTATTTTTTCTATTTTTTTTAAATTCGTGTCTTGAATTTAATAATGGACCTTTTATAAAAAATAATTTAAAAAGGGAAATAAATAGGGACAATTAAATAGAAAGGATAGGATAAAAGAGGAAGGGGACAAAAAAACCAAACCGGAAAAAACTGCCCTCTAAGAATAAAGGGTCAGGATCTAACACCTACTAATATTGCAACTTTCATCTCTATTAAGATTGGTAGGACTTTTTTAGATTTCTAATGTGTCCCTTAACCTACAGTGATGAAACTGGTGAATCCTAGCAATAACCTTAGCATATTCAATGCTGATGTGATGGTGAGTCGTTTCTGCATGTTTTGATAAGGCAAGGGAGCAAGATCTTCCATGCTTAATATTGGCAGCGTCTTCACAAATCCTTTCCTTTATCAACCGACCAATTTCACCAATGTAATGATTCCCACAGGAGATCGGAATGAGGTAAATGCCTCTTCTTTCTTTGGTGCTCACCTGGTCCTTAGCTAATCTATGAGAGTTGTGAATGATGTTAAGGGGCTTCAAGGTCGAAGAAACATTATGTTTTTTAAAAGCCCTAGCAATAATGTTAGTGGTTCCTTGAATGAAGGGAATGTGCACACCAGAAGATCAATCAATGGTGTTTACCTCATTCCTTGCTCATGTGGGACTCCTTAAACTGGTTAAACTGGTCAGTCGATAAAGAAAAGGATTTGTGAGCATGTTGCCGATATTCAGCATGGAAGATCTTGCCCCTCTTCCTTATCAGAACATGCAGAAAAGGCTAACCATCACATATGCATTGAAGAGGCTAAGGTTATTGCTAGGATTGGCCAGTTTCATCATCGTATGTTAAGGGAGGCGTTACAAATCGAAAAAAAGAACCTACCAATCTTAATAGAGATGAAGGTTGGAGTATTAGAAGGTGTTGGATCCCGACCATTTACTCTTAGATGGCGGTTTTTTTTCCTATTTGGTTATTTTGTCCCCGTCCTCCTTCATTCTTTCCTTTCTATTTAATTATGCCTAGTTATTTATCTTTTTAAGGTATTTTTTATCCAGAAATTAAAAAAAAATTGAATTAAAAAAAAATTATTAACATAATCCTAGGAATTATAACTATAATAATTATAAATAAAAATTAAATAAATAATTAGAATTAATTTTTTTTTAATCAAAACATATATATTTTTAACCTTCTCTCCATTTATTTAAGTTTAATGACTCTCTCATCTAGTCCTGAAAATGAACCACACTAATTAGTTCAAAAACACGTCAACAATATTTTCAATTATAATTTTATTTAAGAAAAATATATTATAAAAGAGAAACTCAAATATAAATGTTTCCCAAAATTATAAAAATAAAATATATTAATTATAAAAATAAACTCACTAAAATGAAATATAACATTTTCGTAATGACAAATACTTTGAAAATACATATAAAATAAAACAAAACAAATATATTGAAAATAAATAAATAAAATTCTAATTGAATTTCTATATATGTCAACTAATTGACTTCTGAGATTCTATTTTTTTTTTCAATATAAAATTTGGGCTGACCGAAACAATTAAGAACTCTTATCAAGAAGTGAGTTATTTATAAAACAAAATTATAGGTTGACCAAAACAACGAAACATTGTTATCAAGATTACCATTGAACAGCTGAGTGGCTGATAAGACAAAGATGCGGACTGACCAAGACAAGGAGATGCTGATATTAAGATTGTCATTGAACAAGTGCTTTACTTGATAATATGGGCAATTGCGCGGAACTCTAAAAAAGATTTAAGAGATTCAACGATCTTCTGAATTGACCCAAAAAGATTGAAACACTGTTTTAAGATTACCATTGAACAAGTTGATGATTGATTATTAAGATTATCATTGAACAAGTCAATGATTGATTATTAACATTATCATTGAACAAGTGAATGGTTGATTTAAAACTCTAGGGAGCAAAATTTATCAACGGAGTGATATAGCGAAAACACTATTATTCTGAGGATAAGTAAGGCAGCCGGTTTCCCGCCTCGATATTACTTCCGCACCTGAGAATGGCACAAAGCATTTGAAGGTCAAAGTTAGTGACATCGCTACGTTATAAAATTGCCCAGCCGGAAGAACACCAGTGAAGTCCAACTCTACAATGAGATGGGAGAAAGATGTAGATTAACGTTTTGTATCATAGTTTTGCTTGCAACCTCACATAACTAGCAGCCGTGGGCAACCAGAAAAAGTTGTGCGCACGTTTGAACAATTAGAATCTGCTGCCCGAGGACTTCATGTAAAAAAATGATAATAAGAGTCAAAATTTTGACGTCTTGGTACTCTATCAAAATTTCCAACTTGGAATCCAGCTAATAAATCTTGTTTGGTGTTGGTAATGAGTTATATATGTGTATAGTGGGTCTAATAGTTAAGAACATGTTTTTATTTTTAAAAGGTTATAAGTTCAAAACTAGAGTGATAGAATATGTAATGCATAAGCTTCTGTATTATGTATTTAGCTGTGATAAGGGATGAAATTCAGTTTTTCACTTTGTGTCTGGTTTCCGAGTATGAAAGATATGAGAAATTCCGAGGGTTCTGCTTTCCGTCTAAGTTTTGGGAGAGTTTACTGAAATTAACTCGAAATCTACAGTGGTTAAGGCTTTGAAGTTCTATTGTCTTGAGAATTGGAGTGTGTATGAGAATTGTATTGTTGTCTCACTGTGTTTTTTTATTCTAAGTATGCCTACCTCACCTGTATGGGGGCTGTGGGTTTTGACTTTTCTAATTTCTATTATATTATAGATGTTGTTAAAGAGTTTGGTATTAACATCCCAGTTTCTATGAAGGCTTCCTTATCTGTCTTGTTTTCTCATTTCCTCGGCAATTTAATTATGCATGCCTTTCAATTGGCTATGCATGGCCTCCTATTGACTCTCGTTGTTTTTCTTCCATCTCGAGTTTTCTCATCTCTTATCGTGTTACTCATTTTCCAATGATGCTATTTACAACCTCTGCAATGCTAGATCGGCCTTATGCCTTGTCTGAACCTTCGTAGCTTGGCCCGCCAATCCTATGAAATTCAATGTATGGCCTCCAATGACTTTTTCATGTGCATAACTCTGTTGGATACCCAATCCAGGTTTTTTCATGCTCGGCTTATTTATAATGCTAAGAAGAGGGGGGGTTTCAGCTGTAATTGTAATGGTGGAACAACTAAAGTCTAGTGTCGAAAGGGTAGGTTCATTGTGAACCCTCTTGTTTTGTGGGGTTTATGTCCTATTATGAGGGGTTTCTGTCTAGTTTTGTGGAATCTATGTTCGGTTCAGTGGGTTTTTTTCCTTTTCTATGGGGTTTATGTCTGGTTTTGCGGGGTTTCTGTCCTATTCAGTGGCGTTTCTACTCAGAGTTAGTCCACATGCTGCTCGAGAATGGAAACATCCTGGCCATGCATGATTTGTCGTAGTAGTTAAGGAAACTTTTGTTTCTTTGGAAAACGACAGCTTCTCCTAGCCATCCTATTGCCAACCTCATAGCTCGATGGGTGATTGAAATAAGGAATGATAACATGAATTACAGTGCTAAAAATGAGGATGTTACTCTCGACAATTGAGATATTTTCCTCTGTTGTTTATTTAAATCAATTATTGAAATTATGTTGCACTTCATAGGTATTTTTAAATCATATACATGTTTTCCTTTAGCCTTGGTCTCGTACTCGCCCTAACAGAGAAAGTTAATCCAATGGTTAGTACTCCACCTGGAAGGCAGAATGGTGAAAGGTCAGGCAATGAAAATGCATGCTAAAGACAAAAAAAAACAGAACAGGAGAAAGTCAAAAGCCGGCCCCAAACTTGAGGGGAAGAAAGTCTGGAAAATAAATTACGGAAAATCTCTTTGACGCCTATGGGTCAGGTACTCCTTCTCAAGTAAAATCACTCATTTCACGATGGAAGCGTGACTATCAAACCAAAGAGAAGGGTGAAATACAAGAGGAAGCAATGGAGTCTCTAAAGGATCCATGGAATACGAGAAGTAGACTGTCATTATTTCAACTGTCCATCCATACATATTGGACCATGAAATGTATATTGGAAAAAGCCATAGCTAGTGTTCATGAAATTGGGGGGGACCGGAAAGTTTCCTCTATTTTAGCTGAAATGAGAAGGGATATCAAATAAATCCACCTTCTGCAACATCATAACGTCTGCCTGGGCCGCGTGGAATGACAGCTGCAAAGTATGAACCAATTGGATATGTAGGGTTCTAATATTAAGGACCCAACGCCTATCTAGTCATCTAATGATTGAGTTTTATCAAATCCTTTTCCTTTTTGTCCTTTTGACATGATTATTACAGGTAGCATTTACTTTCTGATATTCTTGTATGTAAATGAAAATAAATGTATTAGGTTCAAACTTTATCAATTTTGGTTGGCTTATAACTCTTTAAGTTGCCCAACAAACCCGATTTCCTGCAGATAGGTTGAAGCCATCCAACATTATTCATTGTAACCTGCATTTCTCTTTTTGATTAATGGAAAATAAGAAGAATCTACTAAACTTTAAAAAAAAAAAAAAAAGATTCATATGTCGTTAAGAAAAACCTTAAGTTCATATGACGTCAAGAAAAACCTTTAACTCAAATTTATCGGAATAGGTTGAATAGCCTATACCTATGAATGTGTTTGCATCGTGAGTCCACTCGTGGGGAATCGAGCATTCACCGTCATAATGGAGGAGCTAGGAGTTGGTGAACAAGAACGATATTGTTCCGAAGTTCCTGGACTTGTTTTCAACGAGAACTGTTAGACATGGTTGAGTCAAATGTTGGATTGGTTTCCCTGGACAAATTTTCATTAGCATTAGGGCGTGAAAATTGTTTTGAATAATAACGACTCTCCCATTCTGAAATAGCTCAATAATCTTATGCTCACAGACTAAAGAATTATCTTCATGTGATTGATGGTTATGTCGAAGAAGGAAAACCTTTCAACTCTTCAGGGAAGAGAGACCCTGCTCCAGTTGTTGAGACTTATTGATTGAAGACCATTATGTTCCCCTCTGGTGGGAGCACCAGTAGCAGTGTCAAATTATTAAAGCTGAAAAAGAACAAAAACTATTAAGATGACTGATTCGGTTCCCTGAAAAACCCCTGTGAGTTATTTTTGAATTTTATTATCACCATGGAATCATTTTGAGCAAATCAAGTGATGAGCGGAAAAGGACTGGCTATAGTATAACAACAATATTTAAGCGACTGTATAAAAGACAAAAGCCTTTGGAATTATTTTTCTAGGTTGTGCCACAGCCTTGCTAATAAAATAATATTGATTTATCTCTCGATGTATTTATCTCTCTATGGTCAAGATTACAGATGTTGAGGTGTCTTGTGGTGGCCGTTGAGCATATAACTAGTCAGCTGGCTCTCTCAGAGTCAAAAACATTTTTTGCCGTTCAATTAGCCTCAATAAGAGACTTCATGAACATTAAACTTCTTAATGAAAATGTCGACCTGATGAGAAAACAATATAATAAACTTATCTCACTTGATATATTTAAAAATATATTTATAATTACATTGTTTTATTGATGTATATTTGCAAGTATTTTAATGTAATTTGAGTGGGTTAATAGTTAATAGTATTTGTTTTTTTCTACGAAGTCATAAGTTCTCAACCAGAGAAATAAAATATGTAGGCCTTAATAAACTTTGCTTTCAAATGACTAAAAGATAGAATTACTAAATTCAAATTTAATTCCATCAAAAAAATAGATTACTTAGTATAGAAAAATTTGGACATAGACATCCTATATATATTTAAACTTCATTCAAATTTTACATACACTAAACTTCATTCAATTTTACATTATACACCGACGGTTGATTCGAATTTTATATTAAAATGAACAATACAGATTCCACATTAAAAATGCAATTTTTTCGGGAAACTATAAGCAATTTAATGGAGGCCAAGAGAAGATAGGCCACATGAAATCGAGAATGCTGAATGTAGAACTGTTGGGAAAGTATAGATTCCACATTAAAAATGCAATTTTAACAGGAAACTATAAGCAATTTAATCGAGGCCATGAGCAGATAGGCCACATGAAATCATTAATGCTGAATGTAAAACTGTTGTGCTCGATAATGCTGAATGTAGAACTGTTATGCTTTCCCAGAATATCCAAAAAAATGGCATTTAAAAACTAACTATATAAACTAAATATGTCATACCGAAATATGTCATATTGAAATTTGATTGGGCATATTAATCAACTAACCGAATCGAACCGCCTAATCTTCAAAGTTTTTTTTGCAATTAGACCAAATTTGGTAACTCTCCTCTTCATAACTCTTTAGCATAATTGAATTTGTATTTAGTTTCAAGTCATAAACAAAATCAAACAGTGTCTTTCATGGAATTATATTATTTAACATTAACGTTTAAAAAAAAAAATCAATATTAAAAAATAGTAATTTATTATTAAAAATATTTAAAAAAATAATACTTAAATTTATATATTTAATATAAAAATAAAATAATATAATATTAATTCCTTTCAAAAATTATTTTAAAATTAAACACATCATTGTATCTCTACTAATATATTTCATTACTTGAAAAATTATGATGATTTAAATGATATAGTTTAAGAATATGATATATTTCATTACTTAAAAAATTATGATTATTTAAATGATATAGTTTAAGAATACGTGCAATTATTTTGAAAGACAATGAAGTGAAATTAGATATAGATTTATTTTCTAATTGTTGTTCATATCGCAGAAATATATATATCATATTCATAAACATATATGAAACCAATTTAATATAATGGAATAAACAAATTAAATATATGTACATTTTGGTTCGACTATTAACATTTAATTATAATTTTATTTATAAAACAGTTAAAAATCTGCGTTAAAAGTCTGCATATAGTTTAATTTAAATGATTTTAGAATAAGTACAATTATGTTTATGTTTAACATTTAGTTATAATTTTATTTATAAAACAGTTAAAATTATGATATTCACATGAAGAAATTTCACAAGTAGTAAATAAAAACAAGATATTATTCACGAGTATGAGATTTATGTTTTTCAATTTGAAGTATTATTCTATGTTTTCGATTAGAACTATAGTATTGAGAAAAGGATTAATGAATAGTGGAAGGATTATTTTGGTATTGAAAATAATGGTAAAGCAAAAAACTTTGTGATCTAGGATAAAAAGAAGCTTCTATTTGAAACTTCAGTCACTCCTGTTATTTTGTATGGATGTGAGGTTTGGGGTTGCAGCATCTCTAGAGAATCCTGGAGAAATATTGAGCAAATCCAGAAGTGTGTTATAACATATAACCTCAAAATTAAAAGCAATACACCCTATCATATTCTCCTTATCGAAGTGGGCTTTCCCCTATCGAGAGCCTAGCTATGACTAGGCTCCTGTTGTATAAACACAAAATCAATAACATAGATGACCATAGATTCCTAAGAAAGCTTTAAATTCTAGCTGAAACCAACTAAGGCTCAAACAAGGTTGGTATAAAGATACCAGGGCCTGGTTAAACCATTGGGAGATCGATGAAAATGTTGCATTACAAAATATTAAACATTAAAAATATTGCTACTTCTAAGTTTAAAGAGAAAATGTTGTGCGAGAAAGACTTAGAGGCTAAAAGAAAATTAAGATATTATAAGGAGGTCATCAACCCTACTCTAGAATGTCAAAAGTGTCTCTCTGTCTTGACTAGCTCAAAGAAAAAAATTAATATATCAAAGATAAGAACGAACTCTCATGAGCTCCATAGTGAAATTGGTCTTTGGGAAGTTCCTAAAACACCATGGGTCGATAGGATCTGTCATCTTTGTGAGAATATGAACTTTGAGGATGAAAATCACTTCCTCTTATAATGCTTTATGTACAAACACATTAGATCTCAGTTTCATAATCTTTGTTCTAATACCAACCTTCCCAGCATTTTAACATGTCAAAATTATAGTAAACTCAGGATGCTTCTCTCCAAGCTCTTTGAGCATAGGGATACAATTTTAAAACAAAATAAATAATTCATTTCTTTAGGTATGATAGACCAAATCTCGGCCGCATTAGACGTTAACCATCATCATCATCATCATCATCATCAAGGTTAACACTTCTTAAAACATTAAATAACATTTTCATGGAAAAGATAGATCAAAATTGTTATAGAAAAACAATATATAAAAAGGAATTGCAAATTTAGATTCTGCGCTATCACATTAATGATTAAAAACATGTAAGATTGAAATTTTAACCAAAATTTTTAAAATTTGAAATAATATTTTAAAATTACAATGGAAATGTGATGATCTTGCAAAATGATAATATGTCATATTAAATGAAATCATATATGTGAAAAATATAGAGTGATATATGAAATTAAAATCATAGTAAATATTTCATAAGCATGTATCAAACAAAAAAAAATTTAATTAAGTTACATAAAATCATCAATGTATATGAAAACAATTTCAAACCATACATTAATTATCTTTATTTCTTAGGTTGGAAGAAGTGAAACCCTGTCGTCCATCCATCTAACTAATAACCCATGTATTCCACATTTGATAACTCTTATATAAGAAACTCTTCATTGATACATTTAATTATCTTTATTGCTTAGGTTGAAGGAAGTGAAACCCTGTCGTCCATCCATCTAAATAATAACCCATGTATTACACATTTGATAACTCTTATATATAAGAAAGTCTTAACTTTTTACAATGTGCTAAAACTCATAAACACAATGGTACTTCCCTTATTATATGTGAGGAACTATTAGCCATACACACAAATTAATGCATCCACTGTGTTAATTATTAATTTTGTTCCATGGACATTTTTTATCAAATTGTGTTTGGAAAATCCTTAATCACATGAAACAATACTTGATATATGATTGTATATTTTAAATTTTGCTTAAAAATTCATTGCTCACATGCAAATTGTGCTTGGTTGTACTAACATATTTTGCTACATTATTCATGGAGAGTATTTTTCATTTAGATTCGAATCATATTAATAAATCTCTCAAGATTTTCTTTACAATGTGTTATATAAATTTATGGGTTTACGATTTTATCTCTAATTTATATGGTTTAGCATTCTTCATGTTTATTCTATGCATTTGTAGAATCCCATAGCTTGATTTCATATTTAAGGATTAATATGTTCACTACTTTAAGTAATTTTCTTACGAAACTTGATTTTCTTAATGTATGGTTCTTTATGTGTAGGGAATTGAAATTGGGAGAATGAGTTTTTTTATATTTTACAATAATGGGGAAGCCAATTGTTAGATTTTAGGTATCTCAGAAGGTAATTCCGTGAAGGATACTCATAAAAAATTGTTGGTTGAGAAAGTTGCCCAAAGAGGGGTTTTGGCCAAAAGGATGTGGGTTTTCGACATAAAAGAAAACAATTATTTATTCTAAATGGTTCATAGGTTTCTAAAGTGATCTAAGTGAAAGGAAAAATGGAGAGCCTATGAAGAGGTTCATTGTGTGCAAGAGAGATGTGACTTCTCTTGTGTTATGGGTGCCTTGGGATGTTGATTTGGGGTAGCACAGGATGTTCTCTAAGTCTCAAATTTTACAGAGAGACTTAGACATATGTATTCGAGATAACCCAAAAATCGTTTTCTGAAATTCCACTAGAATTGTATTCTATAGAAATAATTAATTATGTTTAAAGGGACTCTAAGTCTAAACTTAGGAAAATAAAATAATTAAAGTGAATTAATATAATATGGGTGAGAATGATCTAGAATAAATGGATCAAGTGAAAATCTAATCTTAGCCGTTGACTAGAGATCTAATCTGGGTCGTTGAGGTCTCAACAAGAAGACTCTAAGATTGGCTTGAAGAGTCATTTGGAAAACACATTTTTGGAGACACAAGGGAGAGATCACAGATCGATTTATTTAGTGAGTAGTGCTCAGGAAGAAAACTTGATTGAGATATGTTTTGCAATGAGGGTCAGTAGATTCAGTTGGAAGGTTTCTTGAGTCAGAGAGTACATAGCAGAAGGGACAGAGAGATCCACAGTAGCAGCGTAGAGCCAGTGATGCAATGCCTATGCAATCACTATGAAGAGCTAGAGGGAAAGTCATTTTCCTATAAAAGATACAACGTAGAGCCAGTGTCATTTCAGGAAGATATTTTCTGGAGGCCATAAGGCTTAAATTTCTAGCTAGCAGTGAGACTATCATAAAGGGAGAGGGCATCCACAGTTGTGACGCACAGACTGTGCAGAAGCAGTGGAGGGCAGTCTAGTCTTGGTTTAGATCAGTGTTGGGTTCTTGTGGAGCAGTGAGGTTTGTCTCAGAACATCTGTTCTATTAGTTTGTCTATATGATTCAACCAATGTGTCAATCATAGATTTTCACTAATACTATTTACTACATAGTATATAAACCCTCAGATCTGCTGAACCAATTTTCCCGCATAGGGTTTTTCCGAGGACATTAGTCCAAAAAATAATTGTGTTGAATCATTGTGTGATATATTTTTGTTCATATTTTTTTCTGCACTTGTGTTTTTTCCACAGTTAATTTGTGTAGGATGTAGTGAATGGATTTTGGTATTTTCTTGTAGAATAGAGTGAATAATTTGTTAAGTAAATTAAAAATAGAATACTTTCCATCAATTTTTGTAGTAGGATTCTTGAGTTGACGTAATTTTCACATGGTATCAGAGCTTGTTTAAGCTGACTACAAGTGAGACAAAGAAAAAGTCCAGTAGATTCAGCATTGATGAAGCTAGGATCAGATATTTGTGTAAGCAGTAGATGGATCTCTCGATTGATTCTATAGTCCAAGAGAGGAGGGCTAGACTAACAATCTTGAAAAATTTCTCTCTGAGTGAGCTGACTAAGAGGTAGGATTGTTCCATGTTTTTGTCTGGACGAGGTAGGATTGTTATAGGTTGATGTTTGGTGGAGGTAGAGGGAGCGACGCAATAGATCTATGCAAATCAGCAGTTGGAGGGATGCAGTTGATTGTGTAGTAGTGATTGTTTGTGCAGGGCATCAAGAAGCGTAGCTAAAACACAATTTTGAATATTTCTGACCTCAGTGAGTTTTCTTGCCCAAGAAACTTAGATTCCCCATGTAGTAGCAACAGATTTTGTGGCTTGCTCCATTAGGTATGTGTAAATCCATCTGTGTAGAGGGTGAGAGGCAGCAGATCTAGAATGTTTAGTTGAGATTGGAGCGAGTGGGTTGTGTGACCAAGATCGATTGGAGGGTTCCTCCAACTATGTAATCCGGAAGGAAAGGCTCTCCTTCCTTTTATATGCGCATGACCTCAAGTACTTTATCGAAAGTTCTTAGGCTGAATCGTTGAATGCAACACCATTACTAACCTTCAAGAAGAATATGGAAAACGCCAAGCAATTGATCCTCGATGGAGTGAAGGATCATATTGTTTCACACATATCCGGGATAGAGACAACCAAGAAAATGTGGGATGCATTGGGAATTCTATGTCAGGGATCTTCCAAGTAATGAAAGATGTTTTCGGAGGAGAAAATGCATACCACAAGGATGCAAGAAGGAGAACACATTACTCCATTCTTGTCTAGACTTCAAGAAAACTAAGATTAGATGGAAGTTATGGGATCGTCTCAAGAGGCCATAGAGATGGTCAGACTTCCCTTAAATTATGTGTTTGACTACTATCAAGTCCCTATCTAGAGCATCATGGGCATAGCAAATCTTTCAGGCTCGGAAGTGATGTGGGAAACTCTTCAAGAAGAAGATATGAGGAGAAATTTACTCAATTGTCAACTTGAGAGCAGAAATAGCAGTGGTTCAAAGGCCAAGAAGGAGGAGGATGAGAATGCATCCCTTGCATCAAAGCTAGAGAAAAATCATTGTAGGAGGAAGAAGGATCTATCAAAGATCTAATGCTTCTCGTGTGGTGACATGGGATAGTAAGCCATAGAGTGTCCTCTTAGAAAGAAGGATAAGGATGAGAAACATGATCCTCAGGTTGGAGCAATGAATATAGAGGAAGAGGAGTTTGTTATGATTGCTCATATACCTCCAGGAGAGAGGTGGGATAATTTGGAATTGCGGAACCAAAGACCTACAAGATTGGGCAGGATCCTTGAGGATTCCACCTCTCGCATCATCACCTTGCTATAGGAACCCAAATCAGAAGTAGCAGGATGTATTTGTGCCAATTGGTGTAAAGGAGTGCTAAAGTGACAACACAGTGGTTAGTAGTGCCAAAGCCTAAGCAGTGTTGCAGTAGCATAGAGGGACGCAGTGCAGAGTAGCAACAACACATCAGCTTCAGAGAGGAAACGCAGAGGCTAGCAAGAGTCAAGTATTCATCACCAAGATGCAATATTCTAGTCCAACCTTGGATGTTTTTCAGTTGGAGAAATAAACAATGTTGTAGTGGAGTAGCAGTTTCCGGTGGCAGAGTAAAAAACAACACAGATGCATAATTCAGAGGGAGTTGTAGTACTGATGTAGTGTTGACATTGACAGTGTTAGCAGCAATACATATGTAGCATTTGTGAAGAGTTGGTGGACACATGTCAGGCATCAACAACGTAGAGGGATATGGTTTAGGGTCAAAAAAATATGTAGCAAGGCATATTGTTAGAGCACATTCCTTGCTAAGAGGGAGTTTTGATTTGGGGTAGCATCGTATGTGCTCTAAGTCTAATTTTTTTTAGAGAGGCTTAGACACGTATCCCAGATAACCCAGAAATAGTTTGGTGCAATTCCACTTGGATTGTATTCTATATAAATAATTAATTATTTTAAAGGAACCATAAGTGTAAACTTAGGAAAATAAAATAAAGAAATTGAATTAATAGAATATTAGTGAGAATGATCTAGAATAAATGGATCAAGTCAAAAATTCCTTTTAGCCGTTAATTAGAGATCTAATATGCGCCATTGAAGCCTGAACGAGAAGACTCTAACGTTGGCTTGAAGGGTCATTTGGAAAACACATTTTTGGAGACAGAAGGTAGAGATCATAGATCGATTTATTTAGTGAGAAGTGCTTAGGAAGAAAACTTGATCGAGATATATTTTGCAGTGAGGGGCAGTAGTTCCATTTGGAATGTTTCCTGAGTCAAATAGTACATAGCAAAAAAGACAGATTGAGCCACAACAGCAGCGTAGAACCAGTGATGCAGTGCTTACGTAGTCACTATGTAGAGCTAGAGGGAAAGTCATTTTCTTGCGAAGAAGGCATTGCAGAGCTAGTGTCAGATCCCATAGATATTTTCGAAGGCATAAGGCTTCAGTTTCTAGCCACCAGTGAGAGCAACACAGAGCAAGAGGGCAACCATAGTTGTGACGCAGAGATTGCGCGGCTGACACAATCACTATGTAGAGGGAGGTCGGGGTAGTCCAGTCTTGGTTCAGATTAGTGTCGAGTTCCCGTGGAGGAGTGAGGTTTGTCTCACAAGATATATTTTTTCCGCTTATCTGTATTATTTCACAGATGTGTCAATAAAATATTTGTACTTAGAATATTTACTGCATAATATATAAACCCTCATATCTTCTCCACCAGTTTTGTCGCATTGGGATTTTCTGAGGACATTAGTCCAAAAATAACTGTGTTAAATGGTTGTGTGATCTAGTATTGTTTAGATTTTTTTTTGTACTTGTATTTCTTTTGCAGTTAATTTTTGTAAGATGTAGTGAATGGATTTCGAAATTTTTTTTTAGAACACAGTGAATAATGTGTTAAGTAAATAACAATAAGAAGACTTTGTATTAGTTGTTGCATTAGGATTCCTGATTTGACAGAATTTTCACATAGCAGGGTTGAGCTCTTCTCATGGAGTTCGAGATATGCTCTTGGAAGAAGATCGTAACAAGGTTATCATTTCTTTTATGATTCTAGGTAAAAGGTTATAGGAGCAACAAGGTAGCAGAGATCTTGGAGGGATTAAGAGAAATACATAGTTTTATTTAGGGCTTCATATATGCCAATGAAGAATATTCATCCATGCTATTACAACCTTTGAAGGAGTTCGAGTGCCTCAACTTGCGTGAATATAAATGATGAGGAATGACTGAGGGAAAACTAGAGGGTTTCTATGATTGTGAAGAATGTAAATATAAAACTACCTTTTTGTGAGAGGAAGCCAATAAAAAGAGGCCACATCTCTAAGGGAGGAAAAATTATATCTTATGTAGGAGGTTCTGTAGCCTCCAAGTCTAGTTTGTTAACCTAATGGGTTTGTGCTAGAAGGAGTAGTGGATTAGTTTTTTGTTGTCTAGGGTGAGTTCTCTATTTTGTTAGAGATGGTTTAACCTATACTTTCTATTAGAGAGTATGTTGGATGGCTTGTGTAATGTCTAGAAAGGGATGAAAGGCGTTTGATATAAATGCAGGAGGGTCACCGACAAACTATGGAGGTTGTAAATAGTATCTTGAGGGATGAAATGCCTCATAATTATTTCAACTTAGGTCCAAGTAGCCTTAGGGATAAGTGTAGGACAATGAAATAAGGAAGGGGCTATGTTATTTAGTGTAGATGGATGTAGAAAAAAAATTTAAGTTTGTCCAGAAAAGGAGATTTGGAGAATAGTGTATGAATGGGAGATTATACAGTGGTCTTCAAGGAAAAGGACCAATGTTTGTTGGTGATTCTTTCAGGCTAATACATACAAGAAGTTTTAAGGTTTTAACTTGTTATGAAAAACAATGTATGATAGAGATCTGAAATGAGTAAGATCATGTGTTGATGGATATGGAAAATGAAGTGTCAAGGAAAAATAAGGATAAAAATGGTTGGTGCTAAAATGGTTGTATCAATAATTAATTCATGTGTATTTTTTTATTGTATATTTGGGAAAATTGCATACATAAAGAAGAAGATCACAAGCTCTATTTTTGTATACTATGTATACTATTCATACTAGTAATTGAGGGTCATGATCCCTTGTATGGGAGCCACATGATTCTTAAATTTATTGATGTAATAATAAAATAATTATGTGTTGGGCTCAAATATATATGTACATAATTGATTTCATTGTTGAATATTTCCATTGTGCAAAGTCCTTGTAACTTGTGAGTTTGTAGTGTGCTTGTGTGCATGATTAACCTTGGACCAAATCTAGGGCCTAAGGAAAATTCAACATTATATCTGAGATGATGGTATTAAATATTATTTGAAGAGCACATGGACTAGAGTTTGCACATGAGGAAGAGTGAGCTAGTGGAGGTAGTGTAGAATTAGAGGGATTTTAGATTTAGAGGGAGAATATGAAGGATTTTCAAGTTCTAACAAGACAGACGAGTTTTCAACCCATGCAAGGATATTCATGTAACATGGAGGACGATTAATGGTGGTCCAAGGAAAATTTATGTTACATGCAAGGACATTCATCCACCATGCAAGACAAAGTTAGGCCTAGTAAAAAAAAGACGTGGCACATGTGAGGATATGGATGAGTATGCAAGGACAGTCATGTCTAATGTGAGGAAGATCGTGAGTATGTAAGGAAATTCACAGCACAAGAAGCATGAATGAAATACCTTATTCAATTATACGGAGTGTTGTATTTCAAGTAGCTCGGAATGTATTTCCAAGAAGGATACCCACCAAATGTGGTTGGTTGGGAAATTTAGACAAAGAGGGATTTTGGACCTGAGGATGAAGTTTTAGGGCCTAAAAGATTTTATTTTTCTTATAAAGGGTTGAGAGGTGAAAACCCTAACACTGGATGCTTCTTAAGTGATCCAAGAGAAACGATAAATAGAGGAGAGCCCAGGAAGAGGTTCACTATGTGGTAGAGAGATGTGACTTCACTTGTGATAAGGGTTCTCTAAGAGAGTGAGATCTACTCTTGTAATAAAATTGTAGCAATATTATAATATACTCTATGAGGTGTAGTTAAAGAGATAAAGGAGTATCAAGGTAGCGAAGATCTTGGAGAGTTGAATATTAATTTTGAGTTTTATTTAAAAACTGATCTAGTTAAATGTAGAATATTCGTCCATGTTGTTACAACCTTTGGAGGAAAACTGCCTCAACTAATGTGAACAAAAATTCTAAGGAAGGATTAATGAGAAACTACAAGGATTCTATAAGTGTGAACAAAAACTAAATAGAAAAAAAAATTCATGTGAGAAAAAGCGAAGAGGAAGAGGTCATATATTTAAAGTAGGAAGACCTACGTCTTTTCAAGGAAGCTAAGTATCCTCCATGTCTATTCTATAGATCATATGGGTCTATGATGGAAGGAGAAGTAGTGGATCGATTTTCTGTTGTTTAGGCCGAGTATTGTATTTTTGTTGGAGAGTCTTGAAGCCTTATTTATTATTATAGGGATGGGTGAAAGGCCTATGTAATGTATAGAAAGGGTTGAAAGGCTTGGTATCCAAATCCAGGAGGGTCTCAAACCATTTGAAGGGAGTCGCCGACCTACTAAGGAGGCTGTAGGTAGTAGCTTGAGGGACGAAATGCATCAAAAATATTTTGGCATACGTCCAAGTAGCCTTAGGGTTACATGAAGGACAATGAAGTAAGAAATTGGGCTCTATTATTTAGTGTAGATGGTCGTTGATTGCAATATTTGAAATCTATCTAAAAAATGAGCCTTGGGTAGTAGTGTATGCGGGTATATTATACATTGGTTTTGAAGGAAAAACACCATTGTGTGTCATTGATAATTTGAAACTGATACATATAAAAATCTTTAAGGATCTCACTTATTGTGAGAAATAATGTATGAAATAAATTTGAGAGGAGTCATATCACTATGTGTTGATGAAAAAGGGTATACAGTTTTCAAGGGTAAATGAGGACAAATAGGGTTAGTGCTAAAAGAGTTGTATCAGCAAGTATGTCATGTGTATTTTTCCTTTCCATTTTTGGCATATTACAGATCTAAAGAAGCACATCATAAGCTCTACTTTTGTACACAATGAATACTAATTATTTTAATGATCATGGGCCATGATCCCTAATACTTGAGACCCGTGATTCTTTTATTGATGAGCTAGTAAAATAATTGAGACTTGGGCTCAAATCTCTATGTACTTAATCTGTTTTACTACTAAACATTTTTTTTATTCAAAGCGCTTGTAAGTTGTGGGTTCCTAGTGTGTTTGTGTGTGTGACTAGCCTTACACCATATCTAGGGACAAAGTAAAATTCAACACCAATATCACTAAGAAATATACACGATTTTTTAGTGTTTTCTATATCATTATTAAATTATTTATTTCAAGTTATAACTTTAATTAATATTAAGTTAACACTTTTGTCTCTTCTCTTAAAATGATAGGGTCTCTTCTTCATAACCATCTATTCTTGGATTTATGAGAGGGACCTTCTCCCCCTTAGAAATATTTTATTGGCAGTTGATAATGAGTCTCAATCTCCCTCATCCATCTCCTCATCTCCTCATCTTTGAAATCCCTTTCATAAAGAAACTAGATGAAGTAGGGTGTCTGGTTTTGCAATAAACCCTCCACTGGGTGCACCATGGTAAGCTAGAAATCTAGGCATTCCTTTCCAAAAGCAATACAAGATCAAAAATATGAGGCTAGATCTAGTAAGATAGAAGAATATATCTTACATATGGAGGATCACACTTTGATGTGCAAATTTAATATATTATTTCCCTCTAAAAATGATTTGTTTGGGTGGATCTAAAATAAATTGAACCCCGAGGGTCAAAAAAATTTAGATATAGGGGCTTAGGATTTTTTATTAGTCATTTTCTCTAGCCTGGAAGGGAGATTGTGGGCTTTTGAATTAGGGTCATATCTCTTCGACAATGGAGTGTTCTTCATGTGATTATGGAAGGAATAGTATAATCCATAGAAGGATGATATCCTTGAAGCCCTAATGTGGATGTGTTTGTTTTATGTTCGCAAGGAACATTGGGAGGAGCAAACCCTTGAAGGTATTATCAATGATATTGGAAAAATTTTCAAATTATTGGAGGTTTCCAAGATAGGTATGTACACTTCATATGCATGGATCTATTTTTCATGAATGTCTCGAACCTAATTCCAAACTCCATCGATATTCATTATCAAGATAATCAAACAAGTTCCCTTTAGATGCAGACACTATCATAAATATGGGCATCTTTTAAGGGACCATTCGATGAATACAAAGGAACCATTTGAAGAATTTTTTTTGAAAAAAGATCTAGTTGATATGGGAAAAGTCCCCCAAAGAAGAAGAAATTTGAGTCCCCAAGGTACCTCGAACCATGACTATATCTTTAGATTTGAAAATAGGACCGAGTCTTTGTCCTCTTCATCAGATCTCCAAAACATTTTAACATTCAATCAAGCATGAAATTAACACACAATTAATCACGTAACCCTATAGACGATGTGAAAAAGCCTCTTGAAGAGCCCCAATAACATCCATTACCATAGGAAATGATTATCTCTCCTTTAAAAAATGTTTCAATGGAACCCCTACTAGAAGATATGTATTTGTTTGACCCATGAATTGTATCCCTTGCAACAAAATGGCATGTAAAATATATGAAGGAGATTCCATATCATCAAGCTAGGATTTTTTATACGGCTTATCATCAAAACAATCAATTCGATTTGAGTTCCTCATAATCTGACCTTGGGTTGAAATGATGGATTTCAAGGTGGTCTCCTAGAATGAGGATGAAGTCTGAAAATGAACATGCAAGAGTAATAAGGCCCAAATAAAGACGGTGAACAATTACCTTACTTGGGGAAATTCATGCAAATATCTCGGGCTTTTTCCCTTTCAAATATTGAATTGTCTAAAGAGTTTTGTATGTGTTATGATTCAAATAGTTATCTTTTGAATGTCTATTATTGTTATGTAGCATGTTACTCGGAAGTATTTCCTAGATTATAGTCTTGTTTTAGAAATTCAAGATGTATATACCTTTTTCTTATTAATGAAAGGATCCATCTATCCCTCCAAAAATCCCTCCAAAAATAAAAAGGTATAACTTAAATTTTTTAACTTATATTTATTATTTCCAATTTGAAGTGGATGTAATAATCTCTAAATTATTTATAAATATTGTATGTTTTTTTTTCTAAATTATACTAATTCTATTTATGAAAACATACTGTTACAAAAATCCCTCAGTTTAGCTATGGGAGCCTAAAGACTGGGCTTGATGTCCATGCTTTAGCAAAATAACCAACTGCCCTGAGTGGGAAACCAGTTCTTTTAAGAGCAGTTTCGCCGCCCTTGAGAGGGAAACTGGCTCATTGTTCATTGCATTCAACATACTAAAACAAAAAAGACTAGAGTAGCATGTAGCTGTTGCTGCTATAGAAAGCCAGAGAAAATCAGTGAATCTCCCAAAACAGTAGAACGAATGTACCATGTTGAACCAAGACAGACGGGAATTACTGCGCGTGAGCTGGAGAAGGCGGCTCCTCCACTATGCGACACCAGTACTTGTCCTCTGGATTTTCAACATCTTCTTTCTGTTCGCCATCCTTGCTTGTGATGCCCGCGTCCACCTGCATGGGTTGCTTACCCAGGTCGGAAGGTGCTGAACCTGGGGGCGCGATCGGTCTCTCAGGAAAATTCGCATCCAGGGCAGGATTAAGACCAAGGGGAGGGGGAGTTGGATCGGGCATAGGAGGAAGACAGTGAGGTGTTTCTTCTCTCAGGGTGACAATAACAAAGGCAGTGATAATGGGATGATTGAAGGAGCATTCAAAGTGGAATTCCGCCCTATGAGAGGTCTGACGTAGAGCATGACTGTGAGAAGCACGAGAGGCAGGGGAGACAGGTGTAGGAGGATCAGCAGAAGGAGGCAGGGAGGGCTGAGCTGCACGTACATTGCCAAGATGGCTAGCACGACCTCTGTGGTTGCGGGTGTCTGGATAACGCCCCCACTCAATGTCCTTAGAGGAGGTCTCTGTATCTGAACTGGTAGAGGGACGTGAGCGTGTAGACCGGCCTCGACTCGTACCTCGGCGACACCGCATTCAGTGACGGAGCCTTGGCATGGCGAATGCAATAGTTTGAGGCTGCTTGAGATAAAAAGAATAGGAAGGGGCCGGAGGAAACCCACCATGATTCACAAAATGAGATTGCAGACAGGAATTGGAGCAGCAAAAGGCGCTTTGGCAAAAATGATAACCAGGTGTAGTTTCCAAGCAACTCAAAAGAGAGCAGCGTCTCCCCGTCTGTGTGCGAGCGCTTGGCTCGGCACAAGCAGCAGGGAAAGCGCTCCACAAGGGATGCAGAGAGTGGCAAGTGGAACAAGAACAATCTAGACTTCCCGAGACGATAGCCATTGTTAACCAACTGAGCAGGATGGGAAGAAGAATATGCCGGCGAGGGAGAGTAAATGCAGAGAGAGCTGGCTGATTAATTGCGAGGTTAATGGAGCCGCAGAGGGCCATATGGCCACCCCATGCGAGCCTCCTCGGGATGTGTCTAGGGACTAACATCCCATCAAACCGCGCTACCATCCGCATCCGGAAATAAATATTGTATGTTTATTATAATTATCAGTTTCAATTACATACTTATATTAAACCAAATTTCAAAATAATATATAACATTATTTTAAATTTATAAATCATTTATACTCAGAAAAAAAGAAAACTTCAACGAATAACCTTTCTCTTTCCACATCTACAAACTTACTAAAGTAACAGATTTATCATCAAATAATCATTAAAAAAATTTAATACAAAACATTAGAAACACATTTATCATCACATAATCATTAAAAAACATTTAATACAAAACATTAGAAATTTAGAATTCTTCACAAAAGCTCCCGTGTACCAAAAGCTCCTTTCGTCCTTAATGTACAACTCTCCATTGGGGGTATTTCAAAATAAGGAGGAATTGAGAATGTGTCATTCTATACTTTGTTAGTATGAGAAATTCCTGTGATGACTGTGACCGTGTGTGTATCACTGTGAATAAGAGAGATGTAGTATCGCCACCTGCAGTGTCGTCATGATTTCCTCAACACTTGCTAAGGTTCAAGAATTACATGATAACCGCATGAAAATGCCCTTATTCGATGAAGATTTCTATTGGAAATGTTCGTTATAGTTACTGATGTGGGAGTCGAAAATTCCACTGTAACATCCACGTTAACCACTATGCCAATGGATGTGAAGCTGCTGCAGCGATTACGAATCCATGCAAGGGAGAGGAGAAACTGTGCCAATGGATGTGAAGCTGCTGCAGCGATTACGAATCCATGCAAGGGAGAGGAGAAACTGCGAACATGAGGGTAGGAAGGTGACAAAAACTTTAAAAGGTTACTGATGAGCTGATGAACCAATAAGGCGGTGAGCAGAAACACAGAGCTCTGCTCAGATCCAGCTAAGGTCCTGAAAAGAAGGTTCCCTCCCAAATAACCTAGCAGTTATTCTAACGCATGAAGGGATGGAATAGCTGATTCACTCACAGAGGAACATCCGTTCAAAGGGTGGAAGGGAGGAATAACTAGTCATTTATATTGCTAAGTGGCAAAGGTTGTTTTACGGAGAGGACCTGCTCGGATCGTTTTATAGGGAAAATGAAAGGAATGTATTCAAAAAACGGCTCCACTACTACTGAGCCAAAGTAGAACTTCCATAGGTCTTGCATCCTCAAATCAGTGAGATTTGAGATGTTCTCTCTCATGCAAACCCACATGGAAATTCCCATTCATGATCCCTCATGAAAATTCCCCATTATATAGCATGCATGTCGACCCAACCAAGACAAGCAAGTCAAGAAGGAGAAGGAAATCGAAGCTAGCCTAAGGGGGCAGGGGGATTCTCCATCCTTCCAGTCTTAAGAGAGGGGCAGAAGCAACTGAAGTAGCCATGAAATTAGCAAGTTGATTAAGTTCTCTTAGAATAGCTGAAATGGAGAAAGCGTCAAAGCTTTCAAGCATGCCCCTCATTGTGTTTCTATACTGTAAGAGGTTAGTGAGACACATTTATTTTTCCGCAGAGTCTTTATAAAGTTTTTGTACTGTAAGAGGTTGCTGAGATGCCTTTATTTTCTTGCAGACTGTGGCTACACTTGACACTGGCATGCGTAACTACACTTAAGTGGCATGCGTAGCTACACTTGAGAGCTAGAGCTAAGTGGCAGAGGTGTACGCGAACCACAAAATTTGGATATAAAAATTGGAAAAGTTGGATATCAAATGCAGTGCACAAACTTTGGATGTAAAAAACTTGTACCAATACAAAACTGTATCGGGCGAGGTGAAGCTTATAACAAGAGCTCGAATATTTATCAGACTAAAAATTTGGTTAAAAATTCAGTGGACGACGTCGCAGACCATAAACTTTGGGTAAAATTATAGGAAGCAGAAAAAAAGTTATTCAAAAGATGAATTAATTAACAGTCAGCGATCAACCGATCGCTATAGTCAGTCTGAAGGCAAGGACTAATACTTGAGGGTTGTTTCAACATAAAGATTTGGATTATAAAGTGGAAGTTGTTCTTATTCATGTTCCATACATTTTGAAAACAAATCTCCATGTGTATGGTTTAGATATCTTTTATATTATTATTATAATTTACATAATTATAGTAAAGTAGTAATTATATTAAAATATGCATTTAAATTCATTAAGATTAATTTTTTATTAATTATATAATTATATTGGTAAAACCAGCTTAGATTAATTTTAAATTCAGTAAATGTGAAAAAAAATATGAAGTATGCATTTAAATTCATTAAGATTATCTTTTTATTAATTACATAATTATATTGTTAAGGCTAACCTAGATTTATTTTAATTCTAGATCTACTAAACTCAGAAAAAGATTAAATATCTTGAGATTAGTATATTTTTTAAAGTGAAAAGAGATTTGATCCTTCTTACCCCTTGTTATATCCAGAGTTAAGATGGAGTTAAGATGGATCTAGGCAAGTACAATATCTATGTAGCTAACATTGACATGTTTTATTTATAATTCATGTCCTCCTCATTAAAATGTTAAAACATGCCCCTCATATTTTTTCCCTTAATTCATACATTTAATTATTTTTATTATTATTATTTTCTTAACTATTAAGAATTATCTCAATATTTCTCTCTCTATATATTTTTCATGTTAAAATATTTTGCTCAACCCATGTATTGAAATATTTTATAATATAAGATTTTTTTTTTTAATTTGAATTTCTTTATTTTTCTCTATATAAAGTAGATATAAGATTTTGTTATAGAAGGAAAAACAAGAATTGCACACCACACATATATTATGGTCTATTACATACAAATCATAGATATACATCAAATATTTATGGTGCTTATGAGATCCAGTGGATTCCAAACAAGGAGATTGGTTTTTCAGAAATTATCTCAACAACTAAACCAACCAACAAACCAAGTCTACTTACTATAGTAAGTCTTATTTCCATGTCCCCCCTTTAACATTTACATTACTACATAATCTCAAATTACAATATAGAGAGCACATATTAGAACAACATAAATCATTTTTGTCTCATTGGTTTTCATCAGTGCTCACGTCCACTCTAGAATCTCGTAAATATCACTATTTCTTCACCACCACTTCTTCGAGTTCTCACTTGACATCCATTTAAAACATAATTTCCTTTGGTCATATTTTATGAACTTTAAATATAAACAATATTTACATGCTCAACACATCCCCGTTTTCGTGATAAGAGCTATAAAGTAGTGAACCATCCTATGGACCAATCACCATTTGTCAGATATTTTTCTTTCGTCTACGTGTTAATTGCTAGGATGAAGGTCAAGATACTAAATGTGTTCAAAATAGTGATATGTTAAAGGGTTTCCGAACACCAAAAAAACTAATTTTAATTATGCAACACTATTTAATAATTGGTTCTACACCAAAAATATACACATGTTAGAACATATACACCACTCATAGCTAAAAGAGTCTAAGAGGATGTGCACAAAATTCATCACCATTGTCACAATCTGAGAAGTACTGAAGGTTGTATTCTGGAAAGTCTTCAAAAGTAGCTATTTTATCATATTCCTTTAATTTTACATTTAAGAGATATTTAGCACAATTTTTACAATTCAATGTTGTATGTCCATGTTTTCGACAATAAAATCATTCGACTCGGTTTCTGTTTTTATTGACCCTGGCCTTGGAGAATAGTGCCATATCACGATGTGAGATGTCATCTGTGACACCTATTTTCATTCTCCTTTCTTATGCTAATATTTTTGCTATCATTTCATCTAATTATCAAGAGGAAAATTGAATTAATTTGAAAAATAGAATTATCATAATTTGGAGATAAATTGTTTAGCAAAATAGCGTTAGCATTTCCATATTCTACTTTTCCCCTAGTTCTCCCCAAATCCCTTATGAGATATTTTAAATCATTAATATATGTAGACCATAATAACCGTGATGTATTTTATGTTAGAATAACTATATTTTCAAGGAGAATTTTTCATTCATAGCCTTTTCCCCAAATATTTAACTTAACTCTTCCCGTATTTGTGCAGAAGTCTATGACATGAAGGTGTGATCTAACAATGAAAGGCCTATAAAGACTTAGATTTTTATTCCCTTTTCAAGAAAACAACTAATAATTTAGGGTTTTCACATGTCGACTCTCATTGTAACATACTGAAATAAAAAAAAAATTACAGAATACCTTAATTATTAACTTACCTTAACTGTTACATTACTAAATGATTTTTCCCATTGCAAAATTCGTTAACCAAGGTATAAGGTTATCGGCTTTGAAATATTTAACCAACACTTAAGAACTTATATGTTCGTTGATAACTAAACCCCAATTATCATTTCACTTTGGTCACACTCTTTTCAATTCCATTTAATGCCTCGATTTATGTTTGTACCAAACTAAAGTTGTCATGTACTGGTGTATTAATGTGGCACCAATTGCGAGATTTATTTGGGATTGGGTCTGAGTTTTCATGGGCCACTTGCCCTTCCACACGCCGTCCAATCTCTTGCAATCTATGGTGGGATTTTCTCGATGGGAAAATTATGTTTTGGGTAGGATTCCTACTACCCTTTACGCAATTTCTCATTTTCTCTGCTTCGACATTTTTTTTAGCTTATAACTGATAAGGGTTTTCACGCCACCGCCTTGCTGCTTCTGGGTTTACAAAGGAACGAAGGAATAACTTTATTCGGTTTTCGCCCATGGATTCGATCCAGAGATGGATAGTTCTCTGCAGTTTAACTCTGTTTGGGAACCCGCTACGCCAAATTCAATTATCAGGGTTTTAGATGCTTCTCGCCATCTCATCATTTGGGTTTTCATTCCATTGATTGTTTCTTTGCAACTTAGATTATGAAGTAGTTATTCCTCTCAATCCTGATGCTTGTTTCCCATTGTTTACAACTCAGTGTTTGGCTTTCCTTGGGAAGGCTTTTCAGTTTCAGGTAATCACGAATGCCTGATTCTCATATTCATTTATGCTTACATTGATTTCCCACTTATAATCATGGTGTTTTTTTCTTAATATTCGTTCTCTTGGGTGTTGCGGGTACACTCTTAATGGAAAGTAGGGTCCTTTTTCACTTCGTAGGCATTGGATTTTCTTTGCTATTGATTTCATATATTTCCCAGGTATTCAAATGTCAAACCTTGATTAGACCACTTCTCGACGAGATTAATTTGTTTTACCACTTGGCATGGTTTTCAATTTTACAGAGCTTGTTTAAAGCTTGGGCTCATTTTTAGCTTGGGGAGCTTGTAGACAATTTACTTGCATTTTTAACTAGAAATTTTTATTGTAATTGTTATTTTCCTTTAGAACCATATTATTCTATCAGTTTTCTTCTGAGCCAATCCTATTGGTCTCGGTCGATACTCCTAGTCACCGATTATGTACAATGCAGATTTAGAAGATTATGAAGTTATATAGCTCTAATTTTATTCAGTTCATTGACTATCTCTACCGTTTTCTAATTTGTACTAAATACAAGATAACTTCGTCAGGATGTTTATACTTCTTATAAATTTGTGGACTTTTAATTGTTTTAACTTTCTCTCTGCTTATGTACAGTAAAGCTATTTCCCGTTATCTATTTTGTTGTCATTCTACTGAGCCTTCAGCCAATTTTTTTATTCTATATGCTTCTCTGTTGCATTTCTTTAGTGTCTATAGTCTGGTTTTATCTATGTTTATAATGTCAAGATCTATCTACATATTATTTGATTCTAAACATGTTAAATCTTTATTCTTGCATATAACTTATTTCTATCTGTTTGCTGACTGGACCACCGCGTTACTTTTATGAGTATAATATTTTGACAGGAGGAACGACATGTTTTGAGTTGATGTCTCCATCTCGAATCCCAAACAGACAGTTTTCTCCTAGGTAGTTTTCATAGGGAGGATTCTTCAAATTTAATTTTTGTTTTAAGCTTAACTTTAGGCACAAGTATGGAAAATTCATTTCTATCCCTTTTTCCAGCTATTCTTTCTTCCACGTTTTATACAGGAATACATCCTTTTATCATAGTTTTATAGGTAGTATGCTACTTCTGTAGCAACTTTTGTAGCAACTTAATTCAGTTTTCTCAGTAATCCTTTAAAAAATTCCTTTCTTGTGAAACCTAATACCAAACTCAGATTCGTATGGCGATTTTTCCATACCTAATTTATAACACTATGTTTAATTTACAAAATTCATAAATAACTCACAGAACCCTTTTTAACTCATAACGAATTCACATGATCTTTTAACCCATAAATAATTCACAAAATATTTTAACTCATACATAATCTTAGAACCCTTTTATTTTCAACATTTGTTCACTAGACTATAGCCATCAAAGGGGCTGCAAAAACATATACCAGAATACATATATCATGATATTATCCCCAGCGTAATTTACCAAAATGTATGAGTAGATACTTATCTGATTATGCCAATTGCTGATGATGTCCTCCCAACCATCAAGAAAGGCGATTACATCCTTCTCTTTCCCCCATGCTCCACACCTGAGAGGTACAGGATGACAGTATTTTCTGTTGTGACCTTAGGACCCCAAGTCCAGTTAGTACCAAAAATTTTCAAGAATTTTGAGTGGTTTCCAATGGTCTCTACCAGCTCAAGAAATCCTCAGTCTTTCCATAGTTTGTGATCAGAACCCCCATTCCTCACTGTGATATGCCTCTTATCCTCAAAGGAATAGGTAATCGTTCAAACTTTCCCAACCACCTCTCAGTCTTGGAATAATTTTACCATCAGTCTTTTTACTTTTTATTTATTTTTCATAATAATAACAAGGAAAATAAAATTTTCCTCAAAACACTAAATGTTTCTGTCACAAAATGTCATTTTACTAGTTAAGCACTAGAAATTTTTCAATAAGTAGGTGTTCCATGCTTAAAATAAACAACTATTATTTTTTACCTCGTATGTTCATAGAAATAGGCAACACCATAAATTCCCTTAGGCTGACTCCATTCAACAAGTGGGATCTCGACTTGTTGAGAAATGCTGATGTTGAAAAATAATGTTTGTAGATCTGAGACTTGACCAGGAAAAATCTTTCGAATATTGATGTTGCACAGATGAATAACTAGATATGAAGATTTGATTTTCTAGATCATAGACTAACATAGTTTCAAGAATTCCTCATGATTTTAGAATTTTGTCTCTTGATCTTCTGGTAGTCAAAGAAGAATGAATTTTCCATTCTAAAGTCTAAAGTGGAAGCTTGAACTGGACCAGTTCCCTTCTACATCTCAATGGTACATGTAATTCCCTTCATTTGAGGTATTTAATGTTGGAAATATTAAATTCCCCTACTGCCCTGTATAGAGAAAGAATTGTACATCAAAGTGGCAGAGGACTTAGCGTGCACGGGACTGTGCATTAAAGTGTGACATAAATGGAACAGTAGGGAGGATTTATTGTTTTTGGCCGCAGCCATACCTCTGCCGCTGAACGTTGATGATTTTTTGTGTTTTATTGACCACGTAGCATACAACAATGATAACAGTCTTATCTGCCATAAATCCATCATACCAAGTCTTAAAATTTCAACCACCGCACCGCCTCTATCCATTCACCAACCACATTGAATTTTGCTTTGAAGTCTGTTGAAATTGGGCTCGAAGTGTTTTGTTTTCAAATCCTGCCGTCGCATCCCCCAGTGTTATTATTTATCCATTCCACAAGCGCTTTCCATATATGTTTTTGTGATATGCTGTTTTATTTCTGATGCGATGTGTCTTGTTGATGTGAAGTTTTGATGCGATGCGATGTTGCGATATCACACATCGCACATCGCAACAGACAATGTAAAGCCTCCTCCCCAACTTTTTACCTCTGATGTATTTCTTGCAATGCGATATCGCATATCGCATGTGCTGCAAGTTAAATCCCTCCACTATGTTTTGTTCTGAATTCCATTTGCAATGCGATGTAGTGATCTCCGATGTGCGGTCCATAACACGTCACACATCATGATCATAGGTATCTTTCGTAATTTCCCGGTCAGCTTATTGCTTGCGATGCATTGTAGCGACATCGCTCATCGCTCATCGCAAAGCACAAATTCACACACATCACTTGGATCGTTGCAAGTCCATGATGTGATATGCGCTGTGGGCTTCATTGACATTCGCACATATATTTTTTCTTGTGTATCGTTTAATTGCCGCGACCAAAAGTTTTAACTTTGGTTTATGAATTTATATGCGGCAAATGTATTTTCTTGTTTTTTATTATTATTTTGATTACCACACTATATATATAATCCTTGAAATGAAAAAGGAAAGGTAATTGTTGCACAGACAGACTATGTCATCTTTTTTGAAAAGCCAGTAGGCGAAAAGAAAGACAGAGAGCGTCCTTGTGAGAAAAACAGAGGACTGTATTGTTGGTTTGAGCGTTGTGTCTGTAACAGCCTTGAGCGTTTTTGAGTTGTGAATCTAGAACCTTGTTCTGAGGAATCTATCATTTTGTAATAAGATTGTTTCATGATTAATGAAAAGCATTTTTATGCCATCTTCGTCTAGCATTCAGAAAATTTTATACTGAATCTCTGTGTTGAAGACGAGAATCTTTATTCTCCCTGTTTGTTTTGGAATATTCAGAAATTCCAACATGGTATCAGAGCTTATCCAGGCTCTTTGAAGGTGTCAAAGAAGCTGAAGGAAGAAGGAAGCTTGTTGCAACAGTTCACCAGTAGTTCTCTAGCAAGCCCAGCAGAAGTTCAAGTCCAGGTATTTATCAAAATAGAGTTCTTGTTTTTTAATTTAAAAGAGTAGTCCAAAGAAGTTTTCATAGACAAAGTTTGGTCTCTCAGACATAGAGGCAGATTGTTTGAAAACACAGTCAAGTTTATTTCAAAGTTCAGTTTGTAAGCCATGGATGGACTAAGCACCATTATGAGTATTGGAAATACTCAACTCCCACAATTTAATGGGAAAAACTATGAATACTGGGCCATTACCATGAGAGCCTTGTTTTCCTCTCAGGATTTATGGGAGTTTGTTGAAGATGGTTTTGATGAACTAGTAGATGAGCAAGCCTTTAATTCCTTAACACAGGCAGAGAAGGATATGTTTAAGAGAAATAGGAAGAAGGACTCAAAATCCCTCTTATATCTCTATCAAGCAATGCATGAGAGTGTTTTTCCAAGGATAACAGCAGCTAAGAGGTCCCAGGATGCATGGGAAACCCTCCAGATAGCCTACCAAAGAATGGAGAAGGTGAAGACTGCAAAACTTCAACTGATGAGAAGGGATTTTGAAATTATTAGCATGAAGGAGTTTGACACAATAGACTCATTCTATACAAAGTTGATTACGTTGGTCACCCAAATGAGATCTCATGGAGAAATAGTGGAAGAGAGAAGGATTGTGGAGAAAATATTGAGGAGCTTACCCTCAAGGTTTGATGTTATTGTCACAACCATTGAAGAAACAAAGGATCTCTCAAAGTTTTCAAAAGATGAGCTTCATGCATCACTGATGATTTATGAACAAAGATTGGGAAGAACAGTAAACTCATATTTGGATCATGCCTTTAAGACCCAGATGCCTTTTGGAAGAGGAAGAGGTCAAGGTAGAGGAAGAGGAAGAGGCAGAAGCCAAAACAGAGGAGGAAGAAACAACCCTTTAGATACTCATGGAAGGAGCAGCAATCAGAATCAAAGCCAAGGCCAAATTAGTAGCCAGCAAGGTGGACAAAAACATGCTCATGGACAAAGGTATGAGAAATCCAATGTCTAGTGTCATTATTACAAAAAATATGGGCATTATGCCAATGAGTGTAGGAAAAAGAGATATGACATGAATAATAAGCAGAATGCAAATGTAACAAGAGAAGAAAAGAACCCAAAGAATGTGCTATTAACATGTAATGTAGCACAAGATAGGTAGGATGATGTATGGTTCTTAGATTCAGTCTGCAGTAATCACATGACTGGAAACATAGCAATGTTTGCCAATCTTGATGAAGATGTTAAATCTGAAGTAACAACTGGAACTGATACTAAGCTCTCTGTCAAGGGAAAAGGAAGAGTAAGTATCCATGCAAGAAATGGAGAGCAGAAATTTGTGCCAAATGTATACTATGTTCCTAGCTTGAAATGTAATCTTTTGAGTGTTAGGCAGCTCATTGACAAAGCTTACAATGTATTTTTTTTAAATTATGTATGCACAATTATGGACATACCTCCAAGCAAGAATGTTATTGCAAAAGTGCAGATGACCAGCAATAGGATGTTTCCTCTCAAGCTCAAAGCTGACTTGAAGGAAAGAAGAAATGTAGCAGCTGTAACAGAAGAGGTCTTTCAAAAGGAAGTGAAAGATGAGAACTGGTTATGGCATTTGAGATTTCGACATCTCAATTTCGGAGGTCTGAATTTGTTGCACAAGAAAAGAATGGTAATAGGAATACCATTGATAGAGAAACCGAACAGCCTATGTGAAGGCTACATCTTGGGAAAACAACACAGAGAAAACTTTCCATCAGGAAAGAGCATAAGGGCAAAGTCACCCTTAGAAATTTTCCATTCAGATTTGTTTGGGCCAATGAAAACATCATCAATTCCAGGAAGCAGTTATATGTTGACCTTCATTGATGATTTCACAAGAAAAACATGGGTTTATTTCTTCAAATATAAAAGTGAAGTGTTTGAGAAATTTTTCCACTTTAAAGCTCTTGTAGAGAAACAAATTGGGCAGCATATCAAGGTCTTAAGGGCTGATAGAGGAGGTGAGTATATCTCAAAATAATTCTTGGGTTTTTGCAGAGAAAATGGCATACATAAACAATTTACAACAAGATACACACCACAGAAAAATGGAGTTGTTGAAAGGAAAAATTGAACCATCATGGATATGGTAAGAAGTATGCTAAAAGCAAAACATTTGCCAAATGAATATTGGGCAGAAGCTAAAAATTGTGTGGCATATATCTTGAATAAATGCCCAACCAAAGTAGTAATGTATAGAGTTTTGGAAGAAGCATGGAGTGGCATAAAACAAGGAGTCACTCACATGAGAGTTTTTGGTTGTGTGGCTTATGCACACATTCCAGATCAGTTGAGGAAGAACTTGGACAGTAAGGGGGAGAAGTGCATATTTCTTGGATATTGTGAAGAATCCAAGGGATATAGATTGTATAACCCATCCACAAAGAAATGTGTTATAAGTATAGATGTGCAATTCATAGAAGAAGAAGTATGGGATGGAAGCATTGAGAAAACAGTCAATGTGAAAAACTATTTGTCTCATGATGATGATGAGGAAGATGTGGCTGAAAAGAACACCTCATTAGCAGCAGCACCTCCACCAACACAAGGACAACAAGGGACACCTCAAGCAAGAATGAGAACACGCTTGAGAAGTGGATGCAGTGCTTCTCCAAGCACACCACATGGAGTTGATTTAAGTGGTTCTTCAAGCACAACTACACCAAGCGAAAGAGGAACCAGATTCAGAAATCTAAATGAAATATATGAGCAAGAAGTAGTAAATGAAGGTATAAATTTTTTATTTGCGTTGTATTTTCATGTTGATGATCCTATTCATTTTGAAGATGCAGTGAAAAACAAAAAATAGATAGAAGCTATGGATGAAGAAATAAATGCCATAGAGAAAAATAAAACATGGGAATTGGTTGATCTCTCAAATGGAAAGGAATTCATTGGAGTAAAATGGGTCTATAAGACCAAAATCAATGATGAAGGTAATATTGAAAGGCACAAGGCCAAAACTTATTGTCAAAGGCTAAAAGCAGCAACAAGGAAGAGATTATGAGGAAACCTTTGCACCGGTTGCAAGAATGGAAACTGTGAGAGTTGTGTTGTCCATAGCAGCAAAACACAAGTGGAAGGTTTGCCAAATGGATGTGAAATAAGCATTCCTAAATTGAATTTAATGGAAGAGGTTTATGTTGAACAAACTCTCGGCTATGAGAAATAAGGCTAAGAGCACAAAGTTTGCAGATTGAAGAAAGCTCGTTATGGGCTGAAACAAGCACCAAGAGCATGGTACAGTGGGATAGATTCCTATCTACTGGAAAATGGGTTTGAAAAATGTGAAGGAGAACCCACATTATACATCAAAGAGAAATATGATAAGATGCTCATTGTTGTTTTGTATGTTGATGATGTGATCTTCACAGGTAATGATGATTACCTCATTGAGAATTTTAAAACAGTCATGAAAGATGAATTTGAAATGATTGATATGGGATTGTTGAGATACTTCTTAGGAATAGAAGTAGAGCAGAATGAAAATAAAATTTTTATTTCTCAAGAAAAGTATCTTAATGAAGTTTTAGAAAGATTTAACATGCAGGATTTCAAAGAAGCAATTACTCCCACAGTAATGGGATTGAAACTCAGCAAAGAGGACAGCAGCAAGGATTTTGATCCTAGCTTGTACAAAAGCATAGTTGGCAGCCTCATGTATTTGATTGCAACTAGGCTGCATATTATGCATGCTGTTAGTTTGATTTTGAGATTTATGGAAAATCCAAAGCAAGCACATTGGCAAGCAGCAAAAAGAATTCTGAGGTATGTGAAAGGAACTAAAAGGTATGGAATTTTATATACCACTTCAGAAAATTCTGAATTGATTGGTTATACTGATAGTGATTGGGCTGGAAGTATAGATGACTGGAAAAACATATCTGGTTATGTTTTCCATATGGGTTTAGGAACCATTTCATGGGCTTCTAAGAAATAACCTATCGTGGCATTGTCTACAGCAAAAGCAGAGTATGTGGCAGCTACAGCAATAGTGTGCCAAGGAGTTTGGATGAGAAGGATGTTGAGGAGTTTGTGCGAAGAATAGGTAAAAGGCACAGTGATTTATTGTGACAATAGCTTAGCCATAGCATTGTCTAAGAATTCCATGTTTCACAAAAGAACGAAACACATAGATGCCAAGTTTCACTACATAAGGGAGCTAGTGAACAATGGAGAAATTGTTCTGAAACATTACAGAATAGAAGAGCAGTTTTTCAACATTTTGACAAAACCATTGGGGCAAAAGGAGTTTAATTATCTGAGAAAATGCGTGGGTATGACAGAAAACCCAGCAGGTGATTTTAAGGGGGAGTGTTGGAAATATTCAATTCCCTTGTTGCCCTGTACAGAGAAAGAATTGTACAGCAAAGGGGCAGAGGACTTAGCATGCACAGGACTGTGCATTCAAGTGTGACATAAATGGAACAGCAGGGAGGATTTATTTTTTTTGGCCGCAGCCATACCTCCGCCGCTGAACATTGATGATTTTCTGTGTTTTCTTGACCACACAGAATTAAACAGTGATAACAGTCTTATCTTCCATAAATCCATCATAACGAGTCTTAAACTTTCAACCACCGCACCACCTCTATCCATTGACCAAACACATTGAATTTTGTTTTGAAGTTTGTTGAAATTGGGCTCAAAGTGTTTTTTTTTTAAATCTTTCCGTCGCATCCTCTAGTGTCATTGTTTATCCATTCCACAAGCCCTTCCCATATATGCTTTTACGATACGTTGTTTCATTACCAATGTGATGTGTCTTGTTGATGTGAAGTTCTGATGCGATGCGATGTTGCGATTTTGCACATCGCACATCGCAACAGACAATGTACAGCCTCCTCTACAAATGTTTACCGTCGATGTATTTATTGCAGTGCAATATCACATATCGCATGCGTTGCAAGTTAAATCCCTCCGCTATGTTTTGTTCCAAATTCCATTTGCGATGCGATGTAGTGATCTCCGATGTGGGGTCCATCGCAGATCACGCTCATAAGTATCTTTTGTAATTTTCCAGTCAGCTTATTGCTTGCGATGCGATGTAGCGACATCGATCATCGCTCATAGTAAAGAACAAAGTCCCGCACATCACTTGGATCGTTGCAAGTCTGCGATGCGATATGCACTGTGGGCTCCACCGACATTCGCACATATATTTTCTCTTATGTATCGTTTAATTGCCACGACCACAAGTTTTAACTTTGGTTTATGAATTTATATGCGGCCAATGTATTTTCCTATCTTTGTTTTAATTTTAATTACCACGCTATATATATAATTCCTGAAATGAAAAATATGGGGTAATTTTTGCACAGAAAGACTATGTCCTTTTTTTGAAAAGCCAGCAGGTGAAAAGAAAGGCAAAGAGCGTCCCTGTGAGAAAAACAGAGGACTGTATTGTTGCTTTGAGTGCTGTGTCTATAACAGCCTTGAGCGTTTTTGAGTTGTGAATCCAAAACTCAGTTTTGAGGAATCTATCAGTTTGTAATAGGATTGTTTCATGATTAATGAAAATAATTTTTATGCCATCTCTGTCTAGCATTCAGCAAATTTTATACTGAATCTCTGTGTCGAAGAGAATAATCTCTATTCTCCCTGTTTGTTCTGGAATATTCAGAAATTCCAACATTTAATGTAATCGAGGTTCACGAGACAAATCTATGGAGAAAAAAATGTCGGAAACCATTGTCTCTCATATATTCCACTCAGTGCCAAGTGAATGAACAAGAAATTTCACTGCAACAATACAACTCTCTATTCAAACAACCAATCAAACAACACAACCACAAAGACTCTCTATACGACCAATGTATCAACACTACCAATAATGCTCCATTTGTCAGTTATTCCAAGGCGTGTCGAGGTGAGACTATGAGAAGGGTGCGCTTCGCGGTTCTGGAGTAGATTGCAACCCAAGTGAAAATAACATCAAACAAGGAATTGAATTTGAAGTAATTAACCTCAAAGAAACTCACAACCTCTCACATTTTCCATTGGAGTAAAACCAAACCTATCGGTTCTATACCAGGAAGGAAAAATAAGAATTGCACAGCATACATAAATTGTTCCTCTATTACATACAAATCACATAAATACATCACATATTTACAATGACTCGTTCTCCGCAACAACTTATTTATTCTAGGCTACTCTTTCCTAAGCTATTTCCTTACGGTGTTTCTTTTGCAACATATGGTGCAATTGCTAGTTATGGTTCTTATGAGATCCAATAGATTCCAAATAAAGAGATTGGTTGTTGAGAAATTATCTTGACCAACTAACAAACCACATCCACCTACTATAGTAATCTTTATTTCCAAGTGTTATTTAATATGAACATTATAATATTTCACTTATGGTGGAGACCAAAATATTTTTAGTTATTATTTTTGTTAGTAATGCATTTTTCTTTTAAATGTCATATGTAACATTTCTTCCTGATACTAAAAGGCATTTTTTTATTTATGTTTTATTTTAGTTATTTTGTATCTATATGTAAACCTATGTAAAATTAAGATGCAAATTGAAGTATTTTAATTATGGCACATTTATTTATTTTTTTATTATGTTTATGCAAGTAAGAACCTCTCACATACTGAATTGTATGGGGCTTGCATAAATATAAAAACATAAACCTTATTTATATATTAAAAATTTCTGTGTTCACATATAATTATTTAAATTATTTTTAAATTATTGAAATTCACTAGTATAGATGATATTTCACTGTGATATGAAATTATATCATGATCTCAAGCAAAATGTGTCTTTGTCAAAATTACCTTATCATGTTATATAATGTTTTGATAGGTTAACACATAAATAATGGAAAAATCACTCTCTTATAAAATTATATCGTCATTGTTAAGAAAAATGTGTCTTTGCCAAAATTACCTTATCATGTTATATAATATCTCTTTTTCAAAATTATCTTATAATGTTATATAATGTTTTGATATGTTTTACATATAAATAATGAAAAAAAGTAGTAAGTGAAAAAAAAATATCAATAATTATGGTAATACAAAAATACAGATCATTCTCAACACTGATTGAATTGTTCTTTGCTAAAAGTGGTTGTTACTTGTGGTTGCTTTACCTTTGTGGTTGCTTTACCTTTGTGGCTGCTTTACCTTTTATTATTCATCCATAAAATTTGAAATTAGTTGTGCTTTATAAGAATTTTTTATTCTTTAATTTAAGAATGATAATGTAAAAATAAAATGAATTATAATGTTTCACATATAGGAAATGGAAAAAAAGAAGCAATAAGTGACCAAAAAATACAGTAATTTAAAATCAAGAAAATAGAAAAATATAAATCATTGCCAATAATAATTGAATTATTTCTTTTTATTGGTTAAAAGTGGTCAGGTATGAGTGGTTTTTTTATTTTTATCCTCCATCCACAAAAGTTGAAACTAGATGTGGTTTGTATTATTTCTCAAGCAAAGTATGTTAAAGAATTTTTAGAAAGATTTAACATGCAGGATTGCAAAGAAGAATTTACTCCCACAGTAATGGGATTGAAACTCAGCAAAGAGGATAGCAGCAAGGATTTTGATCCTAGCTTGTACAAAATCATAGTTGGTAGCCTCATGTATTTGACTGCAACTAGGCTGCATATTATGCATGCTGCTAGTTTGATTTCCAGATTTATGGAAAATCCAAAGGAGGCACATTGGCAAGCCGCAAAAAGAATTCTGAGGTATGTGAAAGGAACTAAAAGGTATGGAATTTTATATACCACTTCAAAATATTCTGAATTGATTGGTTATACTGACAGTGATTGGGCTGGAAGTATAGATGACCAGAAAAACATATCTGGTTATGTTTTTCATATGGGTTTAGGAGCCATTTCACGGGCTTCGAAGAAACAACCTATTGTGCCATTGTCTACAGCAGAACTAGAGTATGTGGCAGCTACAGCAACAGCGTGCCAAGAATTTTGGATGAGAAGGATGTTGAGGAGTTTGTGCTAAGAACAGGTAAAAGGCACAGTGATTTATTGTGACAATTGTTCAGCCATAGCATTGTTTAAGAATTCTGTGTTTCACAAAATAACGAATCACATAGATGCCAAGTTTCACTACATAAAGGAGCTAGTGAACAATGGAGAAATTGTTCTGAAACATTGCAGAACAGAAGAGCAGTTTTTCAACATTCTGACAAAACCATTGGGGCAAAAGGAGTTTAATTAGCTGAGAAAATGCGTGGGTATGACAGAAAACCCAGCAGGTGATTTTAAGGGGGAGTGTTGGAAATATTAAATTCCCCTGCTGCCCTGTACAGAGAAATAATTGTACAGCAAAGGGGCAGAGGACTTAGCGTGCACGGACTGTGCATTAAAGTGTGACATAAATGGAACAACAGGGAGGATTTATTGTTTTTGGTCGCAGCCATACCTCCGCCGCTGAACATTGATGATTTTCTTTTTTTTCTTAACCACGCAACATTCAACAGTGATAACATTCTTATCTACCATAAATCCATCATATCGAGTCTTAAACTTTCAACCACTGCACCGCCTCTATCCATTGACCAACCACGTTGAATTTTTCTTTGAAGTTTGATGAAATTGGGCTCAAAGTGTTTTGTTTTGAAATCTTGCCGTCGCATCCCTTAGTGTTATTTTTTGTCCATTCCACAAGCCCTTTCCATATATTTTTTTGCGATACGCTGTTTTATTACCAATGTAATGTGTCTTGTTGATGTGAAGTTTCGATGCAATGCGATGTTGCAATATCGCACATCGCACATTGCAACAGACAATGTAAAGCCTCCTCTGCAAATGTTTATCACCGATGTATCTCTTGCGATGCAATATCGCATATCACATGCGTTGCAAGTTAAAGCTCTCCGCTATTTTTTGTTCCAAATTCCATTTACGATGCGATGTAGTGATCTCCGATGTCAGGTCCATCGCACATCGCGTTCATAAGTATCTTTTGTAATTTCCCAGTTAGCTTATTGCTTGCGATGTGATGTAGCGACATTGCTCATCGCTCATCGTAAAGCACAAAGTCCCACACATCACTTGGATCATTGCAAGTCCGCGATGCGATATGCACTGTGTGCTCCACCGACATTCGCACATATATTTTCTCTTATGTATCGTTTCATTGCCACGACCAAAAGTTTTAACCTTGGTTTATGAATTTATATGCGGCTAATGTATTTTGATGTTTTTGTTTTAATTTTGATTACCACGCTATATATATATAATGCCTGAAATGAAAAAGGTAGGGTAATTGTTGCACAGACAGACTATATCCTTTTTTTGAAAAGCCAACAGGTGAAAAGAAAGACAAAGAGCGTCCCTGTGAGAAAAACGGAGGACTATATTGTTGCTTTAAGTGTTGTTTCTGTAACAACCTTGAGCATTTTTGAGTTGTGAATCCAAAACTCAGTTTTGAGGAATCTATTAGTTTGTAATAGGATTGTTTCATGATTAATGAAAAGCATTTTTATGCCATCTCTGTCTAGCATTCAGCAAATTCTATACTGAATCTCTGTGTCGAATAGGATAATCTCTATTCTCCCTGTTTTTTCTGGAATATTCAGAAATTCCAAGATTTAATGTAATCGAGGTTCACGAGACAAATCTGTGGAGAACAAAATGCCGGAAACCATTGTCTCTCATATATTCCACTCAGTGCCAACTGAATGAACAAGAAATTTCACTGCAACAATACAACTCTCTATTCAAACACCCAATCAAACAACACAACCACACGGACTCTCTATACGACCAATGTATCAACACTACCAATAATGTTCCATTTGTCAGTTATTCCAAGGTGTGTCGAGGTGAGACTATGAGAAGGGTGTGCTTCGCGGTTCTGGAGTAGATTGCAACCCAAGCGCAAATAACATCAAACAAGGAATTTAATTTGAAATAATTAACCTCAAATAAATTCACAACCTCTCACATTTTCCATTGGTGTAAAACCAAAGCTATCGGTTCTATACCAGGAAGGAAAAATAAGAATTGCACAGCATACATAAATTGTTCCTCTATTACATACAAATCACATAAATACATCACATATTTACAATGACTCGTTCTCCGCAACAACTTATTTATTCTAGGCTACTCTTTCCTATGCTATTTCCTTACAGTGTTTCTTTTGCAACATATGGTGCAATTGCTAGTTATGGTTCTTATGAGATCCAATAGATTCCAAATAAAGAGATTGGTTGTTGAGAAATTATCTCGACCAAGTAACAAACCACATCCACCTACTATAGTAGTCTTTATTTCCAAGTGTTACTTAATATGAACATTATAATATTTCACTTGTGGTGGAGACTAAAATATTTTTAATTATTATTTTTGTTAGTAATGCATTTTTCTTTTAAATATCATATGTAACATTTCTTGCTCATACTAAAAGACTTTATTTATTTATTTTTTATTTTAGTTATTTTGTATCTATATGTAAACCTATGTAAAATTAAGATGCAAATTGAAGTATTTTAAGTATGGCACATTTATTTATTTTTTTATTATGTTTATGCAAGTAAGAACCTCTCAGATACTGAATTTTATGGGGCTTGCATAAATATAAAAACATAAACCTGATTTATATACTAAACTTTTCTGTGTTCACATATAATTATTTAAATTAATTTTAAATTATTGAAATTCACTAGTACAGATGATATTTCACTGTGATATGAAATTATATCATGATCTCAAGCAAAATGCGTCTTTGTCAAAATTACCTTATCATATTATATAATTTTTTGATAGGTTAACACATAAATAATGGAAAAATCACTCTCTTATAAAATTATATCGTGATTGTCAAGAAAAATTTGTCTTTGTCAAAATTACCTTATCATGTTATATAATATCTCTTTTTCAAAATTATCTTATCATGTTATATAATTTTTTGATATGTTTTACATATAAATAATTAAAAAAATAGTAAGTGAAAAAAAAATATCAATAATTATGGTAATACAAAAATAGAGATCATTCTCAACACTGATTGAATTGTTCTTTGTTAAAAGTGGTTGTTACTTGTAGTTGCTTTACCTTTTATTATTCATCCATAAAAGTTGAAATTAGTTGTGATTTATAAGAATTTTTTATTCTTTAAATTAAGAATGATAATGTAAAAATAAAATGAATTATAATGTTTTCCATATAGGATATGGAAAAAAAAAGCAATAAGTGACCAAAAAATACAGTAATTTAAAATCAAGAAAATAGAAAAATATAAATCATTGCCAATAATAATTGAATTATTTATTTTTATTGGTTAAAAGTGGTGAGGTAGGAGTGGTTTTTCTATTTTTATCCTCCATCCACAAAAGTTGAAACTAGATGTGGTTTGTATTATTTCATAATTGCATAGGAGGAACTATTTTAATTATACTCATAAATGTGTATATTTTCTAATTTTGATTTTAAAATTAGTTTTTGAAAATTGATAGATTATTATATTGATAAATCTGGTTGGTAATATCTTTTTATATTATTTTTTTTAAATATATATATGTGTTTAAGTTATATATTAATTTATTTTACAATAATAATAATAAAACTGAAATTTAATTAAAATTTTTAATTTATTTTTAAAATTTAGTAATATAAAATGTATAATAAAATAAATATTTGATATATTTATATATTTAATAATTATTTAATTTATATAATTACATCAAAAATATTAGAAAAACATAATTTCAAAAATTTAATAATTAATTATTTATATATCTCCATTTCCTTTTAGGTGTGAGGACTTTAGCTCAACCGGGGAAGGTCATTTACTTGAAAAGACTTTAACATATAATGTTCAGTTCATGGCTCTAAACATCGTCCGACAAAAAATCCGGAGTTAAAATAAAGATTAAAGAACCCAAACGGGCTTAAATAACGTTCAAAGTTCAGATTATAGTGCCATATGATGACCTAAATTGTACTGAAGAAAAAAATCTAGTAGTTGTTCAGGGTGTGTAGCAAGCTTGCATTAAAATGAAATAAATAGGATTTTAGTGTTATCATAAAAACTTATGAATAACAAATAAAAAAAGATGTTTCCTTAACATCTCTAATTCTATGAATCAATCGACATTCTTAACATGTCTGTTAAATAAGCGTTAGGTCTCTTACAAAATTCCAAAAGAAACCAGAACAAGAGAGAAGGGGTTTAATTTGGTTAGAGTCATCTAACTAGTTTTATCCTATACCAATTTTTTTTTGTCCTGATCAGTTGATTTGCTGACAAGGTCATGGTCATAACGAAGGACAGAAAATTAAAACAACATAGCAGCAGTCATCTTATATTTTCTTTTTCTTTTCCAGATTTATTAATCTGATCTTGATGGCGGCATTCGTAGTGGTGCTGCCACTAATAAAGCTAATGCCATGGTCTTCAATTAATAGCCGCAGCAACAGGAGCAGGCCCTCTCCGCCCTGAAGATGTGAAAGGTCTATCCTCTCCGACATATCTTTCAATGAGATGAAGATAAACCAATAAACTGTGGGCGTAAGCAGGATAAAGGTTGCGGATGTCATTGTTGTCCAAAACAATGGGTACACCAACGTGAAAATATGTCCAAGGAAGCCAATCGAACAGGTTTGATAACCATCGCCATGAATTCTCGTTGAAAACAAATCCAGGAGCTTTGGGAACAACATCCCTCTTATTCACCAACCGCAACACTTTGACTCCTACCTCCTCCGTTCGCAGAGCAAATGCTCTATTCCCTACGCGCGGACTTGCGAATGCAAACGCAGTCACAGGTATAGGCAGTGCCGGAAAAGTTGAGTTGAGGAATTTTTTTATGTCATATGAACTTAACGTTGCCAGGGCAGCTCCCAATATGTATATTTCCACAGAAATCCCAATATGTATATTTCCATACGCAAATACCATTATATAAGACAGATGAAAGTGGAGTACGTTGAGTATCGACATGGCATAGGAAATTCATTTGCAACAGCAAGCAGCATAGACTACATGAATTTGAGTATGTTAAATTTGAAATGGTCGTATCCTCATAAAAATTCTCCCCCTACTGCTGAACATTGACTGAAAATATTTTGTTTGAACTTTCCACCAAAACTTGTTCAATCGTGAATTCGTCTCATTGACAGTCTCTTCGCAGCTGTGCAACTCCCCCCGCAAAACCATCCACCTGATGGCAACGTTGATCGGCATCACCCTCCCACGTAATTGGCAAATTAGTTTCAAAGCACTAGAGATAAGGATGTATTTTCCCCATGTGGCTGACCTCTTCGATTCCCAAAAGCGGGAACGAGTCACACGAGTAATTTTCTTCTATTGTTCTTATTGTCACACATGTTAGTTCTGTCACCTTTTCATATAGATTATATGAAAAAGGTTGTTGAAGCATATAGACCATTCAAATATTTAGCATGATATATTGTAGTCACCTTTTCATATAAATTATATGAAAAGGGTTGTTGAAGCATAGACCATTCAAATATTTAACATGATATATTGTAGTAAACGTCATATATTTTCTCTCTTGCTCTTTAATATTAATAGTAGCTTTATCCAAACTTAATCATTGTGATTTACAGAGTGTTAAACCCCGAGTAAGTTTCAATGGTAGTTTTTTTCTATTACCTTGTTTGAATGCAAAACAAATAACAATGTTGAATGATAAAAAATGGGAGTAATAAGGATCTAGTCAATTACAAATAGTTTACAATCTCAATAAGAAAACATTTCAGCTAGCTGAATATTTTATTCAAGACGAGAATTCAAGTATTTTATTTATGGTTGAATTATTGTAACATGAAATCAATGTACATTATCAATATTTATTATGTGCTAACACTGGAATCAATGCACATCGTTAATATAATTACTTTGAAATTAAATTACATCACACATTTAGTTACATCAAATCATAAATTAACATCCACACTAAAATCAATGCATCTAGTGCAAGCATTCAAATAGAATTAGAAATCAACATCTACATTGAAATCAGTGCATCGAGTGCAAGCATTGAGAAATAATAGAAACCAAAAATCAATGCATCTAGTGGAAGTAATAAAAAATGATTATAAATAAACATCTACATTGAAATCAATGCATCTAGTGCAAGTGAACAAATAGTACTAGAAATTGACATCTACACTAATATCAACTCAACTTTTGCAAGAAATAAACTAATATTATAGATAAAACACTAAACTAAAATTAATGAATCTAATGTAGTCAAATTCAATCAATCAAATAGGATTAGAAATCAACATCTAGACTGAAATCAATGCATCCATTTCGGTGAATAATATTGTATCCCTCCCCCCCTCTCTCCCCCATCTCCCTCTCTATCCCTCTCCCTCCCTCTCCCTCTCTCTATCTATATTTTATTCTCTCTCTCTCTCCCCACCTTCTATATCTATATCTCCCTCCATCTCTTCTTCTCTCTCTCCATATCTATCTATCTCTGTCTCTCTCCCTCCCTCTCTTTGTTTCTATATTATTCCAACTCTCTCACCTTCATATATATATATATATATATATATCCCTTTTTCTCTCCTTCTCTATATCTCTATCTCAACCAAGAAACATAGACTCTCTCTCCATATCTCTCTATCTGTCACTCTCTCTCTCTTTCTCCCCTTCTCTCCCCCTCTTTATTATTCTCTTTCTCTTCCGTCCTACTCTCCACTTTCCCTCACTTTCTCCATCACTCCCTTGTCACTCCCTCTCTCTGTATTTCTTCTTCATGTCGTCTCTCTCCGCATCTAAATCCGTCTCTTTCTCCCTCCCTCTTTCATACATTCTCTCAAGTCATTTCTCTCTTCCTCTCTCCCTTTCTCTTGCACTCCACTTTGTTCCCCACCCCTCTCTCTCCCTCTCTCTTACTTACATTCTCTCAAGTCATTTCTCTCTTCCTCTCTGTTTCTCTTGCACAACACTTTGTCCCCCACCCCTCTCTCTCTTCCTGCATCACTATCTCTCTGTCTCTCTATCTCTCTCTATAGCATTGTCACTATCTCCCTCCCTCTCTCTATATCTTTGTCCACTCCCTCTCCTCTCCATTTATGCTATCTTCCACTGAGTCTCTCTACCACTTCTATCCCTCCCTATATCGCCTCTCCTCTCCCTTCCCTACTTCTCTCCTATCTCCCTCACTCTCTCTCCATATCTCCCCTATCACTCCCTCTCTCTCCCCCTTCACCTCCATCTCTCTCACTCTCCCTCTTTATCTTTCTCTATCTCTCTCTCCCTCTCTCTTTATCTCATTATTTTTCTTTCTCTCTCCCCCATCTATCCACATGATTGAGAATTCTCACTTTGTGTAATTAGTAATATATGTAAGGTCTAATATAATAATATTTATAATGGAGACAATTATTATTATAAAATATTAAAATAATAATGATAAGTGTTATTGATTATTATACCAATATGAATATATAAATAAATAACAAATTGTTAAATTTATATTACATACACAACAATTTCTTCTTCCTATCAAATTGGTAGTTATGTGTCTTAAGTTATACATTAAATTTTACATTATGTTTTACACTTTTACATTTTTCATTTTAATATCCATATTAAATAAAACATATGAAGGAGGAATTTTATTTTATATATATATATATTCCCAACATTTAAAAAATATTTCCATAATTTCTTACATTATGCCTACATATCTCCCATATATTGGGTTGTAGAGCATCGTTCAATGCAAAAATTTTCAGCTCTATTCTGCAAACTCTCAGGTTTATTTTACATAGAAATCTATGCGTGGCTTTGTGAGAGGTGGTTCTGCCCCCTCCAGTAGTAAGGTTGTATTCTGAGATTATAATGAGTTTGGACCTATTGGTATTACCTATCAATATCATCATCTTTGACATCCTCTCCATATAGTGATTGGATGAAGTGGGTTTTTTCTAGATAAAATTGAGATACACACTATATTCTATTAATCAAATAAAGTTACATATATACATGAAGTATTGTCTGAAGATAGGGAAGCTATCTTAGATGCACAATAAGTTGGTTGAGAAAATATCTCAGCCTCACACCAAAATAGGAACTTAGATTTAGCTAACTCCTATGGAATATGAACAAGCTCTATACATTGAAAGAATAACAACTGAGACAAGTAGGAATTACATTTTCTAACACACACCCTTAGTGACTACCTGTCTCGATATCCATCTACAAAATCTACATTAGGTCATGTCTTGTAATTACACTTTGTATCTTGTTCATGCAATTGTCGATTTCCATATAAAGTAACAACCATCTACTGGAATGCATGGGTTCCCAACCGCTCCAACTGCCAGTCTACTACAAAGTCCTTCACATACATGGTTCATCCAACCTCTCAATGAACTCCCCTTAGATATAAATTTCACCTCATGGATTCTAAAATCAATACGTCCCACCCAAGTGTATCCATCTTGCATGACACACTCTTCTAGGGTGTTAAAACTCTCTGAGAGAGGGAACATATAACAAAGGGGTATGCATGCCTCTAAGGGTCTTACAACACATACAAACAACAAATGACATTTATATTTTCTCTAATTACAAATTGTGACTCATACTCTACCATGGTCATGCGTCTATTCTACAAACATAAACAAAGTTTGACTACATCATTCATATGCTAGAACACACCACTACTTTGGCTTTGTACTTTGAGCCTTTCGAATCTTCATTTTTTACTTTGGCATGCTGGTCTACAAAGTCTATTTGTGCTCAAACATAAGAAAAAGGATATGTCGACGTCCATATAAAGGATCAACCTTCCACCAGAATGCATGGCTGCTAACCGCTGCAACTGCTAGTCTCGTAGGATGTCCTTTACATACATGGTTCTGTCAACCATTATCACTGCATACATGTACTTATATCTACAGATCCCCCTTCAACGTGGCTTTTATTGGATGAGCCATAACCATGCTCTTCCTTCATCGGTGAACTCTCACCGGCACTAGATCTATCTTAGATCTCTTCAACAAACTTTTACTGGATCTCTTCATCGGTGCCCTTTCACCGGATCTCTTCATCGACGAACTTTCACTAGATCTCTTCATCAGTGGGAAAAGACTGGCATGGACCTGTTTCCAGTCCAGTTCACTATTACACGTGGTTTCTGGCTGACCACAAACCGACACTACAAAAATGGTTTTTAGCTGACCACGAACATGTAATTACAAAGTGGTTCTGAGATTACCAAAAACTTTACGGTTATATACAGGCCTTACAATAATTACAACACAATTCCAACTCTTGGAGTTATTAGGTACATACATTACAAATAAAACTACAAAAAACATCCTAGACTTGCTTACAATTAAAATGTGTGGCTCATAATACATCATGCTATTGAGTCTACTCTAGGAAACTCACACAAAAAAAACTTTCACTTTCGTTGTCCATCATCCTTTAAATGTTGTTGCTACTCCTTTACATCATATTTTGAAATGTTTACATATTAGGCATCTTTGTCTTTGTCAACTAAACCTTGGAACTCCATGCTTAACCTGTCATTTTTTAGAGTCTCTAATTCTAACAAAGTAAATTTACCTACATTGAGTTAGCTAGGCCCAATAAGGCTCAATAATTTTAAACATGATTCCAAGAAACAAAATAAAAAACATAAACTTTTTAGATTAACAAGAACATCAAATTTATCTCTCTCTTTCCCAAAGATGACTATTTTCCAAACATAACAACAACCATTTTTCTCCAATGATGCCTCTGATAGGTTCACTGATAAAGAAATGGATCAACGACTTTTCAATTGGCCTTAATGCAGTGCATTCCAGCACATATGATCCACACTTAGGCACTCAAAGCCACATGAAGAGAAATAATAACAAAATTTCCCTCTCAAAGCGAGAAGCCACGACTCCACGATTCAATCCTTCGTCGTCCACAAATTCACTACTAACATGCATAAAATTCAATGATTTTACACACAAAATTTCTAGTTTCAGTATCGAATTCCCCTGGCATCGTAGCGTAATTCCACTTCCCCTATTCACAATATCAAGGCTAGGTAACTGCTTCCAACCATGCCTCTGCATGCTCACTGACAGGCTCCAACAACGAAGACCCATTGTCGAGCTAATCTCCTCGCAATTGAACATGCAGATCCGTTTCCATTACACTGGGCACAAAAAAACTAGATCATCCTCCAATCTCTGATGTAGCTCCAACCACTATCCTTTGATGCCATTTTCACTGTCATGTCTTCATCACATCTAGTAGTAAATCATTCCTATAAATAAATGTTTCTATTGTTTGAATGGCCAATTCCAACATAGACTCAAACTTGTGACAATAGTTGGCCAAAATAAATGTCACAATAAATAAATTAATTCTTTCAACCAAATTTACATTACTCACATGACAACTCTTAAATAAATATTAAACATTCGCAACATGATATCATGGGAGCACTGAGATCTCTTAATAAAAATGCATAAATCTGAAATGCATAACTCTGTTTCCGTTCTTCTCTCTTCCATATACTTAGTTAGGCATAAACATGAACATAATAAAAGAAAAAAAAAACTAATCTTTATGGGCAGCACATCTCCCGATTCATCTTAGGGAGCATTACAAAGAAAGAAGTTTCAAGGCGATTTTACCCTCTATCAATGAATTTCACGCCTTTACTAGAGATAGCATTGACCAAAAGAAAATTTGAACCACTTCCCCTATCGGCCTTATGAAATTTTTTTTGTTTCTTTCCCACACTAATATCTCCATGATCATCGCAAATCCTCTAACACACAGGCCCATGCCTCTGCCGATTTCTTCAATGAGCTGAACAAGTCAAACAAAAACACCAACAGCTAATGAGAAGAGTAATACAACAAAGCCAACACACCTCCACACTGACAGTTGTCCCTCATTGTCTGCTACGCACATCCAAACCGACTCCGCTCATGGAAGAATTTTCTCTTGGGAATAGATTGGGGGATTGAAGGGCGCAGTACCATAAATTCATGAAGCTCAACTCGTCCCTCCATAATCCAATGCAAGAATGGATATCAACTCTCCTCCACACATATAATCACCAACAGATCGGCACTAGCCACTTCCTCAATGGTGGCCTCTCACAAGTTTGACTCACGACGGCGCTTCGCTGTGCTCTAAAAACCACGACTATGGATTGACACCTTCAACAATGCCAACATATCATATCCTCAAATAACGCTTCTTCATAACATTTATCGAGTTCATGATCACTTCAACTGCGAGCTGGACGATCTTGGGCTCACGGCGCCACCAATTTTAGTCCCAGCAGCCAGTAATTTTAATCTTCTGCGGTCAACCAAACTCGTGCACATCTCCTAATGCATTAGGCTCTTTTTGGGCTGAAATATTTTCTCAACAATGGATCAAGCGATCCGAAAAAACCCCATCTTTGATTTTTCTGCAAATTTCGAACCAAGCCATGCAAAAGATCATGCGACTTCTCAGTTGGCACAACAAGAAAACAACCTCTTCAATGAACAAACAATCAGAAAAATGAAGGCCATCATGATCTACACAAATAGGCACCACCCCCCTCACAAAAAAAACTCTCAAATTTCCACCATTAAATCGGACTAGGATGCGTTTTTGTGATACGCGCTCTCACAATAGCCTCCTGCCATGAATTTTGTCGCGGCGTTCTACAACCTTCACCATCAACCCTCCAAGTTCATCCTGCACGTAGGCTCAATCCAAAATCCAGCTATAGTCATAGCTGTGGGAAGCGTCCACCAGTTTCTTTACTGTGACCCTGGTTCTGTCCCACAGGACCCATTCATTAATTGAGCCGAAGCCGCCATCCTTGATGTTTGTTGCACTAAACATTAAAAATGTTTTCGCTCCTCTCGCTTGGGAGATTAAATAATAATTAGACTGCCCTCGTCCACCATGTTACAGAACTCACAAGAAAATATTTTTTATGCCTCTTTGTCAATGAATTTGTTGCAAGCACATATCCACTTCAAGAGAACCAGTGGAGGAGCACTCTTCCTATGAAAAAAAAATTCTTGATAACCCACAAAAGTTGTTGCGGAATGATGGCTGCTCGAGCACCTCTTCGCCTCGGATTTGGACCTACTTCCATCAGTGATTCTCGACCTCCTTATTCGTAACCACATGCAGGTTGCATCCCTCTGAATCACTGGATCCTTAAAACTGATCAAGTTGCCTCCAATAATGCCCAAATCTGAGTATCATCGGAACTCGATCTGGTTTCTTTAATTTCTTGAATTTCTGATAGATTTAACTGCTGAATTTGGCGAAACTCCTCTTTCTGGTGTGAGAATGCATGACTTCCAATACCAAATCGAAGAACAATGATATTTCAGCTCTCCACGCAGAACATGCAGTCACTGTGCATCCACACTACTATACTTCCCACATATCTATCACCACATAGCTACACTCTCTGCTTTCTTGCGCGGTCCAGCTCTCACCACTTCAAATGATTTGCGCACTACTGCTCTAATGTATCTTTGTGCAAACAAATGGACAACAAAAAAACTAAAACTAAAACACAATATACTCTCTTATTTCCCTCAGCCCAGGAGGGGCCGAGGTCCAGGCCCGTATGGGTTCTGATACCAAGTTTAAAACTGAGATACATACTATATTCTATTAATTAAATAGATAGGATCACCTTCTGGGACTCTCTCTTTAGTAACCCTCTGCTCAAAGGGGACTTGTTGATCTTGGGTGGGAATCTAAACTCCACTATGGGCTAGTCGGAGGTCTGGTATCCTCATGCTCATACTGATACATTGACGGGCTACTTCACCCCGAAATTGGAGGAGAGTCTTCTGTTGGATATATAGCCCATAAAGCTGAAACCCACCTGGAGGAACAAAAGATGTGGGGAAGGTCGAGTAGCGAAGAGACTTGATCATTTTCTAGTGGCAGAGAAGGTTGTGGACAAGATTTTTCAAATCAGGAAATGGATAGGTTGTGGGGGTGCATTGGACCATTTTCCTAATTTTATTGAGTTTAAATTTGGGCCTCGACAGCCTCCTAGCCCATTAAAGCTTAACAAGGTTTAGCTCAAGGATGAGACATTTAAAACTCTGGTTCACTCCAGGTGGATCGCTTCCAGCGCTATTAGTACACGCTCTGCAGCATATCAGTTTGCTCATAATATCAAGTGTCTCAAGGATTCCATCAAGGATTGGTTGGTGGCAAAGAGGCTGAGGGAGGACAACGAATTGAAGTAGGTGGAAGAGGATCTTCACATGATCTATGAAGGGAATGGAGGGGGTTTACTGTCCCAAGAAGATAAGAATACTCTTGTTCATCTTGAAGGGAGAAGGAACTCCCTCCTTTTGGAAAAGGAGGAATCTTGGAGGTTGAAAAGAATGGCTACCTGGTTATCATGTGGGGACGATAATACCAAATTTTTTCATGCTTACGCTAGAGGCAGGAAGGAAACTAATACTATCTGGAGCTTGCATGATGGGCAGGGAGTGGAGCATTCTTCTTTTGAGGCAAAGGCTAGGTTGGGGGTTGACCATTTCAAGGCCTTATTTAAAGCTCCTATTCATGCATCCCTAACGAAAGTTATTAGAGTTTCACAACCATTCTCGAGGTTTGTGGAGGAGGCTGATAACAGATCCTTGATGGAAGAGGTTTCAGAGAAGGAATTAAAGGATGTGCTTCAAAGCTTCCAAAAATACAGAAGCCTAGGGCCAGATGGATGGTCAATTGAATTCTTTTTGGAACTTTTTGATATGTTGGGAGAAGATTTGCTGAAAGTGGTGGAAGATACCAGAACTTCAGGAAGGATTCCTCCTTCTTTCAACTCTACTTTGATTACCTTAATTCTGAAAGTGGATAATCAATCTTCCCTGAATGATTTTCGTCCAATCTCTTTGTGTAACTTTATTTACAAGGTTGTCTCAAAGGTTGTTGCAAGAAGACTTAAAAGCATTCTATCAGCTCATATCTCTAGCGAACAATTTGGCTTTCTCGAAGGGAGGCAAATCCATGAAGCCATTGGAGCTTTTCAAGAGGGTATCCATAGCCGGAAGACCAAGAATCTCAAAGGGACGGTTTTAAAAATTGATCTCTCCAAAGAATATGATCGGGTAGGTTGGTTATATATTCGTATGCTTTTGACTCACCTTGTCTTTGGTATCGGTTTTATTAGATGGATCATGAGTTGTATTACAACAGTTTATTTCTCAGTTTTAATTAATGGGGCGGCCTCCCCTTATTTTCATTCTGAAATAGGTCTTCGCCAGGGTTGCCCCCTGTCCCCTCTATTGTTCTTATTGGTTGTGGAAGGTTTGAGTAGGGCCCTTCAGAATGCAAAGAGAAAGGGTTCTTTGAAGGGCATTCAGGTTGCTCCAAATATGTTCATTACACATCTACTGAATTGTTGATGATGTATTAATTTTCTGTTGTGGATCTGTGAGCGATGCGAATACTATTTGGGAGATTTTGGACCTGTTCTCCAAGGCCACTGGTATGGAGGTGAATGCTGAAAAGTCAATCATTATCACTCATCATTTGAGGGAAGAGGAGAGGCTCGAGTTTTTGTGGATCTTTCCTTATAATTCTGCTAGTTTAGATGTTGGGCTGAAATATTTGGGGCTCCATTTAAAACCAAATGCTTATAGGAAACAAGACTGGATGTGGCTATTGGAAATATTGGAAAATATATTAAAATTTTGGAGTCATAAATGGCTTTTTGATGCAGGGGCATTAGAAACTAGCCAGCAATGTAGGAAGTTTTGTCCACATGTTGTGGCTAGGAGGGTTCAGAATCATTCGAATTGTAGCAGCAAGGTGTCAATACCTTAGCTTTCTGTTGCATTTAGGACAGTTAGAATCAGTAGAAGTCGAATAGCTTTAGTTCAGTCCATCTTTCATGTTTCAGTTAATTCTAATGAACTGTAGTTAGGCTTTTGATTTACCAAACACGGTCCTCACAGAGGAATCGAAAAGACATATGTTGATGTACAAATGTAACCCCCGGATTCATTGAAGGGAGGAGATTTTTGCGGTGAAGTTGTTTGTTAAGATTTTGCTTTAGTTGAATAAAAGCCGATATTGTATTGACTATCTGTGTGTGATTGAATTAGTCTCTGTGTAAATTTGTTTTGGTCCTGAACATATTTTCCTGTGATTAGTTCAAAAAAGAGAATTGTTGTGTAATCTCCACAAATCCCTGTCCAGGGTTGATTGTGGATTTCCCTGAAATTGTCACATTTCATTGCATGATAGGACGAGAATGATACAATAACCAGCATCGCAGATGTTGTAGAATGCCAGTCTTTGAATGAGTGCTCTAGTAGTTTGGTTATCTCAGAATTGTGGATTCCGTTCATAGTGGAACCCCGCCTATAAAAGAAATCGATTTGTTTTCTTATTAATTAAAATCATGTACCGAGGTTAGACCCTAAGGCTTTGAACCGAGCAGGTAGAAGGATAGAGTAACCCTGGTGTAACCTGTGGTCACGTACTATTCAAAGCAGGAAGTTGTATTGATCGCAATGCTTTTGTGAGATAAGCAATATTTTCCAATTGGGACCGATTCCACTAGCCGCCTGACACGTAGCATAAGATAGGTTTCTGAAACCGCCCTCATCGCGCGTTAAAGTTCGGCAGTGGGGCCGGCGCAATATTCACGTATGTTGGTCGATCTAGAGACAAACAATCGAATGGTGATCGTGTTCGAAAGTGGCACAGAGTTTATCCAAAGGTATGGGCGTATGTATTCCGCCAATTGTATGTGTGGGCCCGAAATATAATAAAGTTGTTTATTTAAAAGATTGTCGGGTTATTAAATTAATATAGAGGGATTAAGGTTGAAAGGTATAAGGTGGCGCACTTATACTATTGCAGAATTATATTGTGGGGAATACATTAGAATTTCTAAAGCTGTTGAATATATTTATTTGTAAAAAAAAAGAGTTGAGAAGACTACGTGGAATTAGCTCAAGATATATGCTGACATAGCTACATTAGAGACCAGCTCTCCTTGGGAGTCCGAATTCAGATTTGTTGCTGTCAATTGTGGTATCAGAGCTGCTGTTTTGAGTTGTTTTTGCAGAGAACTGACATGGAAATCCGAGTTGGTAGAGGTGCTGGTAGAAGGAGACCTGTTGCCAATGCAGTAGTGTTGGAGACCTTGCAGAGGTTTGAAGCCAGAATGGATGCCATGGAGTGAAGATAGCCCAGAGATCCTGAAGACATCAGTGAACCTAAATTAGAAGAAGCTGAAGAAAATGATGAGATTCCTCCTGACTTGAGGCTCCTCAAAACTATTCTTGGGTCTACAATTAAGCCCAAGATTGAAGTGTCAAGTTTTGCAGGAGGACTGAATCCATAAGAGCTTGTGGACTGGATTAATGAAATGAACAAGTGCTTCGATTATGAAGAAATAAGCGAAGATAAGAAGGTCATGTTTGCAGTAACAAAGCTGAAGGGACATGCTGCACTTTGGTGGGATGGAGTGCAAGCAGAAAGAAGGAGAGTTGGCAAGCAGCCTATTAAGAGCTGGACCAGAATGATGGCTAAGTTAAAAGGTAAATTCTTGCCTAGTGTTTATCAGCTAACATTGTTTAGGCAAATGCAGAACTTGAGACAGAGGTTGCTGACAATAAAGGAATACACAGAAGAATTCTATAGAGTAAGCATAAGAGCTGGGCAGTTTCAGGACACACCAAAGAATACTGACAGATATGTGAATGGTCTCAAGCTAGAGATCCAAGATGAGATTGGTCTTCTGTCTCCTAAGACATTTGAAGAGGCCTATCAGATGGCCTTGAAAGCAGAGGAGAAACTCTTGAGGAAGCAGTATGCCAAAGGGAGAGGTACTTTCCATGGAAAGGGAAGTCAGGGTGGTGGAGGAAAGTCTACTACACCCAGGGATGGAGCTAATAGTGGCTCACCTCTGAATGCATCTACAGAGGGTGATCCAAGAGGCGAAAGGGGTTCTCATAGAGGAAGAGGAGGTAGAGTCAGAGGCAGAGGTAGAGAATTGATGTGCTATAGATGCCAGTAAGTGGGACACAAGCACTATGAGTGCCCAGAGAATGTGGGTGCTGGTCCAAGAAATGTTGTTGTTGCCCAGGCTGGAGAAGAGGAAACAATTGAAGAAGAAATTCAACCAAAGAGGGGATAGTCCTTGGTGGTTAACAAGGTCCTGTTGAAACAAACCAAAGAGGCCACTGAGCCTGCATAAAGGAAGACTTTGCTTAGGAGCATATGCAAAGTCCAAGGGAAATGCTGCCAGCTAGTCATTGATAGTGGCAGAACTGACAATCTGGTTTCCACTGAGGTGATAGAGAAGTTGAAGCTGAATATAAGGGAGCATCCAACTCCCTATAGGGTGTCCTGGCTGCATAAAGGGCACTAGCTGATTGTGAAAGAACAGTGTGAGATAGAGCTGCAAATGGGAAACTGCAAGGACAAAGTTTTGTGTGATGTGATGCCCATGGATGTGTGTCACATACTGCTGGGTAGACCTTGGAAGTTTGACAGAGCAGCAGTGCATGATGGCAAGAAGAGCACCTACAAGTTCCTCAAGGATGGGGTACATCATACATTGATACTCATGGAAGAAGGTGAACCATCAAGCAAAGTGGCTGACCCAAAGATCTTGTTGCTAAGCAGGAAGGAATATCTGCAGCAGATAGAAGAAGAAGAGGTAAGTTTTTCTTTAGCTTGAAAACCTAAGGTAGTTCTTACTTCTACAAATATTTCTGATTTGCCAATGGAAATCCAATATATGTTAGACAATTATTGTGACATTGTTGTGGATGATTTACCTGATGAGCTGCCACCCATGAGGAAGATCAGCCATCAGATATATTTTATGCCTGGTTCAAATCTGCCACATAAGGCAACCTACAAAATGACTCCCACAGAAAATGAGGAAATCAGGAGACAAGTACATGAATTGGTGGACAAGGGACTGATCAGAGAAATTTTGAGTCCATGTGCAGTACCAGTATTATTGAGCCCAAAGAAAGATGGAGGCTCGAGGATGTGTATTGATTCCAGAGCAATCAATAATATAACAATCAGGTACATATTCCCTTTGCCCAGAGTTGAGGATTTAATGGATTGTTTGAGTGGTGCTAAATATTTTTCAAAGATATATTTAAAAAGTGGATATCATCAGATTAGAATAAGAGAGGGTGACGAGTGGAAAACTGCCTTTAAAGCAAATGAAGGACTGTATGAATGGGTGGCCATGCCTTTTGGGTTTTCAAATGCACCTAGCACTTTCATGAGACTTATGAATGAAGTATTGGAAGAATTCATTGGTAAATTTGTGATAGTGTATCTGGATGATATATTAGTTTTCAGCAAAACTAAAGAAGAACATTTAAGGCATCTTAGTTATGTCTTGAAGAAGCTGCACCAAGATAAACTGCTGATAAACTTAAAGAAATGCTCATTCATGAAGTAAGAGTTGGTCTATTTGGGTTTTGTTGTTTCTGCAGAAGGATTGAAGATGGACCCGGAAAAGGTTAAGCCAATTGTGGAGTGGCCTTCACCCAAAAACGTTTTTGAGGTAAGAAGTTTCCATGGATTTGCCAATTTTGACAGGAAATTTATAAGAAAATTCAGTAAGATTAATGCACCCATCATCGAGACAATAAAAAAGAGAAAACAACCATTTAAATGGACTGCTGAAGCAGAAAGAAACTTTAAACTTTTGAAGCAAAAGATAACTGAAAAACCTGTTTTGATTCTGTCTGATTTTGCCAAACCATTTCAAGTGAAGTGTGATGCCAGTGGAGAGGCCATTGGAGCTGTGTTGAGTCAAGATGATAGGCTTGTAGCCTATTTCAGTGAAAAGGTGAATGACACTAGGAGGAAGTGTTCCTCTTATGAGAAGGAATTCTATGAAGTTGTTCAGGCATTGAAAAAGTGGAGACATTATTTGATGTCCAAGGAATTTGTATTATACTCTGATAATCATGCTTTGTAGTACATTGTACAGCAGCCCAAGTTGAATCATAAGCATGCCAAATGGGTTGAGTATCTCCAAGGTTTTAACTTTGTTTTGAAACACATAAGTGGCCAAGCAAATAAAGTAGCTGATGCTTTGAGTAGGAGGCACATGCTTGTTCAAGAAACCAATTTTGAAGTAATAGGATTTGATTTTCTCAAAGAATTGTATAAGACAGATTCAGATTTTAAGGAAGAATTTAAGGCATGTTGTAACCCAGTTCTAACAGACAGAAGCCAGTGGATGGATTATTTCTTGCAGGAGGACTTACTATTCAGAAGAAACCAACTGTGTGTACCAAAATGTTCCATGAGAGAAAATTTGATCAAGGAGAAGCATAGTGGTCGACTTGCTGGACACTTTGGTACTGATAAAAATTATGAGAAGCTGAGTCACTTCTGTTATTGGCCCAAGATGAGAGCAGAAGTTGACAAGTTTGTGAATAATTACAAAATCTGTCAGTATGCCAAAGGAAGGAGCCAGAATGCAGGATTGTACACTCCCTTGCCTATTCCAGACAGGCCTTGGGACATGGTGAGTATGGATTTTGTTCTAATATTACCCAAGACTCAGAGAGGGAATGATGCAGTCTTTTTTGTAGTGGACAGATTCTCCAAAATGGCACATTTTATTCCATGTTATAAAACTAGTGATGCCACTCATGTTGCTAACTTGTTTTTCAAAGAAGTTGTTAGGTTGCATGGGTTTCCCAAGAGTATTGTTTCAGATAGAGACGCCAGATTTGTGGGCCATTTTTGGAGGACACTGTGGAAGAAAATTAGTACCAAACTGAGTTTCATCTCAGCTTATCATCCTCAGACTGATGGACAAACTAAGGTAGTGAATAGGAGTCTCGGAAATATGTTGAGAAGTCTTGTAGGAGATCATCCCACGCAGTGGGATCATATTTTTCCCCAGGAAGAATATGCATATAATGACTCACCAAACAGAAGCACAGGGCAGATTCCATTCCATCTTGTCTATGGAATGCACCCTAGAGGAATATCAGAGTTAAGAAATCTAGGAAAGGCAGAGCTGAGAAGTGCTGATGGTGAGGAATTTGCTTCAGAGATCCAAGCCATACATGAACAAGTGAAACAATAGTTACAAGGCAGCAACATCAAATATAAAGGCAGAGCAGACTTGAGCAGAAGAGAAGTCCATTTTGAAGTAGGAGATTTGGTTTTGGCACACTTGACAAAGGAGAGATTTCCAAAGAAGCAATATAACAAACTGAAGTTTAAAAAGATTGGACCATGCAAGATACTTAGAAAGTTTTCTACTAATGCTTATGAGATTGAATTGCCACCTGATGTTGGAATATCCCCCATTTTTAATGTTGCAGATTTGTACAAATATGAAGATGATGGTGCAGAAGAAAGATCAGCAAATAAGGAACAGATTGATTGGGAAAAACAACTACCCCAAGCACAACCATTGCAACCAGAGAAGATATTGGACAAAAGAGTGTTCAGGAAGACCAGAGGACAAGAGTACTTTCAGTACTTAGTCAAATGGAAGGACAAACCAGAGGAAGATGCCACTCGGATGACTGAAGGAATGTTGCAGAAGATAGGCAGATCAGTGGAAAAGCTCATGGACAGGAGCCCATGAAGAAAATTTCCCTCGGGAGTCTGATGCAGGGGCATTAGACACTAGCGAGCAATGTAGGAAATTTTGTCCACATGTTGTGGCTAGGAGGGTTCAGAATCATTCGGATTGTAGCAGCAAGGTGTCAATACCTTAGATGTCTGTTGCATTTAGGATAGTTAGAATCAGTAGAAGTTGAATAGCTTTAGTTCAGTCCATCTGTCATGTTTCAGTTAATTCTAATGAACTGTAGTTAGGCTTTTAATTTACCAAAAATGGTCCTCACAGAGGAACCAAAAGGACATATGTTGATGTATAAATGTAACCCCTGGATTCATTGAAGGGAGGAGATTTTCACAATGAAGTTGTGTGTTAAGATTTTGCTTTAGTTGAATAAAATTCGATATTGTATTGACTATCTGTGTGTGATTGGATTAGTCTCTGTGTAAATTTGTTTTGGTCTCGAACATATTATCCTGTAATTAGTTCAATAAAGAGAATTGCTATGTAATCTCCGCAAATCCCTGTCCAGGGTTGATTGTGGATTTCCCTGAAATTGTCACATTTCATTGTGTGATAGGATGAGAATGATACAATAACCAACGTCGCAGACGTTTTAGAATGCCAATCTTTGAATGAGTTCTCCAGTAGTTTGGTTATCTCAGAACTGTGGATTCCAGTCATAGTGGAACCCCGCCTATAAAATAAATCAATTTGTTTTGTTATTAATTAAAATCCTGTGCCGAGGTTAGACCCTGAGGCTGTGAACCGAGCGGGTAGAAGGATAGAGTAACCCCGGTGTAACCTGTGGTCACGTACTGTTCGAAGCAGGAAGTTGTATTGATCGCACTGCTTTTGTGAGATAAGCGATATTTTCCAATTGGTAGTGATTCCACTAGCTGCCTGACACGTAGCATAAGACGGGTTCCCGAAACTGCCCTCATCGTGCGTTAAAATTGGGCAGTGGGGCCGATGCGATATTCACGCATGCCGTCTGATCTGGAGATAGGCAATCGAACGGTGATCGCGTTCGAAACTGGCACGGAGTTTATCCAAAGGTACGGGCATATGTATTCTGCCGATTGTATGTGTGAGCTCGGAATATAATAAATTTGTTTATTTAAAAGATTGTCGGGTTATTAAACTAAGATAGAGGGATTAAGGTTGAAAGGTGTAAGGTGGCGCACTTAGTACTATTGTAGAATTATATTGTGGGGAATACATTATAATTTCTAAAGCTGTTGAATATATTTATTTGTAAAAAAAAGAGTTGAGAAGACTACGTGGAATTAGCTCAAGAGATATGATGACATAGCTACATTAGAGACCAGCTTTCCTTGGGAGTCCGAATTTAGATTTTTTGTTGTCACTTTCTAGATCCGGGAGATTGATTTTAGGGAAGTCAGTATTGGAGGCTTTTCTGGTTTATTGGTTTTCTCTCTCTTGGATTCCAAAAGGTATTTTGGAGGCTGCTCGTCAGATCTATTTAAGATTTCTTTGGAGTGGGAAGAAGGAAACTTTGGTGACCCCTTGGGTCCGGTGGGAGAAAATAGCCATGCCTAAAGGGTTGGGGGGTTGGAAACTGAAAAAAATCTTCCTCTTTGCTCAGGCCCTTGTTGCAAAGGGAGGTTGGAGGCTCATCAATTCGGCCAGCCTTTGGACACAAGTGATTTCTCAAAAATATATTGCTCCTTTGTCCATTTTGGATTGGATAAGGAATCAAAGGAATTCTTATGCGGGAGGGTCGGTGATTTGGAAGGCTTTGGTTAAGTATTTTCATATTCTAGAATCAAATCTAGTCTGGATTGTGGGTAGTGGTAGGAAGCTCCATGTTGGAGAGGGTTCGTGGATGGGCAGTGCCCTGCAACACCTTCTTCAGGGGCGAACTATTGAGGCTTTGAGGCAGTGGGGGATTACTTTCATTTCCCATCTTGCTGCTCCGATTCAAAGATAGACTAAGCTTCAGTCTTGGATTTTGGCCTCATCTTTGGGGTTGGATGCCCAGGATTAAAGGGATTTGGCTATATACATTCGTGCTTTAAAACATGCACATATTTTGCTTCTAGAGAGGGAGGATGAGATTGTTTGGGATTTTGATCCTTCAGGGAACTACTCTTCACGGGCTAGCTACTTAAAACTGAGTGCTGGGGCATTTTTGGGGGATGGGTGATGGTGGTGGAAGAAGCTGTGGAAGCTCAATTTTCCTCCCAAGACTCGCCTCTTTATGTGGTGTTCCTTGGAAAATAAGGCCCCAACCTAGGACAATCTGCAATGAGGATGCTTTTAGGGACCTGGGTGGTGTGTTCTTTGCAAATCGGATGAGGAATCTATCAACCATCTTTTTCTCAACTGTCCTTTCTTGAAAGGGGTGTGGTTGGAATGCTCTATATTTCTGTGTCTCCCGTGCAGATGGGAGGGTCACTCAATGTCTCAAGCATGGGACTCTTGGTGGGCTTCTAATGCTGAGCCTAATCTTAAAGCCCTGCCTCTTCTTATCATTTGGGGATGTTGGATGACACATAATCGACTTCTATTTGATGAGGCTGTTAGTACCCCTAAAATCATTGGTGCCATGACTATTGTTTTACACTCTGCGTTTCCCCAACATATCTGTGCTTCTAATCAAAGGGAACTACTAGTTTTGGAGATTGATAGGGGGATCCCTTGGGGTTTTTTTCATGGGGCAGCACAACTTAATTCTTGTGGGGGAGGGGCTTTGCTTTTTATTTATGTCTCTCATTTATTCGAGCTCTCTATTGGGCTTGGGGGGTGGCTCTAATAACCTTGCTAAATTGCTGAGCCTCACACTTCTCCTATTGTTCGTTGTTGAGAAAGGGTGCTGGAATATAATTTTTTTTGGGGACTCCATGAATGTAATAAACTGGATAAATGGCATTCAACAGTTTATATTTCTTCACTTACAAAATCTGTTATTTTCTATAAGGGAGCTCCTCCTTACCTTCGATTCTTTCTCCTGTCAGCATATCTATCGAGAAAATAATGGAGATGTGGATTGGGCTTCCATGATGGGGCTACAACTGGTTGTGGGGATTTGGAAGGTTATAGAACACAGGGGTGGATAAACTAGAGATTATTTTCACCCCTCTTTTTTCGACTGAGCTGAAGTGGGTTTCTTTTGGCCATGGTAAATTTTCAATTACTTAGGCTGGTGTCTCATTCCCTGCGGTGTTGGTGTGGTTTTTACAGCAATGGTATTTTGGGGATGGGGTAAGTACCTACCAATTTGGCTCCCATGAAGTAATTTACGTCTCCCCTTCGTCGTATAACATTTTTTTGGTCACTGTTGTGGGTTTTGGCTCTTGTTTTATCTGCTGGCATTCATGTTTTTGCTCCCTTCTGGCTCTTTCATCTTTGAGGGAAGAGTTTTATTTTCTCTTTTGCTAAAACAGTTGGATTATCTTTGGAGAACTTGGAATATCTTTCAATGCAGGTTTTGGACAACATTTTCTCACAGTTAGCCCATCGTTGATAGCAGTAGGATTGAAGTTATATGAACTTATATTTTCTTGAATGAACAGAGGTTGAAGCCAGAACTAGTTTCTATTCATTAGTTTCTTTACAACAATCATACCTTGTTATTTCTCTATTGCCCATTGGCTTAAACTTCAAACTTAATTGTTTGACTGAAAAAATCACAGTCATGTGCTTCTTAATGTAATTTTATTCTCATATGTAATAATAAAATTATGCTTTTTTTTCGAGGAAAAAAAATTGAATCAGGGTCACCTGAATTTTATGTACTCTTAATAAGAAAAGATGAGGTGAGTAAGTGACCTTTTTTAGGGTCCAAAGGATATCTAAATAGCTACCATAGATGGGACAATTTATTGTCGTTGACTGTCTAGGCATGCAACTTCACTTGTCTTATTTTTATTGTGTTGTTTTTGTGCATCACAGATTCCGACATATTGGTTGTTTTTAATTTTCTTTGAACTGACTGAACATTTATCTACATATCTGTGATGAACTATTTTTACTAGCATTCAAACAAAAATGGAATTACACCCAAGATAAATCCATTTCTATGCACATTAGTACTAAACCATCTTTGGAGAGCCATAAAATATGAAGGTTATGATCCGCAAAATCCCAGTTGTCACAACAAGGTTCTTTGCCAATATATTTGAGAAAAGTTGTCATCAATAGAGTGGAAAATATACTTCTAGATCATCCAGGTGGATGCAAAAGTAGTTTTGTTTTATGATATTTTTGTAGGTTGAAAAGCTCTTGTATCTTCTTCTCATCCTCTCTTGGTCAGGGGTCCATTATTATCTATTATAAATTCTCTTAGAAGAAAAGACCAACAATTGGTAAATAGCTCCTCTCCAGAAGTTCAAGTAAAGGATTTGACTACAAGCGAAGGTAATGTGTATCGATATGGGTGGGTTTTTCTCAACCTTGATCTGATCTGTGACAAAATTCTTGGAATTATATGGTGGGTTCATTTAGACTTCAATGATATTTCCTCTTAGCAGTTCAAAATTACTTTATTTGTTAGTATTTGGGAGTCATGCGGCCCATCAATGGTGCATCCATTTAGACTGAGGTTATTTGTTTTTAGAATATCAAAAGTACTTAGGTTGCCCATAATTTTGGATAGGAGAGCTCTTTCTATGATTTTGATGGCAATAGATATTTTGACACTTTCACATTCACACACTATGAAACTGGAAAATTATTTGAAACTGCTCTGCCCAACAGAGATGTTAGCCAACATCCTTTATATTCTCATCTAAATGGAGGATAGAAAATATTAAATATGGATGATGCACTAAGTGAAAGCACCTGAGTGGTTGACATGAGTTGCCAGGCCACTTTTGTGGGAAAAGGATTCAAAAACACATTGTGAATAATCTAAATTGTCAAATCTGAAATATATTTATTTTGGAAACAGGAATGCTCGAAGATGTTGAATGTTAATATCAAAAAAATAAAAATTCACTTCTTATCCATCCATAGGAATTTAAATAGTAAGGGAGGTTCCCTAATATTGAACATTTTCAACTTATTTTAAAATCCAAGAAATTGAATTATTATTAACAAAAACAATAACAAAATAATTACATCTTCCCAAAAGTCTCATCATGATTTCTATTTCCATTAAATCCAATAATATTTCAATGTACACAAATAGTAAATGTTTAAAAGGGAAAGAGATAGGGATGTCACATAAACATGTACACTTTCTTCCTTATATATTTTTACACGGTTACAAGAAAAAGCATTAAATGTTAGAGAATGTGTGATAATGGAGTGGGGACTCCTACACTATACAGGATGGAAATATGTTATCATCTTTCTGATGTAAAAAGATGGAAGGTGAATAGAAATTGTTTTAAAATGTTTTATGAAAATTATTTTAAATTTCAAAATATTTGTAAATAATTCGATTATTAAAATAAGAAAATAACTTTTATTTATTTTTTAATATTTTCAACTTAAAAATTACAAAGAAATAAATGAAATAATATTATTTAGGTAAACAAATTAATTTTAGTGATGAAATTTGTGAGGGGGGCATTAGTGGTCCCTAGATGAAAAATATAATATTTTTATTTGTAGAGTTTGGAAAATTCTTCAATAATTTGATAATTTGGTAGAGGCTTATTCCCTCCTTCACTCGATTTTCCAATCAATTTCACTTTCTATTCAAAAATTGGTCATGGCGGGGTTCTCCAATGTTAAAACTTTGTAATCTTCACTTTGGCTCTTCTTTATTCGATTTTAGACTTAATACTCGTTCAAAATGTATAGAGCTCATTCGAGCTTTATGATTGATTTTAATGTAGTTCATGTTATTAGACATGATAATTTAGAGGTGTATTTACTAGGAAGTGGTGTTTCTCTGTATGAAATTAAAACCATTTTTATTAATGATTTGGAGACTCATCACTTGATTCTGTGATATGTGGGAAAGTGGCAGTAAACATCTCTAATGGCTAGGGGTAGTGGGTGTTATGTTAATTCTCCCTCGGTCAATTGAAACACTGGGATTTAGTTTCTATCATTTCATGGTAGAATCTATGGCTTGATACAATACTAAGGGAAGGTATTTATGGAATTATGAGGTGGATTTTACATATAGGATGGGTCACATGTTACTAGAAATGGACTTTACCCTAATGGAAGTAAGAAGTAAGGGTTTGTTTGAGATACTTTATCTTACTAATATTATATGAGTTGATATGGTAGTTGTGGACCGTTAATGTCCTTCCTTGTGAGGAGAAAATGGTTTTTAGGTTCAAAATTATTTGGTGAGATATTCTAAGGCCATACTTTAGGTTCCCTTGTGCTCTCCTTTCGATGATATCAACAATTGGCGTATTCCACATGTGTATCTTGATAGTGTTGTTCGGGTCACTTTTCTTTATATGATTAACTTTATATATTGTAACGAATTGATGATTCATAACTTTTATCGACATTTGTTTTGAGCTTTACTCGCGTGGTTTGTTTTATATCCCTAGGTGTGCCTTATTTTTTTGGTACCAAGACATTTGGATTTCACAGTAATTATGATAAGAAAAGACTACTCTTCCCTTTTGGCATAAGAAATTGAGGACATTTGCATGTAGCTATCTTATAGTTGCATATTCAATATAATCAATTGGTGTCTAAAACTATTTCTACCATGGATATCTTCATTGAACAAAGAATGTGGGTATAGAGGGTTGAAGACAATACCAACAGTGTGAGAAGTCAAGTTGAGTGATTGTAGCTATTAAATGCTAAGGGTATCCCAATACTCCATTTCTCTATGTAATTATGTCATTGCTTATGACTTTCTCATCACTCATTTAAATATAGTTGGTCAAATTCTCGATCATGTGGACTCTCAGGAAGAAGGACATTATCCAAATCATATCTAGGTCTACATGGAGGTCCAATTTTATATGATGTTAGGACTTTATTGTCAAGTCCACACCTTTGATAGTTATAGTGTAGTTATTTTGTTTTTAAAATTTTTGTTTTAGAGTCATCATTCTAATGTATTATGTGATGAAAGATTTCAGTCTAAACCTTTTATACTGCTAAAATAATACTCTATACATTTAGGTAAAAATTTTCTTAATATAATATTTTCAATATTTGAATTTTGGCTTCTGTGATCCATAGATATTTTACATAGATATTTCTGTGATAATCACATGAGACAAAACTTTGTCAATGTGTTTCGAACCAACAAGTGTTGTTCATCTTCACGATGAGATGAAATATAAGATCCAGTCATTAATATTATTTATATGCAGAGAAGGGAAACTAGCCGTTGGAACATAACAACTAGTTTCACCACTAAGAAAAATAGCAGTATTTATTTAATTTTATCCAATTTAAAAAATATATATTTTGACTAAAAAAAGAAAAATTGCTAATTATTTGTTTAGTTTTTATTTATAATTATTATAGTTATAATTCCTTGGATTATGCTAATAATAATAATAATAATATATATATATATATATATATATATATATATATATATATATATATATATAATTTTATTATTCATTTATTTATTTATTTTTAATTCATTTTTTTTAATTCTCATCTTGAATTTAATAATGGACCTTTTATAAAAAATACTTTAAAAATGGAAATAAATAGGGATAATTAAATATAAAGGAAAGGATAAAAGAGGAAAGGGACAAAGAAACCAAACAGGAAAAAACTGCCATCTAAGAATAAAGGGTCAGGATCCAACACCCACTAATACTGCAACGTTCATCTCTATTAAGATTGGTAGGTCATTTTTAGAATTCTAACGTGTCCCTTAAGTTACGGTGATGAAACTGGTAAATCCTAACAATAACCTTAACATCTTCAATGCATATGTGATGGTTAGTTGTTTCTGCATATTTTGATAAGGCAAGGGAGCAGGATCTTCCATGCTTAATATCGATAGCGTGCTCACAAAGCTTTTCCTTTATCGACCGACCAATTTCACCAATGTAATGATTCCCACAGGAGCAAGGAATGAGGTAAATGCCTCTTCTTTCCTTGGGGCTCACCTTGTCTTTAGTTGGTCTAAGAGAGTTGTGAATGCTGTTAAGGGGCTTGAAGGTCTAAGAAAAATTATGTTTTTTAAGAACCCTAATGATCTTGTCGATGGTTCCTTGAATGAAGGGAAGGTACACACCAGAAGATAAAGCATTGGTGTTTACCTCATTCCTTGCTCATGTGGGACTCCTTATATTGGTTAAACTGGTCGGTCGATAAAGAAAAGGATTTGTGAGCACATTGTCGATATTAAGCATGGAGGATCCTGCCTCTCTGCCTTATCAGAACATGCAGAAAATGCTAACCATAACATATGCATTGAAGAGGCTATGGTTATTGCTGGGATTGACCAATTTCATCACTGTAAGTTAAGGGAAGCTTTAGAAATAAAAAAAAAACCTACCAATCTTAATAGAGATGAAGGTTGGAGGATTAGAAGGTCAAGGATTAAAAGGATTAGATGGCGTTTTTTTTTCTTGTTTGGTTTTTTTTGTCCCCTTCCTCTTTCATCCTTACCTTTCTATTTAATTATCCCTATCTATATCTCTTTTTAAAATATTTTTTCTAAAAGGTCCATCACTAAATTCAAGACAAAAAAAAAAATTGAATTAAAAAAAATATTATTAACATAATCATAGGAATTATAACTATAATAATTATAAATAAAAATTAAATAAATAATTAGAATTAATTTTTTTTTATCAAAATATATATTTTTGAAATTGAATGAAATTAAATAAATATAGTTATTTTTTTCTTAATGGTCAAAGTAGCCTTTATGTTCCAACTACTAGTTTCCCTTCTCCACATTTATTTAAGCTTAATGACTCTCTCATCTGGTCTTGAAAATGAATCACACTAGTTGGTTCAAAAAGAACCATACTAGTTGGTTCAAAAAGAACCATACTAGTTGGTTCAAAATGCGTCGACAATATTTTCAATTATAATTTTGTTTAAGAAAAATATATTATAAAAGAGAAACTCAAATATAAATATTTCTGAAAATTATAAAAATAAAATCTATAAATTATAAAAATAAAATCACTAAAATGACTATAATAAAAATATAACATTTATAAAATTAAAATCTATAAAATATAAAAATAAAATCACTAAAATGACTATAATAAGAATATAACATTTTCGTAATGATAAATACGTTGAAAATAAATAAAATAATAAAACAACTACATTGAAAATAAATATAAAAATAAATAAATAAATAAAATTCTAATTGAATTTCTAGATATGTCAACTAATTGACTTCTCAGATTCTATTCTTTTTTCAATATAATATTTGGGCTGACCGGAACAAGGAACCACTGTTATCAAGATTTCCGTTAAACAAGTGAGTTATTTATAAAACAAAATTACAGGTTGACCAAAACAACTAAACATTGTTATCAAGATTACCGTTGAACAGCTGAGTGGCTGATAAGACAAAGATGAGGCTGACCAAGACAAGGAGATGCTGATATTAAGATTGCCATTGAACAAGTGTTTTATTTGATAATATGGGCAATTCCGCGGAACGCTAAAATAGATTTAACAGATTCAACAACCTACTTAATTGACCAAAAAACATGGAAACACTGTTTTTAAGATTACCATTGAACAAATTAATGATTGATTATTAAGATTATCATTGAACAAGTGAATGGTTGACCTTAGGGAGGAAAAATTATCAACGGAGTGATATAGCGAAAACACTATTATTCTGAGGATAAGTAAGCCAGCCGGGTTGCCGCCTTGATATTACTTCCGCACTTGAGAATGGCACAAATCATTTGAAGGTCAAAGTTAGTGACATCACTACGTTATAAAATTGCCCAGCCGGAAGAACACCAGTGAAATCCAACTCTCCAATGAAATGGGAGAAAGATGTCGATTAACGTTTTGTAGCATAGTTTTGCTTGCAACCTCTCATAACGAGCAGCCGTGGGCAGCCAGAAAAAGTCGTGCGCACGTTTGAAAAATTAAAATCTGCTACCCGAGGACTTCATGTAAAAAGAGACAAAATTTTGACCTCATGCTACTGTGTCAAAATTCCCAACTTGGAATCCAGATAATGAATCTTGTTGGGTGTTGTTACTCAATTTTTTGAATATATATATATAGGGTTTAATGGTTAAGAGCATGGGTTTGTTCTTAAAAAGTTACAAGTTCAAAACTTGAGTGATAAAGTTTAAAACCAGAGTGATAGAGTATGTATGTCTAAGCCTTTGTATCATGTATGTTGCTGCAATAAGAGACGAAATTCAATTCTTTACTTTGTGTCTCATTTCTACGTATGAAAGATATGAGAACTTCCGGGGGTTCTGCTTGATGTCTGGGTTTTCGGACAGTTTACTGAAATTAACTTGGAATCTTACAATGTTTAAGCCTTCGAAGTTCTATTGTCTTCACCATTGGGGAGTATATGAGAATTGTATTGTTGTTCTGCTCTGTTTTTTTAATTCCAAGCCTGCTTACCTCTCCTGTATGGGGGTTGTGGGTTTTGACTTTTCTAAGTTCTGGTATATTGTAGATGTTGTGAAAGAGCTTGGTATTAACATCCCAGTTACTATGATGGTTTTCTTATCTGTCTTGTTTTCTCATTTCCTCGACCCTGCTTTTACCCAATTTAATTCTTCATGCCTTTCAATTGGTTCTATATGGCCTCCTATTTAGTCTGGTTGCTTTTCTTCCATCTTGATTTTTCTGATCTCTTATCTTGTTACTCATTTTCCCAATGCTGCTATTTACAACCTCTACTATGCTAGATCGGACTTCTGCCCTATCTACAACCTTGATAGCCTGGCCCACCAATCCTATGAAATTCAATGTATGGCCTTCAATGATTTTTCCACATGTATCGCTCTCCCTGATACCCAGTCCAAGTTTTTGTCTGCTCAGATTCTTTATAATGCTAGGTAGGGGGGGTGTTCCGGCTCTAATTGTAATGGTGGAATGGCTAAAGTTTGGTGTCGGAAGGGTAGGATCATTGTGAACCCAACTGTTTTGTGGAGTTTTTGTCCTATTCCGAGGGGTTTTTGTCAAGTTTTGTGGGATTTATGTCCGGTTTGATGGGGTTTTTGTCCTTTTCTATGGGGTTTATTAGCGGTTCTGTGGGGTTTCTATCTTGTTCAGTGGGGTTTCTACCCTGAGTTAGTCCACATGCTACTCGAGAATGGAAACATCCTGGCCATGCATGATTTGTCGCGACAATTAAGGAAACTTCTGTTTCTTTGAAAAACAATGGCTTCTCCTGGACATCCTATTGCCAACCTCTTAGCTCGATGAGTGACTGAAATAGGGAATGATGACATGCATTATAGTGAGCTAAAAATGAGGACATTACTCTCGATAATCGAGATCTTTTCCTCTGTTCTTTATTTAAATCAATTATTGAAATTTTGTTGCACTTCACAGGTATTTTTAAATCATATACATGTGTTCCTTTAGCCTTGGTCTCGTACTTCCCTCGACAGAGATAGTTAATCCAATGGTTGGTACTCCAGCTAGAAGGCAGAAAGGTGAAAGTTCAGGAAATGAAAAAGGATGCTAAAGACAAAGGAAAGAAGAATAAGGGAAAGTCAAAAGCGGGCCAGAGGAGGAGGGGAAGAAAGTCCAGAAAAGAAATTATGGAAAATCTCTTTGACGCCTACGGATCAGGTAGTCCTTCTCAAGTAAAATCACTCATTTCAAGATGCGAGCATGACTATCAAACCAAAGAGGAGGGTGAAATACAAGAGGAAGAAATGGAGTTTCTAAAGGATCTAGGTAATACCAAAAGCGAATTGTCATTATTTCACCATTCCATCCATAGTTATTGGGCAATGAAATGTATATTGGCGAAAGCCATAGTCAATGTTCATGAAATTGGAAGGGACCCAAAAGCTGCCTCTATTTTAGCTGAAATGAGAAGGAATATCCAAGGAATCCACCTTCTGCAACATCACTAGAACATCCGTCTGGGCCGCATGGAATGACAAGTGCAAAGTATGAACCAAGTGGAAATGCTTGGTTCCAGTGTTAAGGACTTGACGCCTATCAAGTCATCTGATGATTGAGTTTTATGAAATCCTTTTCTTTTTTGTCCTTTAGACATGCATATTATGGGTAGCATTTACTTTCTGATGTTCTTGTATGTAATTGGCAGTAAGTTGGATAAAGAATACAGTATTAGGTTCAAACTTTATCCATTTTGGTTCGGCCATAACTCTTTAATGTGGCCAACAGATCTAGTTTCCTGCGGGTAGGTTGAGGCCATCCAACATTATTCATTGTAATCCCCTTCTCTCTTTTTGATTAATCGAAAATAAGAAAAATCTACTAAACTTTAAAAAAAAATTGACTATAATTTTATATGACGTGAAGAAAAATATTAAGTTCATATGATGTCAAGAAAAATCTTTCACTCACATTTATCGGAATATCCTATACCTATGAATGTGTTTGCATCGGGAGCCCACTCGTGGGAAATCGAGCACTCTTCCTATAATGGAGGAGCTAGGAGTTAAGGTGTTGCAGTTGGTGAACAAGAACGATATTGTTGCCAAAGTTCCTTGACTTGTTTTCAACGAGAACTGTATGACATGGTTTAGTCAAATGTTGGATTGGTTTCCCACGACAAATTTACATTAGGGCGTGACAATTTTTTTGAATAATAACGACTCTACCATTAAAGAACTCCATAATCTTATGCTCACAGACTAAAGAATTATCTTTATGCTCACAGAGTAAAGAATTATCTTCATCTGATTGATGGTTATGTCGAAGAAGGCAAACCTTTCAAATCTTAAGGGAAGAGAGACCCTGCTCCAGTTGTTCCGACTTATTGATTGAAGACCATTGCGTTCCCTTCTGGTGGAAGCACCAGTAGCAGTATGAAATTATTAAAGCTGAAAAAGAACAAAAACTAATAAGATGTCTGATTCAGTTCCGTGAAAAACCCCTGTGAACCATTAAGATGACTGACTGAATTCTTTTTGAATTTGATTATCACCATGGACTCATTTTGAGGAAATCAAGTGATGAGAGGAAAAGGACTGGCTATAGTATACCAACAATATTTAAGCGACTGTATTGAAAACAAAAGCCTTTTGGAATTATTTTTGTAGGTTGTGCCACAGCCTTGTTAATAAAATCATAATGATTTATCTCTCTATGGTCAAGATTACAGATGTTGAGGTGTCTTGGGGTGGCCGTTGAGCATATATCTAGTCAGCTGACTCTCTCAGAGTCAAAAACAACTTTTTCCGTTCAATCAGCCTCAATAAAAGACTTCATGAACATTAAAAATTTGAATGAAATGTCGACTTGATGAGAAAACAATCTAATAAACATATCTCACTGGATATATTTAAAAATATATTTATAACTATATATTTTTATTGATGTATGTTTACAAGTATTTTAATGTAATTTGAATGGGTTAATGGTTAATAGTATTTTATTTTAAGAAGCCAGAAGTTCAAAACCACTGAGATAGAATATGTAAGCTTTGATAGAATTTTCAGTCAAATAACTAAGCGTGGAATTACTAAATTCAAATTTAATTCCATAAAAAAAAAAATAGATTATTTAGTATAGAAAAATTTTGAAATAGACATCTTATATATATTTAAATATATAAACAATTATATATACTAAACTTCATTCAAATTTTACATTATACACTGAATTTTACATTTAAATGAAACATACGGATTCCACATTAAAAATGCAATTTTATCAGGAAACTATAAGCAATTTAATGGAGGCCAAGAGAACATAGGCCACATGAAATCGATAATGCTGAATGTATGACTGTTGGGAAGTATAGATTCCACATTAAAAATGCAATTTTAACAGGAAACTATAAGCAATCTAATGGAGGCCAAGAGAAGATCGGCCACATGAAATCATTAATGCTGAGTGTAGAACTGTTGTGCTCGATAATGCTGAATGTAGAACTGTTGTGCTTTCCGAGAAAATCCAAAAAATAGCATTTAAAAACTAACTATATAAACTAAATATGTCATACTGAAATTTGATTGGGTATATTAATCAACTAACCGAATCGAACAGCCTAATCTTCAAAGTGTTTTTGCAATTAGACCAAATTTGGTATCTCTGCTCTACATAACTCTTTAGCATAATTCAATTTGTATTTAGTTTTAAGTCATAAAGGAAATCAAACAAGGTCTTTCATGGAATTATATTTATTGATGATGGTTTAACATTAACGTTTAAAAAAAAATCAATTCAATATTAAAAAATAATAATTTATTATTAAGAACATTTTCAAAAATAATATTTAAATTTACATATTTAATATAAAAACAAAATAATATAATATTAATTCATTTTAAAAATTATTTTTAAATTAAATACATTATTGTATCTCTACTAATATATGTCATTACATAAAAAATTACGATGATTTAAATGATATAGTTTAAGAATATGATATATTTCATTACTTAAAAAATTATGATGTTTTAAATGATATACTTTAAGAATATGTGCAATTATTTTGAAAGACAATTGAGTGAAATTACATATTCACACAAATTATTTTTTAATTGTTATTGATATCGCACAAATTTATCTATCATATTCATAAATATATATGAAACCAATTTGATATAATGGAATAAACAAATTAAAAATATATATACATTTTGGTTTGACTATTAACATGTAATTCTAATTTTATTTATAAAATAGTTAAAAATCTGCATATGATTTAATTTAAATGATATAATTTAAGAATATGTACAATTATGTTTATGTTTAGTTAAAAATATGCATATTCACATGAAAAAAAGTCACAAGTAGTAAATAAAAACAAGATATTATTCATGAGTATGAGATTTTTTTTTTTTAAATTTGAATTATTGTTCTATGCTGATGATACTATTCTTCTCGCAAGGTGTTCGTCTTATTTTGATAAGGAACTAAGACTTCTTAAGGATTTTTGCTCTACCATGGGTATGAATCTTTTATTCTGATAAGGAGCTAAGACTTCTTAAGGATTTCTACTCTACCATGGGTATGAATCTTAACACTGACAAAACAAAAGTTATGATTATCAACTCCAATAAGGACACTTACGCTAATTTTGTGTATGACAATAGCAACTTGGAAGAAGCGTTTTCTTACAAGTACCTAGGAATTGATATCAATCACAAGCTCAACTAGAACTATAGCATTGAGAAAAAGATTAATGGAGGGTGGAAAGCTTATTTTGGTCTTGAAAATAATTGTAAAGCAGCAAACTTTGTGATGTGGGATAAAAAGAAGCTCCTATTTGAAACTTTAGTCACTCCTGTGATCCTCTATGGATGTGAGGTTTGGGGTTACAGCATCTCTAGAGAATCCTAGACAAATATTGAGCAAATCCAAAAGAGTTTTATAACGTATAACCTCAAAATCAAAAGCAATACACCATATTCTATTCTCCTTATCGAAATGGGTCTTTCTCCTATCGAAAGCCTAGCTATGACTAGGCTCCTGTTGTACAAGCACAAAATTAATAACATGGGTGACCATAGACTTCCTAAGCTAGCTTTCAATTCCATCCAAAACCAACTAAGGCTCAAACGAGGTTGGTATAAAGATATGAGGGCCTAGTTAAACCAATGGGAGATCAACAAAAATGTTTCATTACAAAATATTAATAACATTAAAAATATTGTTACTTCTAAGTTTAAAGAGGAAATGTGGTGTGAGAAAGATTTAGAGGGTAAAAGAAAATTAAGATATTATAAGGAGGTCATCAATCCAACTCTAGAAGATCAAAAGTATCCCTCTATCTTAACTAGCTCAAAGAAAAAAATTAATATAGCCAAGATAAGAACAAAGTCTCATGAGCTCCATAGTGAAACCAGTCGTTGGGCAATTCCTAAAAGACCATGGGTCGATAGGATCTGCCCTCTTTGTGAAGATATGAAAATTGAGGATGAAAATCACTTTCTCTTAGAATGCCCTACGTACAGCCACATTAGATCTCAGTTTCATAATCTGTGTTGCAATACTGACCTTCCTAGCATTTTGACATGTCAAAATTATAGTAAGCTCGGGACGCTTCTCTCCAAGCTCTTTGAGCATAGGAATACAATTTTAAAACAAAATTAATAATTCGTTTCTTTAGGTCCGATAGACCAAAGCTGGGTCTTAGTGGACATTAACCATGATCATCATCATCATCATAAGATTAACACCTCTTGAAGCGTTAAATAAAGTTTTCATGGAAAAGATAGATCAAAATTGCTAGAGAAAAACAATATATAAAAAGGAATTGCAAATTTATATTCTGCACTATCACATTAATGATTAGAAACATGTAAGACTAAAATTTTGACCAAAATTTTAGAATTTGAAATAAGCTTTAAAAAATACAATGGAAATGTGATGATCTTGCAAAATGATAATATGTCATATTAAGTGAAAATTATATATGTAAAAAAAAGAGAGTAATATATGAAATAAAAATCATAATAAATATTTCGTAAATATGTATCAAACCAAAAAAAAAATTTAAGTTACATAAAAGCATCAGTGTATATGAAAACTCTTTCAAACAATACATTTAATTATCATTATTTCTTAGGTTGGAAGAAGTGAAACCCTGTTGTCCATCCATCTAACTAATAACACATGTATTCCACATTTGATAACTCTTAGATATAAGAAAGTCTTCATTTTGTACAATGTGCTAAAAATCATAAACTCATTGGTACTTCCCCTATTATATGTGAGGAACTATTAGCCATACACACAAATTAATGCATCAACTGTGTTAATTATTACTTTTGTTTCATGCACATGAGGAACTATTAGCCATACACACAAATTAATGCACCAACTGTGTTAATTATTACTTTTGTTTCATGCACATTTTTTATCAATTTTTGTTTGGAAAATACTTAATCACATGAAACAATACTTGATATATGCTTATATATTTTAAATTTTGTTTAAAAATTCCTTTCTCACATGCAAAATGTGCTTGGTTGTATTAACATATTTTGTTGCATTATTCATGGAGAGTATTTTTCCATTTACATGAAGCATATTAATAAATCTATCTAGATTTTATTTATAATGTGCTATATACATGTATGGGTTTAAGATTTTATCTCTAATTTATATGTTTTCACATGCTTCAAGTCTATTCTATGCATTTGTAGAATCCCATATCATGATTTCATATTTAAGGATTAATATGTTCACTACTTTAAGTAGCTTTCCTACAAAACCTGATTTTCTTAATGTATGGTTTTTTATGAGTGGGAAATTTAAATTGGGAGAATGAGTATTTCTATCTTTTACAACAACGGGGAAGCCAATTGTTAGATTTTAGGTAGCTCAGAAGGTAATTCTGAGAAGGATATTGTTAAAAAATTGTTAGTTGGTAAAGTTACCCAAAGAGGGGTTTTGGACGAAAGGATGTGGGTTTCCGACCTAAAAGAAAATAATTATTTATTCTAAATGGTTCATAGGTTTCTAAAGTGACCTATGTGAAAGGAAAAATGGAGAGCCTAAGAAGAGGTTCATTGTGTGCAAGAGGCATGTGACTTTTCTTGTGTTATGGGTGCTTTAAGATGTTTATTTGGGGTAGCATAGGATGTGCTCTAATTCTAAAATTTTTGGGAAAGGATTAAACATATGTATTCGAGGTAACCCATAAATCGTTTAGTGAAATTCCACTCAAATTGTATTATATATGAATAATTGATTATTTTTAAAGGGACCCTGAGTCTAAACTTAGGAAAATAAAATAATTAAAGTGAATTAATATAATATGAGTGAGAATGATCTAGAATAAATGGATCGAGTGAAAATTTAATCTTGGCAGTTTATTAGAGATCTAATCGGGGTCGTTGAAGTCTCAACGAGAAGACTCTAAGATTGTCTTGAAGGGTCATTTGGAAAACACATCTTTGGAGACACAAGGGAGAGATCACAGATCAGTTTATTTAGTGAGTAGCGCTCAGGAAGAAATCTTGATCGAGAGATCTTTTGTAGTGAGGGTCAGTATTTTCGGTTGGGAGGTTTCCTGAGCTAGAGAGTACATAGCAGAAGAGACAGAGAGATCCACAACAACAGTGTAGAGCCAGTGACGCAATGCCTATGCAATCACTATGCAAAACTAGAGGGAAAGCCATTTTCCTGTTGAAGGGACAATGCAAAGCCAATGTCAGATTAGGAAGATATTTTCCGGAGGAGAGAAGGCTTCAGTTTCCAGCCAGCAGTGAGACTATCGTAGAGGCAGAGGGAAGCCATAGTTGCAATGCAAAGACTATGGAGAGGCAGTGGAGGGCAGTCTAGTCTTGGTGCAGATCAGTGTCGGGTTCCAATGGAGGAGTGAGGTTTGTCTCACAAGATCTGTTCTATTAGTTTGTGTGTATGATTCGGTGACTGTGTCAATCATAGATTTCTACTAATAATATTTACTACATAATATATAAACCCTCATATCTACTGCATTGGCTTTCCCGCATAGGTTTTTTCTGGGGACATTAGTCCAAAATTAACTGTGCTGAATAGTTGTGTGATATATGTTTATTCAGATTTTTTTCTGCACTTGTAATTTTTTTGAAGTTAATTTGTGTAGGTTGTAGTGAAGGGATTTTGATATTTTCTTTTAAAACAAAGTGAATAATTTGTTAAGTAAATAAAAAATAGAAGACTTTCCATCAATTGTTGTAGTAGGATTCCTGAGTATATCAAATTTTCACATTGTATCATAGCTTGTTTAAGCTGACTGCAAGCAAGACAAAGAAAAAATCTAGTAGATTCAAGCTTTGTGAAGTTGGGATCAAATATTTTTGTGAGCAGTAGATGGATCTCTCGGTTGATTGTGCAGTCCAAGCGAGGAGGGCTAGATTAACAAGAATATTTTCTCTTTAAGTAAGCCGACATAGAGGTAGGATTGTTCCAGGTTGTTGTTTGGCTGAGGTAGAGGGAGAAACGTAGTAGATCTACCCAAATTAGCAGTTGGAGGGATGCAGTTGACTGTGCAACAATGATTGTTGGTGCAAAGTGTCAAGAAGCATACCTGAAGCACCGTTTTTAAGATTTCTGACCTCAGTGAGTTTTCTTGCCCAAGAAACTCAGATTCCCCATGAAGTAGAAAGAGATTTTGTGGCTTGCTCCATCGAGAGTGCGTAAATAGAGCTACAAAGAGGGTGAGAGGAAACAGATCACAATTTTTGGTCGAGATGGTAGCGAGTGGGTTGTGTCACCAAGGTCAATTAGAGGGTGCCTCTAACTATGTAATCTGGAAGACAAGGATCTCCTTCCTTCTATATGAGCATGACCTCAAGCACTGTATCAAAAGTGCTTAGGCTGAACTAGTGGATGCAACACCATTACTAGCCTTAAAGAAGAACATGGTCAGGTCGAAGCAGTTGATCATCGATGGAGTGAAGGATCATATTGTTTCACACATATTTGGGATAGAGACAACCAAGAAAATGTGGGATGCATCGGGAACACTATATCATGGGTCCAAGCAATGAAAGATGTTTCTAGAGGATAAAATGCATACCATGATGATGCAGGAAGGAGAACGCATTACTCCATTTTTTTCTAGACTTCAAGGAAAATGAGATCAACTAGCAGTTATGGGATCAACTTCTAAGGCCACAGAGATGGTCATACTTCCCCTAAATTTTGTGTGTGAAGACTATCAAGTCCCTGTCCAGAGCATCATGGGCAGAGATAATTTTTCGGGTGGGGAAGCGATGTGGGCAGCTCTTCAGCAAGAACAGTTGAGGAGACATTTACTCAACTATTAACTTGAGAGAATCATTAGCGGTGGTTCGAAGGCCAAGAAGGAGGAGGATGAGAATGCATACCTTGCATCAAAGTGAGAGAAAAAGTAGTGCACAAGGAAGAAGGATCTATGAAAGATGAAACACTTTCCGTGTGGTGAGTTGGGACAGTAAACCACATAGTGTCCTCTCAGAGAAAAGGATAAGGATGAGAAACATGATCCTCAGGCCGGAGCAATGAATATAGAGGAAGAGGATTTTGTTATGATTTCTCATATACATCTAGGAGGGAGGTGGTCTAATTTGGAGTTACAAACCCAAGGATATACAAGATTTTGCAGGATCCTTGAGGATTCCACCTATCGAATCATCAGTTTGCTACAGAAGCCCAAATCAGAAGTAGCAGGATGGACTTGTGCCAATTGGTGTAGAGGAGTGCTAAAGTGACAACGCAGTAGTTAGTAGTGCCAAAGTCTGAGCAGTGTTGCAGTAGCATAGAGGGATGTAGTGTAGAGAAGAAACAACACATCAGCTTCAGAGAGGTGACACATAAGTTAGCAGGAGTCAGATATTCATCACCGAGATGCAATATACTAGTCCAACATTAGATGTTTTTCAGTTGCGGAAAGAAGCCATGTTGCAGTGGAGTAGCAGTTGACAATGGGAGAGTCAGCAACAACATGAATGCATAAGTCAAAGGGAGTTGTAGTACAGATGCAGTGTTGACAATGGTAGTGTCAGCAACAATACATATGTAGCATTTGTGCAGAGTTGGTGGACAACCTGTCAGACATCAACAACGTAGAGGGAGATGGTTCAGGGTCAGAACAATATGTAGCAAGGCATATTGTTAAAGCACATTCCTCTCTAAGAGAGAGTGTTTATTTGGGGTAGCATTATATGTGATCTAAGTCTAAATTTTTTTGGAGAGGCTTAGACACATGTATTCCAGATAACCCAGAAATAGTTTGGTGCAATTCCACACATATTGTATTTATATAAACAATTAATTATTTTTAAAGGAACCCTAAGTGTAAACTTAGGAAAATAAAATAAATAAATTGAATTAATAGAATATTATTGTGAATGATCTAGAATAAATGGATCAAGTCAAAAGTTCATTTTAGCCATTAATTAGAGATCTAATCTGGGTCGTTGAAGTCTTAATAAGAAGACTCTAATATTGGCTTGAAGGGTAATTTGGAAAACACATTTTTGGAGACACAAGGTATAGGTCAGAGATCGAGTTATTTAGTGAGAAGCGCCTAGGAAGAAAACTTGATCGAGAGATATTTTGCAGTGAGGAAAAGTAGTTCCATTTGGAATGTTTCCTGAGTCAAATAGTACATAGCAGCAAAGATGGAGAGAGCCACATCAACATCGTAGAACCAGTGACGCAGTGCCTACGCAGTCACTATGCAGAGCTAGAGGGAAAGTCATTTTCTTCATGAGGAGACATCGCAAAGCTAGTGTAAGATCCTAGATATAATTTCCGGAGGCCATAAGGCTTCAGTTTCTAGCCAGTAGTAAGACCAACACAGAGGGAGAGGGTAGCCATAGTTGTGACACAAAGATTGTGCAGAGTGACACAATCACTATGTAGAGGCAATGCAAGGTAGTCTAGTCTTGGTGCAGATCAATGTCGGGTTCCTGTGGATGAGTGAGGTTTGTCTCACAAGATATCTTTTGTTAATTTTTCTGCATGATTTGACGGATGTGTCAATCATAGATTTGTACTCAGAATATTTACTTCATAATATATAAACCCTCATATCTGTTGCACCAGTTTTGTCGCATTGGGTTTTTCTAGGGACATTAGTCAAAAAATAATTGTGTTGAATGGTTGTGTGATCTAGTATTGTTTAGATTTGTTTCCATACTTTTATTTCTTTTGTAGTTAATTTTTGCAGGATGTAGTGATTGGATTTCAAAATTTTCTTGTAGAACATAGTGAATAGTTTGTTAAGTAAATAAAAAATAGAAGATTTTCCATCAGTTGTTGTAGTAGGCTTCCTGAGTTGACAAAAAATTCACATAGGAGGGTTGAGCTCTTCTCATGGAGGTCAAGATCTGTGCTTGGAAGAAGATCGTAACAAGGTTATCATTTCTTTTATGATTCCGAGTAAAATTTTATAGGAGAAAAAAGTAGGGGATATCTTGGAGGGATGAATAGAAACACATAGTTTAATTTAGCGCTTCATCTATGCCACTGAAGATGATTTGTCCATGCTACTACAACCTTTGAAGGAGGTTGAGTGCCTCAATTAGCGTGAATATAAATGATGAGGAATGACTGAGGGAAATCTAGAAGGTTTCTATGATTGTGACGAATGTAAATATAAAACTATTCTTGTGTGAGAAAAATCCAATAAAAAGGGGCCACATCTCTAAAGGAGGAAAAATGATATCTTATGGAGGAGGTCGAGTAGCCTCCAAGTCTTGTTTGTTAACCATACGGGTTTGTGCTAGAAAGAGCAGTGGATTATTATTTTTTTTGTCTAGGGTGACTTCTCTCTTTGTGTTAGAGATGGTTTAACCCCTACTTTCTATTAGAGAGTATGTTGGATGGCTTCTGTAATGTTTAGAAAGGGATGAAAGGCCTTTGCTATAAAGGCGGGAGGGTCACAGACCAACTATGGAGGTTGTAAATAATATCTTGAGGGATGAAAGGCCTCATAATTATTTTAGCTTAGGTCCAGGTAGCCTTAGGGCTAAGTGTATGCCAATGAAATAAGGAAGGGGATTTGTTCTTCAGTGTAGATGTATGTAGAAAAAGAATTGAAGTTTGTCCAAAAAACGAGATTTGGAGAATAGTGTATGAATGGGATATTATATAGTGGTCTTGACGGAAAAGGACCAATGTTTGTTGTTGATTATTTAAGGCTAATACATACAATAAGTTTGAAGGTTTTAACTTATTATGAGCAACAGTGTATGATAGAGATCTGAAATGAGTAAGATCATGTGTTGATGGATATGGAAAACGAAGTGTCAAGGGAAAATGAGGATAAAAACGGTTGGTGCTAAAATGGTTGTATCAATAAGTAATTCATGTGTATTTTTTATTGTATATTTGGGAAAATTTCATTTATAAAGAGGAATATCACAGGCTCTATTCTTGTATACTATGTATACTAGTCGTGCTAGTAATTGAGGGTCATGATCCCTTGTATGGGAGCTAGATGATTCTTAAATTTATTGATGTAATAATAAAATAATTATGCTTTGGGCTCAAATCTCTATGTATATAATTGATTTTGTTGTTGAATTTCTCCATTGTGAAAATTTCTTGTAACTTGTGAGTTTCTAGTGTGTTTGTGTGCATGATTAGCCTTGGACCAAATCTAGGGCCTAAGGAAAATTCAACATACTATCTGAGATGATGGTGTTAAAGATTCTTTTAAGAGCGCATGGAGTAGAGTGTGCATAGGAGGAAGAGTGAGTTAGTGGAGGTTTTGTATACTTAGAGGGAGTTTAGATTTAGAGGGATATTATGAAGGATTTTCAGCTGCCTTGTGGAAGTTTCAGTATTCAAGTTCTAACGAGATAGACAAGTTTTCAACCCATGCAAGGATATTCATGGAACATGGAAGAAGATTCCTGGTGGTCCAAGGAAAATTTATGTTACATGCAAGGAAATTCATCTACCATGCAAGACAAAGATAGTCCTAGGCAAAAGAAAATGTGGCACATGCAAGGATATAGATGAGTATGCAAGGAGAGTCATGTCTCATGTGAAGAAGGTCATAAGTATCCACGTAAATTCATGGAGAAAGAACCGTGAATTAAACACCTTATTCATTAAGAGGGAGTATTTGATTTCGGGTAGCTCGGTACATATTTCCAGGAAGGATACCCACCAAAAGTGGTTGGTTGGGAAATTTAGACAAAGACGGGTTTTGGACCTGAGGATGTAGTTGTAGGACATAAAAGATTTTTTTTTGTAAAGGGTTGAGTGGTGAAAACTCTAACACTGGATGCTTCTTAAGTGACCCAAGAGAAATGATAAAGAGAGGAGAGCCTAGGAAGAGGTTCATTGTGTGTAAGAGAGATTTTACTTCACTTGTGATAAGGGTTCTCTAAGAGGGTGATATCTACTCTTTTAATAAAATTGTAGCAATATTATAATCTACTCTATGAGGTTGAGTTAAAGAGTTAAAGGAGAAACAAGGTACCCAAGATCTTGGAGAGCTGAAGATTAAGTTTAAGTTTTATTTAGGGACTAATCTAGGTCAATGTAGAGCATTCGTTCATGTTTTTACAACCTTTGGAGGAAAACTTCCTCAACTAATGTGAAAAAGAAATATAAGGAAGAATTAATGAAAAACTACAGGGATTCTATAAGTGTGAACATAACCTAAATAGAAAAAAAAATTCGTGTGAGAAAAAGCGGAGAGGAAGAGGCCACCTATTTAAATTAGAAAGAACTATGTCTTTTCAAGGAGGCTAAGTATCCCCCATGTCTAGTTTATAGTTCATATGGGTCTATGATGGAAGGATAAGTAGTGGATCGATTTTTTGTTGTTTAGGCCGAGTTTTGTATTTTTTTTGTAGAGGGTTGAAGCCCTATTTATTATTATAGAGATGGGTGAAAGGCCTATGTAATGTATAGAAACGATTGAGAGGATTGATATCCAAATCCAAGAGGGTCTCAAACCATTTGAGGGGGGTCGCAAACCAACTAAGGAGGCCATAGATAGTAGCTTGATGGACGAAATGCAGCAAAACTATTTTGGCATAGGTCCAAGTAGCCTTAGGGTTACATGAAGGACAATGAAGTAAGAAATTGGGCTCTATTCTTTAGTGTAGATGGTTGTTGATTGCAATATTTGAAATCTATCTAGAAAATAAGCATTGGGTAGTAGTGTATAAGGGTATATTATACAGTGGTCTTGAAGGAAAAATACCATTGTGTGTCGTTGATAATTTGAAACTAATACATATAAGAAGCCCGAAGGATATCACTTATTATGAGAAATAATGTATGAAATAAATCTAAAAGGAGTCATATCACTATGTGCTGATGAAAAAGGATATACAGTTTTGAAGGGTAAATGAGGAAAAAAAGGGTTTGTGCTAAAAGAGTTGTATCAACAAGTATTTCATGTGTATTTTTCCTTTTCTTTTTTGCTAGATTACAGATCTGAAGAAGCACATCGTAAGCTCTAGTTTTGTACACTATGTATACTAATTATACTAATGATCAAGGGCCATGATCCCTAATACTTGAGACGCATGATGCTTTTATTGACGAGCTAGTAAAATAATTGAGACTTGGGCTCAAATATCTATGTAATCAATATATTTTACTACTGAATATTTTCGTTATTCAAAGCGCTTGTAATTTGTGGGTCCTAGGGTGTTTGGGTGTGTGATTAGCCTCAAACCATATCTAGGGACAAAGGAAAATTCAACACCAATGTCACTAAGAAATATACATGATTTTTCAGTGTTTTCTATATCATTATTAACTTATTTATTTCAAGTTATAACTTTAATTAATATTAATTTAACTCATTTGTCTCTTCTCTCAAAATTATGGGGTTTCTTCTTCATAAACGTCTATTATTGGATTTATGAGAGGGATCTCTGCCACCTCCTTTAGACAGATTTTATTGGCATTTGATAATGAGTCTGAATCTCCCTCATCAATCTCCTCATCTCCTCATCTTTGACATCCCTTTCATAAAGAAACTATATAAAGTAGGGTGTCTGATTTTGCAACAAACCGTCCATTAGGTGCACCATGGCAAGCTAGAAATCTAGGGCATTCCTTTCCAAATGCAATGAAAGATCCAAAATATGAGGCTAGATCTAGTAAGATAGAAGAATATATCTAATATATGATGATCACACTTTGATCTACAAATTTAATATATTATTTCCCTCTAAAAAGGATTCGTTTGGGTGTATCTAAAATAAATTGAACCCCGAGGGTTAAACAAATTTAGAGAAAGGGGCTTAGCATTTTTTAATATTCATTTTCTCTAGCTTGGAAGAGAGATTGTGGGTTTTTGAAGCAGGGTCATATTTTTTTGAAAATGGAGTTTTCTTCATGTGATTATGGAAGGAATAGTATAATCCATAGAAGGAGGATTTCCTTGAAGCCCCAATGTGGATGTGTTTGTTTTTTGTTCCCAAGGAACATTGGGAGGAGGAAACCCTTGAAGGTATTATAAATGTTATTTGAAGTTTTTGCAAAGTATTGGAGGTTTCCAGCAGAGGTATGTACACTTCATATGCATGGATCTATTTTTCATGAATGTCTCGAACCTGCTTCCAAAATACATCAATATTCATTATCAAGATAATCAAACAAGCTCCCTTTAGATGCAGACACTATCACGAATATGGAAATATTTTTAGGGACCATTCGATGAATATGAAGGAACCATTTGAAGAAAAGTATTTTCAAAAAGATCTATTAATATGGGAAAAGTCCCCCAAAGAAGAAGAAATTTGAGTCCCCAAAGTACCTCGAACATTGACTATATCCTTGGATTTGAAAATAGGACCGAGTCTTTGTCCTCTTTATCGTATCTCCAGAACATTTTAACATTCAATCAAGCATGAAATTATCATACAATCAATCCCATAACCCTATAGGAGGTGTGAAAAAAGCCTCTTGAAGAGCCCCAATAAAATCCATTACCATAGGAAATGATTAGATCTCCTTTAAAAAATGTTGCAATGGAACCCCTACTAAAAGATATGTATCTGGATGACCCATGAATTATTTCCCTTGCAACAAAATGTAATGTAAAAGATATGAAGGATATTCCATAACATAAAGCTAGGATTTTGTATAAGGCTTATCATCGAAGCAATCAATTAGATTTGAGTTCCTCATAGTCTCACCTTGGGTTCAAATGATGGATTTCAAGGTGGTCTCCTAAAATGAGGATGAAGCCCAAAAATGAACCTGCAAGGGTAATAAGGCCCAAATGAAGACAATGAACAATTACCTAACTCGGGAAAAGTCATGCAAATATCTCAGGCTTTTTCCCTTTGAAATATTGAATTGTCTAAAGAGCTTTTTATGTGTTATAATTCCTATAGTTATTTTATGAATGTCTATTATTGTTATGTAGCATGTAACTCTCAAATATTTCCTAAATTTTTTTCTTGATTTTAGAAATTCAAGATATATATAACTTTTTCTAATGAAAGAATCCATCTATCCCTCCAAAAACAAATAAATATAACTTAAATTTTTTAACTTATATTTAATTTGAACTTGATGTAATAATCTCAAAATTTTTATAAATATTGTCTATTTATTATAATTATCAGCTAAGTTACATATTTATATTAAATAAAATTTCAAAATAATTCATAACATTATTTTAAATTTATAAATAAATTATACTAAGAGAAAAAATTAAAAAAACTTCAACAAATATCCTTTCTATTTCCATATCTACAAACTTACTAAAGTAACACATTTATCATCACATAATCATTAAAACATTTAATACAAAACATTAGAAACACATTTATCATCACATAATCATTAAAAAAAATATTTAATACAAAACATTAGAAATTTATAATTCTTCACGAAAGTTCCCGTGTACCACAATCTCCAAGTTCCTTTGGTCCTTAATATACAACTCTCCATCGGGGTATTTCAAAATAAGGAGGAATTTTTAAACATAACCTTTTGGGTTATGTAGTAGATCTTGTTGTTATTAACTTTCCATACCTTTCGAAAACAAATGTCGAGCGTTCTATCGATGGGTATTTCAAAATAAGAGGGTTGTTTCAAGATAAAGATTTGGATCATAAAGTGGAAGTTGTTGTTATTCATGTTCCATACATTTTGAAAACAAATATCCATGTGTATGGTTTAGATATCTTTTATATTATTATTATAATTTACATAATTATAGTAAAGTAGTAATTATATTGAAATATGCATTTAAATTTATTAAGATTATTTTTTATTATTTATATGGTTAGAACTAGATTAGATTCATTTTAAATTCACTAAAAGTGAAAAAAATATCAAATATGTATTTAAATTTATTAAGATTAATTTTTTATTAATTGTATAATTATATTGTTAAGATTAATCCAGATTCATTTTAACTTTAGATTTACTAATCTCAGAAAAGGATTAAATATCTTGAGATTCATATATCTTTTAAAGTGAAAAGAGATTTGATCATTCTTACCCCTTTTTATATCTAGAGTTAAGATGGATCTAGGCCGGTATAATATCTATGTAACACACATTGAAATATTTTATTTATAATTCATGTTCTCCCATTAAGATGTTAAAACATGCCCCTCATATCTTTTCCCTTAATTCATACATTTAATTATTTTTTTTATTATTATTTTCTAAACTATTAAGAATCAATATTTCTCTCTCTATATATTTTTCATGTTAAAATATTTTACTCAACCCATGTATTGAAATATTTTATAATATAAGAATTTTTTTAATTTGAATTTGTAAGGAAAAACAAAAATTGCACACCACATATAAATTATGGTCTATTAGAACAACAACATAAATCATCTTTGTCTCAGTGGTTTTGATCAGTGCCCACGTCCACTCTTGATTCTCGCAAATATCACTCTTTCTTCACCACCACTTCTTTGAGTTGTCACTTGACTTTCATTTAAAACATAATATTGATATTCTCGACATATCCGAGCTTTCCCGATAAGAGCTATCAAGTAATGAACCATTCTATGGACCAATCAACATCTCTCCGATATTTGTATCACCATCTGTCTGATATTTTTATTTCGTCTATCTGTTAGTTGCTAAGATGAAGATCTAATACTAAATACGTTGAAAGTAATGACATGTTCAAAAGTTTCCGAACCCTAAGAATACTAATTTGAATTATGCAGCACTATTTAATAATTGGTTCTACACCAAAAATATACAGATGTTAGAACATATCCACCACTCATAGCTAAAAGAGTGTGAGAGGATATGCACAAAATTCATCATCATTTTCACAATCTGAGAAGTACCGAAGGTTGTATTCTAGAAAGCCTTTAATTTTACATTCAAGAGATCTTTACCACGAGATTTACAATTGAATGTTGTATGTCCATGCTTTCGACAATAAAAGCATTAGACTCGGGTTCTGTTTTTATTGATTCTCACCTTGGAGAATAGTGCTATATCAGGACGTGAGATGTCCTCTGTGTCACCCATTTTCATTCCGGTTTTTTATGCTAAGATTGTTTCTATGGAGAAAAATTGACTTAATGTGAAAAATAAAATTATTATAATTTAGATATAAATTATTTAGCAAAATAACCTTAGTATCTCCATCTTCTACTTTAAACCTAATTCTCCCCAAATCCCTTATAAAATATTTTAAATAATTCATATGTGTAGACAAAAATACCCCTCGTGTATTTTATATTTGAATAGCTATATTTTCAGGGAGAATTTTTCATTCACAGCCTTTTCCCCGAAAATTTTGCTTAACTATTCACATATTTGTGCAGAAGTCTATGAGATGAAGGTGCCATCTGACAATGAAAGGCCTATAAAGAATATGATTTTTATTCCCTTTTCAAGCAATCAATTAATAATTTAACGTCTTCAGGTGTCAACTCTCACTAGTTCCTTTAACTAAACCCCATAATTTTTTATGGAAAAATAACGTTTGTAGCTCTCAGACATTACCAGGAAAAATCTTTCGAATATTGATGTTGGACAGATGAATAACTAGATATGAAGGTTTGATATTTTTGATCGTAGACTAACATAGTTTCAAGAATTCTTCATGATTTAAGAATTTTGTCTCTAGGACTTCCGGCAGTCGAAGAATAATGAAAGTTCCATTCTAAAGTCTAAAGTGGAAGCTTGAACTGGAACAATTCCCCTCTACGTCTCAATGGTACATGTAATTCCCTGCATTTGAGGTATTTAATGTAATTGAGGTTCGCTAGACAAATCTGTGGAGAACAACAAGCAGGAAACCATTGTCTGTCATATACTCCACACAGGGCCAAGTGAATGAACAAGAAATTTCACTGCAGCAATACGACTCTCTATTCGAACAACCAATCAAACAACACGGAGTCTCTATATGACCAATGTCTCAACGCGACCAATAATGTTCCATTTGTCAGCTATTCCAACGCGAGACTATGAGAAGGGGGCGCTTCGCGGTTCTGGAGTAGATTGCAAATTTTTTAATGAATTATTTATTATTATTATTATTATTATTATTATTTTAATATCATTATTATTATTTATTTATTTATTTGATTTTGATTTTGATTTTTATTTTTATTGGTTGTTTTTTATATTTTTCATTTTATTTGTTTTTATTTTTATTTTTTATTTTTACTTATTTTATTTTTATTGTATATGTTTTTATTTTTATATTTATATTTTTATTTATTTATTTAGTTTTATTTTTCATTTTTATTTTTTGATTTATTTTTATTTTCTATTAATATTATTTATTTATTTTATTTTTTTTACATTAAATAAAATTATTTATAATTTAAGATAACTGATGTTTTGGGTTTTGATACACTAACATATAATTATTTGAAATAATTAATTTTATTTTTTATTTTTTTTAAACTATAAATAGTATTTAATTATTTTAACATTTAATTTATTCGATATAAAAAATTAATAATAATAAAAACAAATAAAAAATTATTATATAAAAAATAAATATATATAAATATTAAATAGTTATTTTATTCTTCAAAATTATATTAGAGTAATAATTATTATTTTTATTAAAAATAAATATAAATATATAAAATTCAGATTTTAAACATTAATCATGGGATTTATTCTTTGTTAATAAATAAACTATTGATTTGAATCAAACTAGCCGTTATTTTACAAACGGCTAATTAGAGCTTTAAGATCTATTTAAAGGGGTTTATTGATCAGATTTTCCATCTTGTCCTGATGATGAACCACACTGGTTGGTTCGAAACACGTCGACCAAATCTATTCTGATGTGATTTTCACCGAAAGATTTTTATCACATTTTATGGATCATTCGTAATATCAAACAAGGAATTGAATTTGAACTAATTAACCTCAAAGCAATTCACAACCTCTCACATTTTCCATGGGTATAAAACCAAAGCTAACAACTCTATACCAGGAAGGAAAAATAAGAATTGCACACAATACATAAATTATTCCTCTATTACATACAAATGCATAACATATTTATGGTTTTTATGAGATCCAATAGATTCCAAATAGATTCGAAATAAGGAGATTGGTCGTTGACAAATTATTTCAACCAATTAACAAACCAAATCCATATTTATTTCTAAGTGTTATTTAATATGAACATTAGAATATTTCACTTATGGTTGACACTAAATTATTTTTAAATATTTTTTTTTTGTTAATAATGTATTTTTATTTTAAATATCACATATAACATTTCTTCCCATACTAAAAGGTAATTTTTATTTTTATTTTTATTTTTTATTTTAATTATTTCGTATTTCTATGTAAACTTATGTAAAATTAAGATGCAAATTGAAGTATTTTAATTATGGCACATTCATTTCTTTTGTTATTATGTTTATGCAAGTAACAACCTCTCCCATACTGGATTGTTAAGCACTTGCATAAACATAAAAAACAAACCTTATTTATATATTAAACTTTTCTGTATTCACATATAATTTAAATTTACTTTATATTCTAAATAAATTATTGAAATTCACTATGTAAAATAGTATAAATAATATTTCAGTCTCATATGAAATTATATCATGATGTGACAGCCTCATTTAGAGCTAATTAGCATGAATTTAGTTAAAAGACAATTTATTTATTTTAATATATGTTTATTTTATTTTGTAAAAGAAACTCAACAAGAAACACCATTTTTTATTACTGAGTTGGTAAAAGGAAATGAATCTCTTAAACTGTTGGTAAAGTGTCTAAGAATAGAATTTGGTTACTTGGGAACAGTTAGAGGACAGTTACCTAACCCCCAGGGATAAAAGGAAATCCCAGGGGAGGGTTAGGGGTTCTGTGTTTTTTCTCTGGAAAGAGTAAGGTGAAGTATTCTCTAGAGCTGTGGAAAGAGGACAGTTGAGAAAAGCTTGTGCAACCTTATATCCAGATTGTCTGTCTGTGGCTGGATTGGCCGTCCAGAGGTCACAACAGGATCCCACTGTTCCCGTGGTGCCAACTGAAATTCTGGAGCTAGGGGGCAAGCGGAGGACGTGATTGCCTCCCTTGATGGTTGGGAGGACCACAGTTTTTAGAGCAACAGTTTCTTACAGATAAGTACTCTAGAAAGACTTAAATTTAAGTGATAGGAAATAATATGTGATAGTTTAGACTGCTATATTTTTACAATATGTTACAAAGAACATTCTGTGACAGTTTAGACTGCTATATTTTTACAATATGTTACAAAGAACATTCTGTGACAGTTTAGACTGCTATATTTTTACAACATGTTACAAAGAACATTCTGTAACAGTTTAGACTGCTATGTTTTTATAATATGTTACAGGAAATATTCTGTGACAGTTTAGACTGCTATATTAATGCATTATGAAATAGGAATTAATGTATGACAGAAGAGACTGTTATATTCATTTCATTATGTTACCGGGAGTAATGTGTGACAGTTTCGACTTCTATGATATTATATATATTCATGCTCCAGGGAAACTGTGACAGATTAGACTATCATGATGTGATATTATGCAGCAGCAGTTACTGTGTAATAAATTAGACTAATTAGGAAGTTAGACATTAGAAGCTTGCATGTGGATTAAACTTCTGATTAAATCGACCCGTGAATGACTTATGTACTGGAGAACCTAATTCCTTTAGAATTAAACAAAAATCTCTTCAATGTATAATAATCATTTCTGGAATAGTTACTCGCAGGAATGAAGGGGGGGTTAACTGTATATGCATGTTGTAGATTCCAGACCAAGAATGGGAAATGGGTTTATAAACATATAAATACTTGCAAAAGTGATGAGCGTAAAAACATAGAGCATCTAAATCTTTTTGGTGGGGTCAAGAATCCCCGCATCGAACTTGTGGAACAGGGTTTGGGATAAACCCTACCTGTTCCTGTTCGTTCACCAGAAACTATACGCGGCCCAGAATGGCGGCCGGTGCCAAGAAGAATAGGGAAGCTGATATAACAAGTTGATGAAAGAAAGAAGAAGAGTGAATTAAATTTATAAAGACACTGAATGCCGCAACAGGAGCATGCAGCGTTAAAAACAAAGTTTCGGATAGCCGACTACTGAAATACAGTAAAACGAGATACTCTTACAGGTATTACTATTCCCAAATACAACCATAACAAGAAAAGAAAACATTCGACCTGTTAAAGTCATAAACGTATCTAGAAATGTATGAGAAGGGAAGAAACAGTGAAATTTAACTGTGTCAAAAAGATAACCCCAAGGAGGAGGGGCGATAATATTAATACCTTCATATCTGTCATACTATGTATACATTCCCAAGAACTCAAATCAGGAAATATGTTGTTCCATAAGTAGAAATGTCTGATCAAACGGGGTTCACAGTAAATATATAGCTGTTCGTAGGCAAAGAAGTTACGCGTTACATTGTTCTTGTAACAAAAATCTACCACTCCGCATACTCAAATTACACTAAGGTTTAAACTAATCTATGGCTAGATAAATCCTAGAATTAGAACCCAGTAACCCAAATGAATCTTTAGCCAAAGCGCACGGCACAACTTCATGCAAATTGTGAGCGGCGGGGTACCTGTACATTGCGCGAATAGACATGTCAGCCGCCAGAGAAATTGGTAGGACCTCGTTCTGTACAAGGAATTTTAACCTGTTCATCTCACCTGCAAGAATCCAAGCGGAAAATTGTTAGAACAGAACTCTGTGAGTCAGACAAAGGATAAATGTAGATGGGTTGTTCACCGAAACGCACCTGATAAGGAAGAATAAACCCGTGTGACCTTACATCTACAGGAAAGGAAAACAAAGGACTTAGCGAGCCATAAGCCGAACTCTTCATTTATAAAGCGAAAACCATAGAAACTTAAACCAAAACTGAAGGCGGCCATACCTGCAGGGGTATAGGCAAAGCTTCTTTGGAGCTGGGAGGCGAATTGAAGCACTAGCTCACGTGGTGCTTGACAAGGGTAAACCCTGTAAAATTGAAACCCTCTCCAGAAGTTCTGTATGACAGTCGGAAGATCGTTAGGACTGTATATAACACCGCAACTGGAGATTAAACAAGAGATTGACTGCAGATTGCGCACCTCCAAGAGAAGATCAGCCATGCAAACTGTTAAGCGCCGAGGACTGGTAGAGCGCCAGGAGCAAGTGACAGTCTGGAGAGACAAGGTCGGCAGACAGTTTACTCTTTGGCGCTTTTCCCTCGAAAAATCTGCGGATATCGAGATGGGATTACGCGGCAGTGTTATCCGCACCAATTCCTTGTACCACCAAAGGTCTGGTGGGTGACATCTGTACCCCGGACAGTAGGTTATTGTGCCAAATGGCGGGGTATTAAATTCTCAATGGGATATGGAATTTATGTATAGAAAATGCGCATGCATATAAGTCTTATCCGACAGATTAAACCAAGATCTCTGTTGATCGAACAATCAAACAAGTGTTGCAAGGACGCTTACGTTTAATGTCATATATTAATATGAATCAATACCAAGCAATCCTACCGTATGATCCTCCTTTGAATATGTGCAAATTAATCGGATTGCAAAATTAAGTTATGTACAGGAGTATGGATTATTAAGGTCAAGTTAAATGCGATGACCTTGGTTTACATGATTATGTAATAAAAAGAAATGCGGTCTTGATAAGTGATGTTTGGTATATCTCATATGGATTATATATGTATGAGCGAAGCGCCACATTATACAGTAATTAATTTTATTAATGCTGTGATGTTATGGCTTGGTATATATATATATATCATACAAATTGAATGTTGTAATGTTTATTTGTGTTATTAAAAAAAAAATATTGCTATGGTAAAAATCGTAGTAAATGTCGTATGTGGTTGTGACACATGATCTGAAGCAATATGTATATTTGTCAAAATTTCCTTATCATGTTATATAATGTTTTGATAGGTTAATACATAAATAATGGAAAAAAGCACTTTGTTATGAAATTATCTCGTGATTGCTCAAACAAAATGTGTCTTTGTCAAAATTACCTTATCATGTTGTATAATGTTTTGATATGTTTTACATATAAATAATGGAAAAAAAAAGTAGTAAGTGAAAAAAAATACTCAATAATAATGGTAATACAAAAATAGAGATCATTCTCAACACTGATTGATTGTTCGTTGTTAAAAGTGGTGGTTAATAGTGGTCTATTTACCTTTTATTCTTCATCCATAAAAGTTGAAATTAGTTGTGTTTTAGAAGAATTTTTTAGTTTTTAAATTAAAAATGATAATGTAAAAGTAAAATGAACGATAATGTTTTTATATAGGAAATGGAAAAAAAAAATTAATAAAATAATTTTTTTATTTTTTAAATTAAGAATGATAATATAAAAGTAAAATGAATGATAATGTTTTCATATAGGAAATGGAAAAAGAAAAATAATAAGTGACCAAAAAATACAAGTAATTTAGAATTACGGCAATAGAAAAATATAAATCATTGCCAATATTAATTGAATTATTCTTTTCTATTGGTTAAAAGTGGTGAGGTATGAATGGTTTTTTTTATTTTCATCCTTTATCCACAAAAGTTGAAACTAGATGTGGTTTGTATTATTTCATAATTGTATAAGAGTAACTATTTTGATTATACTCATAAATGTGTATATTTTTTAACTCTGCTTTAGTTATTGGAAATTGATAGACTGTTATATTGATAAATCTTAATATTGGTTTCTATATTTTTTTACCTTATTTTTTTAAATATATATATATATATATATATATATATATATATATATATATTAATTTATTTTACAATAATAATAATAATATTGAAATTTAATTTAGTTTTTTATTTATTAATTTTTTATTTTTATTTATTTTTAAAATTTAGTAATATAAAATGTATAATAAAATAAATATTTGATACTTATTATAAACAGATATTATATATTTATTAATTATTTAATTTATATAATTACAGCAAAAATATAAAAAAAACCATAATTTTAAAAATTTAAAAATTAATTATTTGTATATCTCCATTTCCTTTCAGGTGTGAGGACTTTAGCTCAACCGGGGAAGGTCATTTACTCGAAACACTTCAACACATAATGTTCGGTTCATCGCTCTAAACATCGTCCGACAAAAAAATTCCCGGAGTTATAATAAAGATTAAAGAACCCAGACGGACTTAAATAACGTTCAAAGTTCAGATTATAGTGCCATATGATGACGTAAATTTTACTGTGTAAAAAAATCAAGTAGTTGTTCAGGGTGTGTAGCAAGCTTGCATTAAAATGAAAGAAATAGGATTTTAGTGTTATCATAAAAACTTATGAATAACAAATCAACAAGGATGTTTCCTTAACATCTCTAACTCTATGATGCAATCGACATTCTTAACATGTCTGTTAGATAAGCGTTAGGTCTCTTACAAAATTACAAAAGAAATCAGAACAAGAATGAAGGGGTTTAATTTGGTCAGAGTCATCTAACTAGTTTTATCCTATACGTATTTTTTTGTCCTGATCAGTTGATTTGCTGACAAGGTCATGGTCATAAGAAAGGACAGAAAATTAAAACAACATAGCAGCAGTCATCTTATATTTTCTTTTCCTTTTCCAGATTTATTAATCTGATCTTGATGGCGCCATTCGTACTGGTGCTGCCACTAATAAAGCTAATGCCATGGTCTTCAATTAATAGCCGCAGCAAGAGGAGCAGGCCCTCTCCGCCCTGAAGATATGAAAGGTCTACGCTCTCCGACATAGGTTTCAATGAGATGAAGATAAACCATTAAACTGTGGGCGTAAGCAGGATCAAGGTTGCGGATGTCATTGTTGTCCAAAACAATGGGTACACCAACGTGAAAATATGTCCAAGGAAGCCAATCGAACAGTTTTGATAACCATCGCCATGAATTCTCGTTGAAAACAAATCCAGGAGCTTTGGGAACAACATCCCTCTTATTCACCAACCGCAACACTTTCACTCCTACCTCCTCCGTTCGCAGGGCAAATGCTCTATTCCCTACGCGCGGACTTGCGAATGCAAACGCAGTCACAGGTATACGCAGTGCCGGAAAAGTTGAGTTGAGGAATTTTTTTATGTCATATGAACTTAACGTTGCCAGGGCAGCTCCCAAGCTGTGTCCGGTCAAAGTCACGCTCAAGCTTTCATCCTGGAATTTATCCACCAATCTTAGAATCTCAGAAATAACAGTATCTCTGGCACATCTTGAATCTTCTCCTTTAGAGATGTAGCAGCTTAAAAATCCTTTCTCTACTCGGACACCCTTATCGCTTAATAAACTAGCTTTTGTCGATAATCGGTGTCCCAGGCCTTTGTTCTTCAAAGGAGCAGAAGTTCGAAATCCGGGTCTGACAACCTTGTGCTTGAACCGACTAAAAGATAATCGAGCAGGAACTAAAAAATCTCTAACATCCTGTATCCATTCTTGGCGTGTTTCAGTTCCTCTCCAGGCTACTACAATATCCCGGCGTCCTAGTCTTCGTATCTCTTGAGGATCTGTGCAAACTGCAATAAAGCCAATCCAAACAGATTGCTCTATCGGCCTCCCCAGTGCATCAGTTTCCGCGTACAAATACTTGGTCACTTCATACCCGGCACTACAGGAATGACTGACCCTTTCACAACTCTCAAACAATTTATCAAGCCTGTACTTACACCCTCCTAAATCATTGGTGGAAAGTTTAATATCAAATGCATCGTAGCATAACTCTGCAAAATCACCATATCTTAGTATCTCCTTTTTCAACACAGGATTCATGGGATTTAATAACCCCTCCCAAGAATTTTGTCCTTGAATATCTTGCCACATACCCGCAAGTGGTATATTTTCGTACTTCCTCAAATCTTTCTGCAAAAGAGGGCAGCTCGAAGATTTTGAGGAGGAAGGGAGCAGCCTCATCCTTGGTAGTATTGAACACAGGTGATGTATGATTCCAAACATAATTTCCGATTTTCTAGGGTTTCAGGTGAAGAGAGACAGGGCAAGTTAACAATTTTAATAGCAGCTTAACCTTTGCAGCTGTAATCAAGATGTTCAATTATCTGCCACAGAAATCCCAATATGTATATTTCCATACGCAAGTACCATTATATAAGACAGATGAAAGTGGAATACGTTGAGTATCGACATGACATAGGAAATTCATTTGGAACAGCAAGCAGGATAGACTACATGAATTTGAGTATGTTAAATTTGAAATGGTCGTATCCTCATAAAAATTCTCACCCTACCGCTGAACATTGACTGAAAATATTTTGTTTGAACTTTCCACCAAAACTTGTTCAATCGTGAATTCGTCTCATTGACAATCTCTTCGCAGCTGTGCAACTTCCCCCGAAAAACCATCCACACCTGATAGCAACGTTGATCGGCATAACCCTCCCACGTAATTGGCAAATTAGTTTCAAAGCACTAGAGATAAGGATGTATTTTCCCCATGTGGCTTACCTCTTCGATTCCCAAAAGCGTGAACGAGTCACACGAGTAATTTTATGTCGTAATCACCACGTTTGTACGATGGTGCACCTTGCCTTAATTCATGAACCTTCGGAGCGTTTTTTTCACCGTGTATCTTTTGCCGACACATACTGTGCCTCTGTGTGGAGGGATGGAGATTCTGGCGGTCGTTAGTCCAACTTGTACGGTGAGGAAATACAGTATTCTTGAATATGTTGGATGAGAATAACATGAGATTCAACGGGAAAGATTAATCGGTTTATTTATTATATGGTACTTAAAATTGGTCCAAATCAATATATTTTCATTAATGATTAAGGTTAAAAATGTAGTAAATGAATTACACTATTTCCATCGTTGCCTACCTAATATCCCTCTATCACAATATTTTCAACAGTTCCACAATTTTCCATTTCATTTTTATATGCAGTAAGACCTAACAACTAAACATAAATTAAAAATTATTTCATTTTCAATATTATCCGGGTTCCGCAAGATAATCTCTTTCTTTAAAACTTTAAAACTAAATAAATATAAGGATAACAAATTTAGATACTAATATAAAATAAATTAAACAATGATGACATGATTACACTGACTATCGTTTTCTCATAATATTATTATTTTTATTTATATCAATTTTTATTTATAGGAAAGAAAAAATAATATTAAAAACAAGAAAGAAATTAATATTTATGTGGATTTAATGCTAACAAGCTTCAAGTTATTTTAAACTAGATAGATTATGGGTAGAAAGGGATCAAATCTTGTGGTGTAAACTTTTTTTATGACTAGAGAACTATTGATTCTCTTTGCACTTGATAGATTCATGGTTAAGATGAATCTAGATTTTTTTAGTCTTGTGAGGTCATGGAAAATTTGTTAAACGTCTAATTATTCTCATCATTTAAGTATGCTAAATATGTAAAATTATTCTCATTATTTTAATTATGCTAAATATGTCAAAGGTTAACATGGTCATTTTAATTGTAAGCTTGCTTAGTTACATTAGTTTGTTGACATGTTAGAGAGAATTAATAACTTGGATGAAGAAAAATGATGAAATAATTTTTTTGAATGCAAAGTGATAATGTAACTGTGTTCAATGATAGAAAATGTGAATAATAATAATGTAGTCAATTACAAATAGTCTTCATTGTAATCAATTTCAAACTATTTTCTTCTATTGTTCTTATTGTCACACATGTTAGTTCTGTCACCTTTCCATATAGATTATATGAAAATGGTTGTTGAAGCATAGACCATTCAAATATTTAACATGGTATATTGTAGTCACCTTTTCATATAGATTATATGAAAAGGGTTGTTGAAGCATAGACCATTCAAATATTTAACATGATATATTGTAGCAAACATCATATCTTGTCTCTCTTGCTCTCCAATATTAATAGTATCTTTATCCAAACTTAATCATTCTGACTTAGAGTGTTAAACCCCAAGTAAGTTTCAATGGTAGTTTTTTTCTATTACCTTGTTTAAATACAAAATGAATAACAATGTTGAATGATAAAAAATGGGAGTAATAAGAATCTAGTCAATTACGAATAGTTTACAATCTCAATAAGAAAACATTTCAGCTAACTGAATATTTTATTCAAGACGAGAATTCAAGTATTTTATTTATGGTTGAATTATTGTAACATGAAATGAATGTACATCGTCCATATATATTAAGTGCTAACACTGGAATCAATGCACATCATTAATATAATTACTTTGAAATTAAATTTCATCATATATTTAGTTACATCAAATCATAAATTAACATCCACACAAAAATCAATGTATCTAGTGCAAGCATTTAAATAGAATTAGAAATCAACATCTACATTGAAATCAATGCATTGAGTGAAAGCATTGAGATATAATAGAAATCAAAATCTACACTGAAATCAATGCATCTAGTGGAAGTAATAAAAAATGATTATAAATAAACATCTATATTGAAATCAATGCATCTAGTGCAAGTGGACAAATAGTACTTGAAATTGACATCTACACTAATATCAACTCATCTTTCGCAAGAAATAAAATAGGATTAGAAATAAAACACTAAACTAAAATTAATGCATCTAATGTAGTCAAATTCAATCAATCAAATAAGATTAGAAATCAACATCTAGACTGAAATCAATGCATCTATTTCGGTGAATAACATTGTATCCCTCCCCCCCTCTCTCCCCCATCTCCCTCTCTATCCCTATCCCTCCCTCTCCGTCTCTCTATCTATATTTTCTTCTCTCTCTCTCTCCCCACCATCTATATCTATATCTCCCTCCATCTCTTCTTCTCTCTCTATATCACCCCCCAAACAAACACTTTCTCTCTCTCCATATCTATATATCTCTCTCTCTCCCTCCCTCTCCTTGTTTCTATCTCCTTCCAATTCTCTCACCTTCATATATATATCTATCTCCCTTTTTCTCTCCTTCTCTGTATCTATATATCAGCCAAGAAACATACACACTCTCTCTCCATATCTCTCTATCTGTCACTCTCCCTCTCTTATGCTTCCCTCTCTCTCTCTTTCTCCCCTTCTCTCCCCCTCTTTATTATTCTCTCTCTCTTCCCTCCTGCTCTCCACTTTCCCTCACTTTCTCCATCTCTCCCTTGTCACTCCCTCTCTCTGTATTTCTTCTTCATGTCCTCTCTCTTTGCTTCCAAATCCATCTCTTTCTCCCTCCCTCTTTCATACATTCTGTCAAGTCATTTCTCTCTTCCTCTATCCCTTTCTCTTGCACTCCACTTTGTCCCCCACCCCTCTCTCTCCCTCTCTCTTTCCTACATTCTCTCAAGCCCTTTCTCTCTTACTCTCCCTTTCTCTTGCACTCCACTTTGTCCCCCACCCCTCTCTCTCTCTCCCTGCATCACTATCTCTCTATCTCTCTATCTCTCTCTATAGCATTGTCACTATCTCCCTCCCTCTCTCTTTATCTTTGTCCGCTCCCTCTCCTCTCCATTTATGTTATCTCCCTCTGAGTCTCTCTGCCACTTCTATCCCTCCCTATCTCACCTCTCCTCTCCCTTCCCTAATTCTCTCCTATCTCCCTCACTCTCTCTCCATATCTCCCCTATCACTCCCTCTCTCTCTCTCAAACCCTATCTTTCTATTGATTTGTTCTTCCCTCCCTCTCTCTCCCCCTTCACCTCCATCTCTCTCACTCTCCCTCTCTCTTATCTCATTATTTTTCTTTCTCTCTCCCCCGTCTATCCACATGATTAAGAATTGTCACTTTGTGTAATTATTAATATATGTAAGGTCTAATATAATAATATTTATAATGCAGACAATTATTATTATAAAATTTTCAAATAATAATAATCAATTTTATTTATCATTATACCAATATTAATATATAAAGAAATAACAGTTTGTTAAATTTCCATTATAGACACAACAATTTCTTGTTCCTATCAAATTTGTAGTTATGTTTCTTAAGTTATACATTACATTTTACATTTTACATTGCGTTACATTGTATATTATATTTTACTTTTTATATTAGATTTTAGATTTTGTATTTTACATTACATTACATTTTACATTAAATTTTTCATTTTAATATCAATACTAAATAAAACATATGAAGCACGAATTATATATATATATATATATATATATATATATATATATATTCCCAACATTTAAAAAATATTGCCATAATTTCTTACATTATGCCTACATATCTCCCATATATTGGGTTGAAGAGCATTGTTCAATGAAAAAATTTCCAGCTCTATTCTGCAAACTCTAGGGTTTCTTTTACATAGACATCTATGCGTGGCTTTGTGAGAGGTGGTTCTGCCACGTCCAGTAGTAAGGTTGTTTTCTAAGATTATTATGAGTTTGGACCTATTGATATTACCTATCAATATCATCATCTTTGACATCCTTTCCATATAGCGATTGGATGAAGTGTGTTTTTTCTAGATAAAAACTGAGATACACACTATATTCTATTAATCAAATAAAGTTACATATATACATGAAGTATTGCCTCAAGATAGGTAATCTATCTTGGATGCATAATAAGTTGGTTGAGAGAATATCTCAACCTCACACAAAACTAGAAACTTATATTTAGCTAACTCCTATGTAAAAGGAACAGGCTCTATACATAGAAAGAATCACAACTGAGACAAGTAGGAATTACATTTTCTAACACACACCTTTAATGACTACTTGTCTCGATATCCATCTGCAAAATCTACATCAGGTCATGTCTGGTAATTACACTTTGTATCTTGTTCATGAAATTGTCGATGTCCATATAAAGGAACAACCATCTACCGGAATGCATGGGTTCCCAACCGCTCCAACCGCCAGTCTACTAGGAAGTCCTTCACATACATGGTTCATCCAACCTCTCGATGAACTCCCCTTAGATATAAATTTCACCTCATGGATTCTAAAATCAATACGGCCCACCCAAGTGTATCCATCTTGCATGAAACACTCTTCCAGGGTGTTAAAAATCTCTGACAGAGGGAACATATAACAAAGGGTTATGCATGCCTCTCTTGTTCTTACAACACATACAAGAAATAAATGACATGTATATTTTCTCTAATTACATATTGTGACTCATACTCTACCATGGTCATAAGTCTATTCTACAAACATAAAAAAACTTTGACTACACCATTCATATCCTAGAACACACCACTACTTTGGCTTTGTACTTTGAGTCTTTGGCATCTTCATTTTTTACTTTGGCATGCTGGTCTAAAAAGTCTAGTTGTGGTCAAACATAAGAAAAAGGATATGTCGACATCCATATAAAGCCGTAACCATCCACCAGAATTCATGGGTGCTAACCACTGCAACCGCTAGTCTCATAGGATGTCCTTCACATACATGGTTCTGTCAACCATTTTCACTGCATACTTGTACTTGCATCTACAGATCCCCATCCAACATGGGTTTTATCGGATGACCTGTAACCGTGCTCTTCCTTCATCGGTGAACTCTCACTGGCACTAGATATATCTTAGATCTCTTCGACAAACTTTTACTAGATCTCTTCATCGGTGACCTTTCACCGGATCTCTTCATCGGCAAAATTTCACCGGATCTCTTCATCAGTGGGAAAACACTGGCACGGACCTGTTTCCAGTCCACTTCACTGTTACACATGGTTTTTGGCTGACCACAAACCGACACTGCGAAAATTGTTTTTGGATGACCACGAACCTATAATTACAAAGTGGTTTTCAGATTACCACGAACTTTATGGGGATACACATGCCTTACACGAATTACAACACAACTCCAACTCTTGGAGTTATTAGGTACATAATTTACAAATACGACTACAAAAAACATCCTAGACTTGCTTACAATTAAAATGTGTTACTCATAATACAACATGCTATTGAGTCTATTCTAGGAAGCTCACACAAAACAAACTTTCACTTTCATTGTCCATCATCCTTTAAATGTTGTTGCTACTCCTTTACATCATATTTTGAAATGTTCACATCATGGGCATCTTTGTCTTTGTCAATTAAACCTTTGAACTCCATGCTTAACCTATCATTTGTTAGAGTCTCTAATTATAACAAAGTAAATTTACCTACATTGAGTTAGCTGGGCCCAATAAGGCCCAATAATTTTAAACATAACTCCAAGAAACAAAATAAAAAACAAACTTTTTAGATTAACAAGAACATCAAATTTCTCTCTCTCTTACCCAAAGATGACTATTTCCCAAACATAACAACAACCATTTTTCTCCAACGATACCTCTAACAGGTTCACTGATAAAGAAATGGATCGACGACTTTTCAACTGGCCTCAATGTAGTGCATTCTAGCACAGATGATCGAGACATAGGTACTCACAGCCACATGAAGAGAAACAATAACAAATTGTCCCTCTCAAAGCAAGAAGCTAGGACTCCACACTCTGATCCTCTGTCATCCACAAATTCACTATTAACATGCATAAAATTCAACGATTTTACAAACAAAAGTTCTCGTTTCAGTATTAAATTCCCTTGGCATCGCAGTGTAATGCCACTTCCCCTGTTCACAATATCAAGGCTAGGTAACTGCTTCCAAGCATGCCTCCTCATGCTCACCCATAGGCTGCAACAACGAATACCCATTTCTGATCTAGTCTCCTTGCAATTGAACATGCAAATATGTTTCCATCACACTGGGCACACCCAAACTCAATCATCCTCCAATCTTTGATGTAGCTCCAAGCACTATCCTTTGATTCCATTTTGAATGTCATGTCTTCATCACATCTAGTAGTAAATCATTCCTGCAAATAAATTTTTCTATTGTTGGAATGGCCAATTCCAACATAGACTCAAACTTCTGACAATAGTTTGCCAAACTAAATGTCATAATAAATAAATTAATTCTTTCAACTAGATTTAAATTAATCTCATGACAACTCTTAAAGAAATATTAAACACTGGCAACATGAAATCATGGGAGCATTGAGATGTATTAATAACAATGCATAAATCTAAAATGGATAACTCTTCTTTTGTTCTAATCTCGTCCATATGCTTAGTTAAGCATCATCATGAACAAAATAAAGGATAAAAAATTGATCTCTATGGCGATCACATCTCCCAATTCATCTTAGGGAGCATTGCAAAGGAAGAAATTTCAAGGTAAGTTTACACTCTATTAACGCATTTCACGCCTTTACTAGAGAGAGTGTTGACCAAAAGAAACTTTGAACCACTGCCCCTATCGGCCTTATCAAATTCTGTTGTTTCTTTCTCACACAGAGTCGAAAGAGAGTGAAGCAAAGATCTCCATGATCATTGTAAATTGGGACCTTGGCAGATCATTTTGTTTCGACAATCCTCTAACACACAAGCCCATGCCTCTGTCGATTTCTTCAATGAGTTGAACAAGTCAAACAAAAAAATCAACAACTAATTAGCAGAGTCAATATGACAAAGCCAACACACCTCCACACTGACAGTTGTGCCTCATTGTCTACTACGCACATCCAAACCGACTAAGCTCATGGCAAAATTTTCTCATGGGAATGGATCGGGGGATTTGAGGGCGCGGTATCATAAATTCACAAATCTCAACTCGTCCATCCACAATCCAATGCAACAATGGAGATCAGCTCTCCTCCACGCATATAATCACCAACAGAATGACACCAGTCGCTTCCTCAATGGTGGCCTCTCACAAGTTTGACTCGCTATGGTGCTTGACGGTGCTCTCAAACAGAAGACTATGAATCGACACCTTCAACAATGCCAACATATCATATCCTCAAACAACGCTTCTTCACAATAGCTGTTGAGTTCAAGATCACTTCCACTACAAGCTGGACGATCTTGGGCTCACGGCGCCACCAATTTTAGTCCCAGTAGCCACCAATTTTAATTGTTCACGATCAACCAACTTGGTGTGCATATCCTAATGTAGTAGGCTCTTCTTAGGCTGAAAATTTTTCTCAATAGCAGATCAAGCGATCTGAAAAAACCACATCTTTGAATTTTTTGCAAATTTTGAATGAAGCCATGCAATAAATGATGCGAATTCTCCTTCGGCACATTAAGCAAACAACCTCTTGAATGAACGAACGATTAGACAAACGAAGGTCATCACGATCTGCATGAATAGGTGCCACTACCCTCACAAAACCAACTCTCAAATTTCTGCCATTAAATCGGACCAGGACACATTTTTGTGATATGCCCTCTCGCAATAGCCTCCTACCACGACTTCTGTCACGGCCTTCTACAACCTTCACCAACAATGCTCTAGGTTCAGCCTCCACGGAAGCTCAATCCAAAATCCAGCTATTGTCATAGCTGTGGGAAGCATCCTCCAGTTGATGTATAGCAACCCTAGTTCCATCCCACAGGACCCCTTCATTAACCAAGTCGAAGCCACCATCCTTGTTGTTTGTTGCTCTAAACATTAAAAATGTTTTCCCTCCTCTCACTTGCAAAATTAAATAATCATTAGACCGGCTTCGTCCACCATGTTATGGAACTCACAAAAAATTATGTTTTATGCCTCTTTGTCAATGAATTTGTTGCAAGTGCATATCCACTTCAAGAGAACCAGTGGAGGAGTGCTCTTCCCATGAAAAAAAATTCTTAATAACCCACAGACGTTGTTGCAGAATGTTGGCTGCTCTAATACCTCTTCACCTCGGATTTGGATCTACCTCCATCAGCGATTCTCGACCTCCTCAGTCATAATCACATGCAAGTTGTGGCCCTCCGAATCACTGGATCCTTAAAACTGATCAAGTTGCCTCCAATAATTCCCAAATCTGAGTATCATCAGAACTTGATATAGTTTCCTTAATTTCTTGAATTTTTGGAAAATTTAGCTGTTGAATCTGGCGAAACTCCTCTTTCTGCTGTGAGAATGTATGATTGGAAATACCAAATTGAAGAACAATGAGATTTCAGCTCTCCATGCAGCACATGCAGTCACTGTGAGTCCACACTACTATACTTCCCATGCAACTCTCGCCACGCAGCTACAATCTTTGCTTTATTCTGCGGTCCAGCTCTAACCACTTCAAATGATTGGTGGACTGCTGCTCCAATGCATCGTTGCGCAAATGAATGGACAACAATAAAACTAAAAATAAAACAAAATATACTCTCTTATTTCCCTCAGCCCAGGAGGCGCTGAGGTCCAGGCCCTTATGGGTTCTGATACCAAGATAAAAATTGAGATACACACTATATTCTATTAATCAAATAGAGTTACATATATACATGAATTTTTGTCTCAATATAGGGAATCTATCTTCGATGCGTAATAAGTTGGTTCAGAGAATATCTCAACCTCACACCAAACTAGGAATAGGAACAGGATCTATACATAGAAAGAATCACAACTGAGATAAGTAGGAATTACATTTTCTAACATTTCTTTTCACAACAAACCATCAGTTTGGTGCATAACCACGACCTATAAAGACACTGCATTTCTAGATAAAAGTAGTGTAAGAACCAAAATATGAGGTTAAATCTATTAAGATCACATAATATACCCCATATATATAGGATCATGATTTTATCTACAATTTTATTAGATTATGGTCAAGTTACAAGATTTTGATTGAGTGATTTAGAATCAAAGGAACTGTAAGGCCAAATGGAATTGGAGTTAGGAGCCAAGGGATTTTTTACTTTCATTTTCTCCATCTTAGAAAATAGATCGAGGTTTTTTCAAGGAGGGTAGTACTTTTTTAACAATGAAAGGAACTTCATGTTATTCCAAAAGGAGAAATTTAATCCCGAGAAGGAGTATTTCCTTGTAGCCACAATGTCAGTCTATCTCTTTTCTCTTAAAAAGGAATATTGGGAGATGGAAACCCTTCAAACCATTATCAATGCCATCTACAAATTTGTCAAAGTATTGGAGGCTACAAAGAGAGGGATTTATACTTCACATGCACAAATCCATATTTACATGAATATCTCCTAGCCACTTTTAGCTCCATAGATATATATTTTTAGGATAATGTTTGGAAGAAGTCTTTAGATTATGAACCAGTCCCCTTTAGATGCATACCTTGCATGAATATGAACATCTTATTAGGGACTGTCCCATGAATACAAATGAATAATTTGAGGAAAATCCTTCTAAGAAAGAACCAGTTGGTTCAGGAAATTTTTTCCAAAGAGGAATAAATTTGAGTCCCCAATGTACCTCAAATTTTCCCAAAGAAGAATAAATTTGAGTCCCCAATGTACCTCAAATTGTGTCCAAATCCTTATATCTAAAACTAGGTTAAAATAGCTTTGTTCTTGAAATTAATTACCCAAAAAAGTTAATATTCAATGAAGCCTATAATAAACAGAAGCTAAATCCCATAAACCTAATCTCTACTAGAAAACACACATTTCGATCACCCACTAGTGATTTCCCTTGCCGAAGATTGACATAGAAAATACTTAAAGGACATGGAACTTTATGAGGCGAGGATTCTATATAAGGCTCATTTTCAAAGAAATTTGTTGGAATAAATTTCCTCATATCTTGACCTTAGGGTTCAAATTATGGATTTCAAGGTGGTCTCCAAGGAAGACAAAGAACCCAAAAAAATAATATCGTGAATAACTGATCTATTCTAGGAAAGTCATGCATATGTAAATAGCTAGTCAATTCTAGAAAAGTCATGAAAATGTCAACGACATTTTTACCTTGAAAATATAAATCCTCGAAGAGGTTTCAATATTTTTATAATTATCCTAGTGTGTAACTCTTAGAAATATTTTCATTCTTAAATAATATCTCATAAATTTTAGTCCTCGGGTTATATAGAAAAATCATCAAAAATATTAACAAAATAAATTAATTTCTTAAAATATTTATAAATTATGTGTTATAATATTAATATTAAAAAATAAATATAACAACATTCATACCTTCACTTAATTATAACTAAAATTAGAGTAAATGTACTTATCATCAAATAATTAATATATACATCGTAATAATAATAGTTTTGATGGATAACTTAGTTGATTGAAGCTTATGTAAAGGTATTGTGAGAAAAAAAATTAATATACAAGAATTCATAATTCATGCTTTTAGCAATAAAATAAATACTGTTAAAAAAATATTAGTAATTATAGTTAATATTAGTAATTTTTATTAAAAATATAATTTATTTTTTAATTATATAATAATAATTTATAATGAGGAATTTCAACAGTACATTAAAAAAAATATCACAGTTTAAAATCAACACTAAAATGTAGACACAAAATATAATGATATCTTCAAATAAATAAACATGATCATATATTTTTGGAGCCAAATATTATTGTACCACTCCTAATAAAAAAAAATAAAATTAGTTTCACATTTAAGATAAATTTGCACACTTACCACAACGAGATTATTATAAAATTACTTAGCCACACCTATGTTAACCGTTCACCTAAATTACAATAATTTAAACAAAACTAGCATAAAGTTCCTAACTCCTAAGTCATAACAGCTGTATTAATTTTTCCACGACAACTTAGATATGATATGGTTTGCGTTAACAATGAAATAATATGGTTATAGTGTTGGCAATATTTGATGCTATGTTCTACTTTTATAATCCTACCATAAGTCATGTATCCGAGTTAATGATTCCACTGAGGTATTGGTTGGCATGACACAGATGTTAAATGTGATTAGTACTAGGAAATATCTTGACAGTTTTATAGATCTTAGAGGATACTTAGTAGTTTTCGAGGGTCTTGCTACCTCCGTCTTCACTGTTGATTTCACAGATATCTACGGTTGATAATCTTGGCGGTAAGGGTTTTGGATATTCACGCCCTTCCGGAATGATCAATCTTTTACCATTTTCTTTTCCTTGGGTATTTCGCTTGGCTCTGAGGTTGTTACTACTATAACGGTGCTCTATTTACGTCCAAACCACGACATTAGTTATACCTCAGTCTTTTATAGAGACGTATGCTCTGACCTATAGCGCAACCGAAACGGAAGCTCCAGTTTGGTCCACTTGAGATGCCCAAGGGAACTCAAGCTTTACAACTATGGTGTTTTCGTCATCCTTCGACGCTGTAGTAGTATCTTTCCATAGCTTCCAAGCCTTAAAGGATTCTGAAAATCAGGTAACCCCTTTTTTCGTAATCTTTTCCTCTGAAGAGAAAATCTCTCCGGTAAAATATGTATTTGTAATTGCTGAGTTAGGTTTTATGAGATTTATAATGCCTTGGCTTGATTTTAATCTTCCAGGTACTAGCTTGAGTCATGGAATCCTCAATAAATGTTTTCATCCACAAGTAAGGAATCTCGTGGTTCCTCGAAGACATTATCACATTTTTAATATGTTAATATTTAAGGTTTTGGGTCCATGACTCACTGCGTACTGTTTTTCTCCATGGTTTCAATTTACTCTTCATCTCTAAATAATTCGGCATTTGGAAATTCCCCTGCTAACTTGTGTTTCATCAGTTTTCATCTCTGCTGATCTTACTGACTCGCTTACCAGGTACTCTCATGGTTTCTGCCAGAATTTTAACTCCTATACACGCCATTTTAGTCTTGTTTTAAACGGTGTTATAATGCTGAATGTATATCCTTATGCCGTTAAAAGACTTTCCCATCGGGCCCTGTAAAAACGGCTTAGTTATCTTTTTAATCAGAATGGTTGCCTGTGAAGTTTGTATAAAGATTCTATGAGTATCTTTCAGGCCAAAGTATTAGGTCTAGTGATATATGAATTTATATACTCTCATATACTGTGTCGCCGACTCTTCGGTGTACTATTCAATGGAATACTCTTTTGATTTGTTTGCTTTTTGGAGAGCACTCCCTCTCGACTGTGTTAATGATAAATCTCTCTTATATTTATGTTTTACATATGCATAAATTCCAATTATGTTCCTGCACGCACAGAAATTGTAAAGGCTATAATACTATGGACTTTATTTCTCCATTTTCTTTTTCTCGTGAAAATATGTATTTACCATTCGAGCCAAGTTTATCTTCACAATATTTTTAGAAATAATTTTTAAGTAGGGTTTATTTTTCTTTTCCTTTCTTTTTCTGCTATATTTATATACTTGCTAATAGTGTATGGACCACTTACAAAAATGTCCACGTATAGAAGGTTTAAGCTAGCGACGAGTGCTGAGTTGGCGTTTCAACCCTAAACTCGGGGCCAACGGCTTACCTTTTTCTTGTCTTAGTAACGTACCTGAATGGTTACTGTTCATTAGATGTTATCTGGATGGAGATACCACAGTTTTAAACAAGTTTTTAGTTGTTTCTTTCTACAAGAAATAGTTCATTTAAAAATAAGTATATATACATTATTTTTTTGAAATGAGTAGAAACTTTAAATCACTAAGTAACATACATATATATACTTTTCCTCTGCAAATTCTCTAGGTTGGTATGTTGAGTAGTGATAGTTCTATTTTAGCTCACATTATTGTTTTATTCTACAATTTGAACGGTATTCTTCTCATAAATGTTATTACAGTATTTGTTTCCTTTATAATAAAATAGTGTTATTTATGCAAAGAAACACAATAATTCTTTCTACCCATTAAATCAATATTCCTTCATACATATATCTGTCCATTCTCAGAATGTAAATTTACATAAATCACCAGTATACCTTCATAAAACCATCTGTCCATTCTCAGGAATTAATTTTACAGAGTTCACCATTCTTGGCAGTTTTCAGAAATAAAAATTATCTTTAGCAACACATCCTATAATAAGTAAATACTAACTCACTACTGTGTGTTTTTTGTGTAATTTTCAATAATGAAGAGAATAATTAACTTATCTGGAAATAAATTAATGTTGATGATGTTCCTCCCAACCTTTAAGAGAGGTGATTACATCCTCCTCTTGCCCTCTTGCTTCCACTCCTGAATGGTATGGGTTAACAATGGAGATTTCTATTATGACCTCAGGACTCCTAATCCAGTCAGTACCAGAAAATTAAATCATGATATCTGAGGGTTTTTCCACTGGTCTCTACCATCTCAAGAAAAGCTACACTATCTTTTCTCCCAGAACAGAACCCTTACTCCTCACTAGGATCAGTCTCTTATCCGCACAGGAGAAGGTAACTGTTTCCAACTGTCCCCTACCACCTTCTAGTTCTTGGAATATTTACCATCAAATTTTAATTTTTATTAAGTTACTTTCCATAACTGATTTCATTAATTATAATTAATAACTTTTCATCATATATTTAATAATTCCAGCCTTTTCTTAAACAATAATTAAAAAAAAAAATGTATTTTAACTAGTTAACAACTACTTATCCTTAATGCAGCTGTCACAACTTCCCCCCTTGGAAGTAACACCATCCTCGATGTTTCACTCTAGCTTTAAGAAGAGCTCTAGGTAAGCCTCTCGCACAAATCTTTCATCCTCCCAAGTAGCCTCATCTGGGTCAAAGTGCTTCCACTACACTTTAACTCGCGTGATGACTTGCTTCCGGAGCATAATTTCCCTCCGGTCAAGTACGTGTTGCAGCTCGACCAGAAACTCGGCGTCCAGCTCTACCCGCAAACAGTACAGTTCCATGTCAAATTATCATAAAGAAATCATATTTCAAGTTAGGATTTTTAATTCTATCCTACCTGTATATTTTTCCAAGGAATTACGTGCTTTGAATCATGCACATAACGTTTCAACATGGACACATGAAACACATTGTGTACTCGTATGTAACTCAGTAAATCCAGTTGGTAGGCCACAGGTCTTACCCTTTCCAAAATTTGTAGGGGTCCATAAAACCTGGGAGCCAACTTGGCACAAGAGGTCCACTGCAAGGTACTCATCTTAGGTTTGATCCTCACATACACATGGCCTACGAGCTCGAATTCCTGATAAGGCCTCTTTTTATCTACGTAGATCTTCTGCTATCTTGTGCAGCTTTTAAATTTTGTCTTATCTTCTTTACTTCTGATTCCATATCAACCAGCATATCGGGTCCCGACATTAATTTTTTTCGGGGCTACTCCAATTTATGGGTGTGCAACACTGCCTCCCATACAAGGCCTCGAAAGGACTCATCTTGAGGGACTCCTGATAGCCATTGTTGTAAGAAAATTCAACAAGATGCAAGTATTCTTCCCATTTGGTTGGCTGCTGCATCACATACATGCACAATATGTCTTCTAACACCTGGTTTATTCGCTCTATTTCACCATCTGTCTAGGGATGATAAGTTGTATTAAATTTTATGTGGCTCCCCAGACCTATAAAAAGGGTCTTCCAAAATGCTGAGGTAAACTTGACATCTCTTTCTGAGATAAATTTCTTCGGAATACCATGCAGGCTGACGATTTCCATCATGAATATGTCTACTATCTGTATAGTCTTGTAAGCAGACTGCATAGGTATAAAATGTGAAAATTTACTCAATCTGTCTACTATCACCATGATGGAGTCATTTTTCCTTTTTTTCCTCAGTAAACCTGTAATGAAGTCTAGGGATATAACTTCCCACATCCATTTAGGTACCGGTATGGGCTACAACAACCCTACAGGATGTCGATGCTCCACCTTAAAATTTTGACACTCCAAACATTTAGTTAGATACTCAGCGATATTTTTACGCATACCAGGCCAAAAGTATACTTTCGTGATGGTTGTTAACATTTTATGGTATCCTGGGTGACCCGCATAATTATTTCTATGGTATTCATCCATGATCATCTCTTTGAGGTCCACACATTTTGGTACATACAAATTTCCTCTAAAGGTTAGCATCTGATCATCATTGCTACATATTCAGAGGTACCTCCTTGATTTTTGGTTTCTTCTATTTTCTTCCATAAGAATTGATATTCTAGATCCTTCTGGGCTTCCTCTTTCACTTGATTTAAGAATTTATTTTCAAGCTGATTGTAGTAGGGGTCATAGACACAATGCAACTTTCTACTTAAAGCATCAACCACCCAATTCTCCTTACCTTTCACGTGCTAGATGTCCATATGAAACTCACTTAAAAAGGAATTCCATATTGCTTGCCTAGAGTTTAAATCATCTTGCTTGAAGTAGCTAGTCAAGCTGTTATGATCTGTTTTAAGCACAAACTTTTTACCTAGCAAGTAGTGTCTCCAAACCCGGAGTGAATGTACTACTGCTATTAATTCTAGATCATAGGCTGAGTAACATTGTTCATGATATTTTAACTTCCTTGACTCATAGGCCACTACTTTTCCTTCTTATGATAAAATGGCCCCAACACCTTCTTTGCTTGCATCTGTACAAACTTCAAATTCTTTGTTGGGGTCAGCTACCCTCAGCACAGGTGCAGTGCTCAAAAGTTTTTTCAGCTTTTCAAAACTATTTTGGAATTCAACAGTCCACTTGGAGACATTTCCTTTTCTCTGTAATGAGGTAATGGTAAAAACGATTTTGGAAAATCCTTCAATAAATATCTGATAGTACCCTGCTAACCCCATAAAAGATCAAATATCTACCACATTATGGGGTACTCGCCATTCCATAATTGTCTTAATCTTCTCTGGGTCAATAACAATCCCTTCTGCTGAAATGACATGGCCTAGGTACTGCATTTATGTTTTAAAGAAATTACATTCGCTGAACTTAGCGTACAACTATTGTTTTCTTAGCATTTCCAGTGCAACCCTCAAATTTTCTTTATCTTCTTCCTGGTTTTTAGAATAAATTTAAATTTTGTTTATAAATATGAGTACAAACTTGTCCAGGAAAGGATGAAATATCCCATACATTAACCTCATAAAGGTTACTGGTGCATTTTTTAACCCAAAGGGTAACACCACAAATTCATAATTCCCGTACCTGGTACAGAAAGTTGTCTTACATATGTCTTCATCCTTGATTCATATTTGGTGATATCCATATCTTAAATCGATTTTAGAAAACATTGTGCCCCCCTTCACTTGATTAAACAGATCATCAATCCTTGGTAATGGATACTTATTCTTAACTGTTAACTTGTTAAGTTGTCTATAATCCATGCACAATCACATGGTTCCATCCTTATTCGTCACAAACAACACGGGTGCTCCCAAAGGGGACACACTCAGACTAATGTAACCTTTGTCCAGCCTTTCCTGTAACTACATTTTCAATTGTCAATTCTGGAACATTCATTCTGTAAGGAGCCCTTGACACAGGTCATGCTCCTAGCATCAGTTCAATAGTAAAATCAATATCTCGTCTTGGTGGTAATCCAGGGATACTTTCTGGGAAAACATCCATGAAATATTGTACCACTAGTATGTTTTCCATCAGAGGTGTTTTTTCCTTCGAGTTAGCATATCCAACCGCAATAGCATATATTTAGCATCCCTTCCTCATACATTTTCTCATTTGGGATGCTGTGATTGGACATAGTTGTAGCGACTTCTTGACTCCCTGAATTTCCTTACATGTTCCATCTTGCATTCTATAATAAATAATCGTTTCCTTGCATTCCCCTAAGGTCCAATGTTTTTCTAGTCAATCCATGCCCAAAAAAACATCATAGGAACCTAATGGTGGTATTTTCAAGTCCACATTCAAGTGTTGTTCTGAAATTTCTAATGTACAGTTTGGAATCTTAGCAGTCACCTTTCCTTTTTCTCCCTGTGGCTAGTTGTAACAGCCACAGGTTTTTGAAATTATTTAGCTTTCTCATCATAGAAATATTTTGTTAAATACTTTTCGTTAAAGTATTTCTGGAATGCTTCCCAAGTAACATCTTATTCCTCAATACTGCAAACATTCTTTACTTCTTCCCACCACAGAGTGAATTTCTCCCTTAACTAGTATATGGACAGTCTGGCCTTCAGGTTGGTACTATATTCATACACCTGAAAATACTTGTTCATGTTTATTAACCATGCTTCTACCACTTCCTCAACTTCACCATCAAATGGTTGTGGTTTTATTTTCTGAAACTCCCCCTGAAGCTCTACTTTCTGCTTCTTAACTTCTTGTTGATCTGACAAATTGCTTGATTATGCTTCATTGTAGTTTTTGTTTTTTTTTGCTTCGCTGGGATGGGATTCTTTCCACTCTGTCATGGGTGTTGTCTCTTGTTTTATTTTAATCACCTTATTGCAAGCTCCTATCATCACTAGGGTGTTCCATCCCTTGGTTTTTATTGTCTGATAGGCTCTTAAGTATCTTTTCTTGCTCTTGCATTAGTTGTTCGTTATCCCTTCTAAATCACACCATCTCTTCCTACAATTGTTGTACCGTGTTCAATAGCAAAGAGGTTTGATGTTGCTATTCCTCCAGTAGCCTACTGGTTCTCTAGTGTTGATCGACGCTCAGCTGAACCCACATCTCAGGGTTCACTACTGGTTGTGTTTGGGGTTCCTCGGTGTGTTGGGGTGGTGGTTGCATTGCTCCTCTTCTCATGATGTTTCTAAACTCTATGCATCAATATACACACAGCTTAATAGTTGGCCAACCCTTAGGGTCCCAGTGTATGAATGCTGCTCTGATACCACTTGTAACACTCATTAAAAAAAATTACTTTCAAATTTATGATAAATTTTCACACTTACCACAATGGGATTATTATAAAATTACTCAGCCACACCTATGTTAGCTCGTTCGCCTAAATGAAAATAATTAAAAAAAAAATAACATAAATTTCCTAACTCCTAAGTCATAACAAATGTGTTAATTTTCCCACGACAACTTAGATATAATATGGTTTGCGTTAAAAATGAAATACTATGGTTATAGTGTTGGAAATCTCTGATGCTATATTCTACTTTTATAATCCCATCATCAGTAATGTATTTGAGTTAATGACTCCACCGAGGTATTAGTTGGCATAACACGAATGTTAAATGCGATCAGTACTAGGAAATAAATATCTTGACAGTTGTATAGATCTGCGAGGATACTTTGTATTTTTCGAGGGTCTTGTTGCCTCCCTTTTCACTGTTGATCTCACTGAGATCTACGATTGATAATCTTGGTGGGAAGGGTTTTAGATATTCACGCCCTTCCGAAATGATTAGTATTTTAGCATTTTCTTTTCCTTGGATATTTGACTTAGATCTGAGGTTTTTACTACGATGATAGTGCTCTATTTCCACCCAAACCACAGCATCAGTTCTACCTCAGTATTTTACAGAGATATATTCTTTGAACTATCGCGTAATTGAAACGGAAGCTCCAGTTTGGTCCACCTGAGATGCCCGAGGGAACTGAAGCATTACAACTATGGTGTGTTTTTCATCCTTCGACATTGTAGCAGTATCTTTCCATAGCTTCCAAGCCTTAAAGGCTTCCCGAACTCAGGCAACCCCTTTTTTTTCATTATCTTTTCTCGTTGAGAGAAAATTTCTCTGGTTTTATCTTTATTTGTAATTGCTGAGTTAAGTTTTATGAGATTTATACTGCCTTGGCTTTATTTCCATCTTCCAGGTACTAGCTGAAGGCATGGAATCCTCAATAAATGTTTTCATCCACAGGTAAGAAATCTCGTGGTTCCTTGAAGACATTATCACTTTTTTAATACGTTAATATTTAAGGCTATGGGTTGATGACTCACTGCGTACTTTTTTTCTCTATGGTTACAGGTTACTCTTCATCTCTAAAGAATTCGACGTTCATAAATTCTCCTGCTAACTTGTGTTTCATCAGTTCTCATCTGTGTTGATCTTACTGAGTCACTTATGAGGTACTCTCATGGTTTCTGCCGGAATTTTAACTCCTATACAGGAAATTTTTGTCCTATTTTAAACGATGTTATAATCCTAAATGTATATCCTTATACCATTAAAATATTTTCCCATTGGGCCTTATAGAAACAACTTAGTTATGTTTTTAATAGTAATGGTTTCCTATGAAGTTTTTATAAAGATTCGATGAGTATCTTTTGGGCCAAAGTATTTGGTCTCGTGATATATGAATTTATATACTCTCATATACTGTGTAGCTGACTCTTCGGTGGATTATTCCATGCAATAATTTTTTGATTTGTTTTCCTTTTAGAGAGCACTCCCTCTCGACTATGTTAATGAGAAATCTTTGTTATATTTCTATTTACAGATGCATAAATTCTAATTATGCTCTTGTATGCACAGAAATTGTAAAGACTGTAATATTATGGACTTTATTTCTCCTTTTTCTTTTGCTGGTGAAAAGACGTATTTATCATTCCAGTCAAGTTTATCTTCACAAGATTTTTAGAGAGATTTTTTAACTATGGTTTAGTTTTCTTTTCCTTTCTTTTTCTTCTATGTTTATATGCATGCTAATAGTGTCTGGACCACTTAAAAAATTGTTCGTGTATAGAAATCTTAAGGTAACTACGAGCGTTGAGTTGGGGTTTCAACCCTAAAATCGGGGCCAATGACTTACCTTGATTTTGCCTTAGTATCGTACCCGAATGCTTGTTGTCCATTAGATGTTATCTGGACGGAAGATACTATAGTTTTAAACAAGTAACGTACCCCAATGCTTGCTGTCCATTAGATGTTATATGAATGGAAGATACTACAGTTTTAAACAAGTTTACAGTTGTTTCTTTCTACGAGAAATAGTTCTTTTAAAAATAAGTATATATATATTCTTTTTCTGAAATGAGTAGAAACTTTAAATCACTAAGCAACATACATATATATTCTTTTCCTCTGCAAATTCTCTAGGTTGGTATGTTGAATACTGATAGTTCTATTTTAGCTCACATTACTATTTTATTCTACAGTTTGAACGGTATACTTCTCATAAATGTTATTACATTATTTGTTTCCTTTATAATAAAATAATGTTATTTTTGGAAATAAACAAAATAATTATTTCTACCCGTTAAATCACTATTCCTTCATACAAATATCTGTCCATTCTCAGAATGTAAATTTACAGAAATCACTAGTATACCTTCATACAACCATCTCTATTCTCATAAATTAAATTTATAGGGTTCACCATTCTTGGCAGTTTTCAGTAATAAAAATTATCGTTAGCAACACAACCTATAATAAGTAAATACTAACGCACTACTGTGTGCTTTTTCCGTAATCTTCAATACTGAATAGAATAATTAACTTATCTAGAAATAAATTACTGTTGATGATGTTCCTCCCAACCTTCAAGAGAGGTGATTACGGCCTCCTCTTGTCCCCATGCTTCCACTCCTGAATTGTACGGGTTAACAGTGGGGATTTCTACTGTGACCTCTGGACTCCTAGTCCAGTTAGTACCAGAAAATTAAATCGGGATATCTGAGTGTTTTTCCACTAGTCTCTACCAGCTCAGGAAAATATACACTCTCCTTTCTCCCATAACAGAACCCCTACTCCTTACTAGGATGAGTCTCTTATCCCAAGAGGAGTAGGTAACTGTTTCCAACTGTCCCCAACCACCTTCTAGTCCTTCGAAAATATTTACCATAAGCTTTTACTTTTGATTAAGTTACTTTCCATAATTGACTTTATTATTTATAATTAATAACTTTTCAGCAAACATTTAATAATTCCAATCTTTTCTTAAATAATAGTTTAAAAAAATGTCTTTTAACTAGTTAACAACTAGTTATCCTTAATGCAACTGTCATAATTATGCTAATAGATTGAGGATATGAGAAATATTAGATTGAGAATATGAGAAATATTAATTTTTTTTGCAGTGTAATTTTTTTTTTTTTTTGTAAGTTAGGTGGTACCTTTCTATTTTCTATTTATATATGCAGGACAGGCTACATTAAAATAGTTATACTTTGGCCTCAACCTGCCTGTAGGAAACCAGGTCTGTTGGCCGTCTAAGTGCTTTGAATGCTTGCCAAAATTGGAATTGTCTCTTTATCCTATACAGCGCATTAATTAGCTGTCCTACTGCTTCACCATGTTCAAGCTGATAACATAAAATAAGTTTTAGCTTATAACATAACATAAGATGCCATACTTCCAAAAAAACAAGATCCTATGAAAACTATCCATCAGAAGATGAAATTGGGGCTGGATCCTTGGCATGTGATCCCGGCATGTACACCTGTTGCAGCTGTTGAAGCAACTTCTCCATACGTTCCATCCTATCGTCCATTCTCTGAATGCGATTAGTTACTTGATATTGGGTAAGTTTAATATGGTGCAGGTGGCTTTCAATCTTCTCCAACAAATCTTTAAGGAAGTGTTCTGTCTTTGGCTGTACTTTAAACTCTGGAGGATGTGCACTTTGGATTGCTTTAGCTAGTAGGCATTTCATTAGCCAGTATGTATAAATGGCTTGGTTGAATAGACTGAGGTGACCTCGGGTGTTACCAGGGTCGTGAATGAAATCTAGAATGTCAGCTTCAGCTTCAATGTCTTCAGGGTCTGTCTGCAAATCTCTTTCCCAGCCACGAATTTGCATTCGGGTTGGAGAGGAATTGCCCAGAATGTAGTTGACTACCAGATTTTCCAAATGATCCTGTTTTGTTTTCCTTCCTCGTTTCTGTGGTAGCTGTTCCTGCTGTACCTGCTTCCCCTTGGCTGTTTATGAACGCAGACCACGTTTCCCCATGGTGCCTTGGTCCCTATTCAGGAGAACATACATGCAAATAGTAATAGTAACCAAAGTAATACTTAGAGTACAGATGGCCTCTCTGTTGTCAGTAATTCCAGTTCTAAAGTGCAACTAAGAGCAATTCCAAAAGCAATGCCGCCATAAGGCCGTGCGCGCAGAGCATGAACAGTATAGAAAAATAAAATGACAGACAATGGAGGCCATAACCTCCAGGGTAATGGTAAGCCAGAGAGCAGGCATAGGAGAACAGGAATGAGCGCAACTGACGAGCATGCTGGCATATGCAGAGAGCGCGGGATTAAAACCCACTACAACCCAACAAAACCCAGGACTCAGCAGGACCTTTCTAAAGTGAAGAGCCAACAAACCCCAAGTAATGTTGTTTGCATGGCTGCTAAAAAGAAAGAAATTAACAGAGGGTTCCCGACGGTAGGGGTAAGACAAACCCAGAATATCATGAAGCCACTTTGCCCACATAATGTTTAGGCTGAACCCCGGACTAAGGCCTCGAAAATGGAGAAGGGCCAGACCTATAAAAACCCTATAACACTTCTGAAGGAGAACTTTTACAAAACTATGACCGGAAGTGGGTAAAGCATTACTAAAATAGAGAAAAAAGAATGGCGAAGGGTCCCGAAAACAGGGACGCACTGGCATTTTTGGAGACCTAAGAACCCAAAACACCCGAACAGGAATCCAAACAATCCAACAGTAATCCAGCCATAATTTTCTATGAACTATTTGATCCATGGAAATGAGGATGGAGGTTGATACATACCAAACAGTAGTTGTGAAATTGTCAGGGTGGTCGCGCCTCCTATTCGTCTCCCAAGCTCTTGCATGCAGCAGACTGTGCATGAGCGTTTTGGACGAAGGAGGGCGAAAACATACCTTAAACAAACCTTCCGTCCCGGGCGCTGACAGTCTATCATAACTGGCTCTCTGCATCATTAAACCCGCACAAGTGATCACCACAACTATTGATAGAGCTTGGCGGTGGATCATGATGGTTATTAACTGTCGGAAGGGTGGCGTGCCGTGAGCCTGCCACGGTTTGTCCTATTGGCCAGCTGTTCACCCCGATCGGGGGGTTTGCAGTGTAATTTTTAATGTAATTCTGGGTGAGGTTATTTTAATTACAAGTTTTTAATTGGTATAATTTCAATATTTTGTAAATTTATTTACTGATTTAGAAATTATTTAAGTAGTAAAAAAATATTTTTTTTATAAAGAATTATGTTTATAAATTATAAGAAGAAGAAAAAAATGTAAAATTGATTATTACAGATTATTAATAAAAAAAAATAATAATAAAAATGATAGTTATTGTTTTCTTGAATTGTTATAGGATAATTAAACATTGTCAACGTTTGTGTTTTTATTTTAGGCTTTGCTTAAGTATAACTCTAGCAGTATATTTGCTATTCAATAATTTTAAGCTTGCCTAATTTTAAGATTTAAAAATAAATAACTCATTACACATTTTTTTTACTTATAATTTAAAAATTTAATTGTATAATCACTTCATTGCAAAAAAAAATTCATATCTTATTTTAGCCTTAATGCCATCTATCCTAGTCTCATAGATAAACTCATCTAACTCTAACAAAATATACAAAATAGCAAAGAAAAAATAGCAAGTTGGAAATGTAATTCCTACTTGTCTTTAGTTGTGATTCTCCCTATGTATAGACTCTGTTCCTATTTGATAGGTTAGTTCCTAGTTTGGTGTGAAGTTGAGATATTCTCTCAACCAAATTATTGTGCGTCTAAGATAGCTTCTCTATCTTGAGATTGTACCTTGTATATATGTAACTCTATTTGTTTGATTAACATAATAGAGCTTGTATGGTCAATTTCTAAGTTGGTATCGGAGCCCGTTTGGGCCTGCGCCTGGACCTCGGCCCCTCTTGGGCTGAGCGAAATAAGAGTATATCGGTATTGTTTTCTTTTAGTTTTTTAATTGTCCATCATTCAGACGAAATTTGGAGCCAATGTGAGCAGAGCGCGCCTGTTGAAGTTCTGCGGAGTTGGTGAGGTTGGAAGTTCACGTTCTCAAGTCTCATCCTGAACGGTGAATGCTCTCTAAGGGTGGAGAAGTGTTGATCCGCAGATCTGAGTATGGGAGCATCGATTCTGTCAAGGAGGAGTTGGAGAGAAGGAGATATTTTTTGGTAGAGACTGCAAAGGAGAAATTGGTGCGGTGACGAATTTTTGCAGTCCTACGCATTTTAAAAGTCACTGCCTAGTCTCTACATGCCCAGATGCAGGAGAGAGCTCGTTTAAAGGCAATGGATCGTTTTAGGGAAAATGAAAATTGCGTTCTTGTGGAAACTATTGTTACAGTTTCCGCTGAAGAAGTGTAGACATGCCAACCGCTGCCACAAACGAATGAGATAATGACTTAGGCTGTAGAGGTCATGATAGAAGTTGATCTAATTCCTTCTACAAATGCTTTTCCCGAAATGACTGAGCCGATTTGCGTACCACTATTCAACGAGTCACGGATTGGTGTGGTGCATGGTTTGTGGCTGGTGGGGAAGATATGTGGGTTCGTCCTTTGATTTTCATACCGATGAATAAATCATGGCCCGGTTCATTGTGTACGTTTTTCTCCTTGATACTAAGGACCCTCTATCAGTTGAATCAATTTATGAGGATCGTGATTTCAGGAGTACCATAACTCGGCATAAATTTGAAGAGCTTTGTGGGGATCTGTTTGAGGAGGTGCTTTTGCATGTAAAGGAAATTATTAAGCATTCTGGCTTGAAGGTAGAAGACCTTTATGCTGTAGAGTTGATAAGTGGAGCGACTCGCATGCCGAAATTGCAGGCTATGCTCCAAGAATTTCTTGGCAGAAAAGATTTAGATAAGCATCTTGATGCAGGCTATGCAACATATGGAGGATCGGATCGAAGTGTGGTAAGCGATGGATTCATGGATCCACTGCTGGTGGCATGAAGATACTGCTGCTTGGTCGAGCTGTTATGTGATCAAGAGTGGGTGGATCCATTTTTTATGATTGCCCTTCTTTTCCTACTTGCTGGTGCGCACGTCACATCATGGTACCTGTGGCTGCGAGAAAAATACTGGTGATGGCATTGGAATTCTCGTTTCTCTTCCTCATGAGTTCTTGACTGACGCTGTCAAAGGTGCGACTTGGCCTGGTTCAATATGGTGCGTGAGCCTATGGTTGTGCTGGTGATCGAAGACCTGTAGTGGAAGTTGATTTGCAACATGCTGGATTTGTGCGTGTGTTAGGAGGATTGGTTTGACTTGCAAATAAAAACAAATCCAGAGTTGCTTATGAATTTTGTGCCGAGTTGCAGTGGAAGAGGATTGGATTTCCAATGCTGTGGACCATTTTTTAAGCATAGAGCTTCAATCCATCATGTGAAGTGTTAGCGTGCATAAGATCAGTGGTGGTTGTGGTAATCTTCCATTGAGATTCAAAGATTGGTTGAGATATTTGTTAGAAGAGAAAGTAGTGGTTGTGCCAATCCACTCAATCTGTTGTTATATGATCGAGGAGGTACAGAGCTTTAGAGACACATTCTAGAGATTTTGGGTGAGTCTTGACTGGTGTGTTGTGCCTTATGTGTGGAGGAGAGTTGATTTGAGCATGGACAACCTTCTCGATATGTCTATGCATGGAGCCATCGAGCCAGTTGATGTGGAGGTCAGTGTCGCAGTTGAAGGGTCATTTAACAAAGGAGAAGCTCGTTCAGTAGACTGGAGAGGAGGCAGCAGAGTTTGATGGAGTAGTTTCATGATTCATGAGAATGGAATTGATAACAAAGGCAGTTGCGTAGCAGAAGGGTAGTGGTATTGTTAAGCATTGTGAATCTTGTTATGTATAGTGGAGCCTTTTTTCTAGTTGAGAAAATAACCTGTGCATAAAAAAAAAACATTATGTTGTGCTAAGATCTGTTGAGAGTCGCAGATTGACAGGAGGAGAAAGCTCTTTTTTTGTTGTGTCTGCATGGTCATATATCTGTCGTAGAAATCCAATGGAAAGGTATGTGAGTCGAGTCCATCAGTGAAACCTGTGACTTAGTGGGATAAGAGTCATCGTTTTCTACGTAGAGAGGTCATCGAATGAATTGTTTAATCAGATTGAGGGGAACATATCTAGTTATGATATCAATCTATTGTTTGGTGTTTTTTGGAGTCATGGATAGATCTGATGAGATCTACAGTCATTGGTGTTGGCGAATGAATCCAAGGAGTGCGGTGATAGATCTGAGTTGGAGGTTGGCACTGTAAGGCAAGAGATCGCAGAAAGGTACTCTGTTGGCGACCAAGGCGGGAGTGATTTTCACCATATGAATGCATGTGGACTTGTAATGCATGGGATCTACTTATGTGAAGTTACAGAATCCCTGATGTGTAGGCCCAATATTGATCCCTTATTAGTTATATGAGGTATCTGAAATGTTAGTCATTATTTGGACATAGATATACAAATCACAGGCATGGTGAACGTGGATTTGGATTCTGGAGCTTTCAGGTGTCAGAGGAGGTGTGGAAGCACGCGGAGTTGTTTGGAGGCTTCCAGATTTCTTTGTTTGGGATCAACCTGGTTGAAGGTTGAACACATTTCTAGCATGGTCTCATGGCGCAACAGTGAAGTGAGCCAAGGGCAGTGTGGTGAGCTTCCTCGACGTGATTATGTTTCTATACAAGTTGAAGATGAAAAAATTGTTGTCTTCGTGAATTATTCTGCTTTCATGTTGAGACCGGTCAACTTAACATGTAAATGAATTTATGTAAATATGGTTAAAAGAATTAAATTTTGTATTGTTGTGCCATTTAGTTTTGGCAACTATTGTCATGAGTGTGAGTCTTTGTTGGAATTTACCATTCCGACAATAGACAAATTTATTTGCAGGAATGATTTACTACCATATATAATGAAGACATGACAATGAAAATGGCATCATATATTGGAAGATAATCGAGTTTGTGTGTGCTGACTGTGATGGAAACATATCTGCATGTTCAAATTGTGAGGAGATTAGCTTGATAATGGGTCTTCGTTGTTGCAGCCTGTCAGTGAGCATTAGGAGGCATGCTTGGAAGCATTCACTAGCCTTGATATTGTGAATAGGGGAAGTAGCGTTATGCTGTGATTTTAGGGGAATTGGATACTGCAACGAGAACTTTTTGTGTATAAAATCATTGAATTTTATGCATATTGACAGTGAATTTGTGGATGACGCAGGATCGGACCATGGAGTCGTGGTTGTGATAATCCTTCATGGCTGTGTTAAGCATTTGTGGTTGTGGTGAGCCTTCATGGCTATGGTAAGCCTTCGTGGTTGTGTTGAGCCTTGGTGGCTATGGTGAGCCTTCGTGGCTATGATAAGCCTTCGTTGCTGTGTTGAGCCTTTGTGGTTGTGTTCAGCCTTTGTGGCTATGGTGAGCCTTAATGGCTGTGTTGAGATTTCATGGCTGTGATAAGCCCTGGTGGCTAAGTTGAGCCTTGGTGGCTACATTGTATCTCCTCGAGGCTGAGCGCCTAAGCGGTGGAGGTGAATTACTGCTTGTTGAAATGTGAACTAGCAAGCAGGTTAAAGGGCGTTTCTCGTGCATGTTCATGAAGCAATATGGAGGGATCAATTGTCAGTGATCTGGTAGGGATCAAATCAAAGACAACGTGCAGTGTATGATCTTGGATCTGCTCACAACAACAATGTGGGCAGTATTCTAGTGAACTAAAATTCGGGGCAGTCTGCCCGCAACAATGAATGGCGTGGCCATGTGTTGTATTACTGTCATGGTTATCGCTTGTGCTTATAGTGTCATTTGGTATTTTTTTTTGCTTAGTATGGGTAAATGTGTACAAGTCTTTGATATTTGTATAAATATTGAGATTTGCGACCTCAATATGATGTCATTCTGTTAGAATTCGCAACTCTAATTGATGACACATAAAACATGGAGACCAAGACTAGCTTGCCAAAGTAAAATGAAGATGCCAAAGACTGAAAAGTAATGGTGTGTTCCATCATGTGAATAGTGCGGTGTTTGTGGAGGTGAATGGTATGGTGAGCGGAAAGGGAGGATGGGAAATCAAGTTTGTGAGAGTTTGTTTTGTGTGAGTTTCTTGGAGTAGACTCATGACCATGAGTATGAGTCACAGTTTGTAATTAGAAGCAAATCTACATGTCATTTATTGTTTGTACGTGTTGTAAGACCGAGAGAGGCATGCATACCCCTTTGTTATATATTCCCTCTGTCAGAGAGTTTTAACACCGTGGAAGAGTTTGTCATGCGGGATGGATACACTTGGGTGGGCCGTATTGGTTTTAGACTCCGTAAGGTGAAATTTTATATCAAGGGGGAGTTAATCGAGAGGTTGGATAAACCATGTATGTGAAGGACTTCCTAGTAGACTGGCGGTTGCAGCGGTTGGAACCCATGCATTTCGGTAGATGGTTGTTCCTTTATATGGACATCAACAATAGCATGAACCAATGTAATTACCAAACATGACCATTTGTAGATTTTGCAGATGGATATTGAGACAAGTAGTCATTAAGGGGGAGTGTTGGAATATGTAATTCCTACTTGTCTTCAGTTGTGATTCTCCCTATGTATAGAGTCTATTCCTATTTGATAGGTTAGTTCCTAGTTTGGTATGAGGTTGAAATATTCTCTCAACCAAATTATTGTGCGTCTAAGATAGCTTCTCTATCTTGAGACTCTACCTCATGTATATATGTAACTCTATTTGTTTGATTAACATAATAAAGCTTGTATGCTCAATTTCTAAGTGTCTGTACATAATTACCAATGCATTACAGATACATTAGCCTTAATCTCATGATTGAGTTTGAATCTAAAGAGGTCAGTGCACTAACTGAAGGTGGCTGGTACTTGACCGTTATTAGTCATTCAAGTGCATAATATTTACACAAGCCATTTCTCGCGCTGACCTTGTTTTTATTTGCAATGAACTGAAGATATTGTATATTCTTTTACAATATTTAAACCATAAAGTAGATAAGATATGTTTTAATCTCGATAAATTTGTAATATTAAGACAATTTTTGAAAAAGGAGACAGTTTTAAGTAGATAGTTCTTCAATTATCGAAAATTTCTAATAAAAAAAAATATAAATTTTATTTTCGAGTAATTGGATTAAATTTATTTGTTTTGTTCATTTTTCTTGGTTTGGCTTGTCAGTCTTTAAGCCATTGATGACTTATTTTGTAAAAAATAGAAAATATATGTTTTAGTCACAACAAAAAGAAGTCTTGAATTGCCATTGTTTTAAGGAATTTAAGCCTTGAATTGCCATTGTTTTAAGAAATTTAAGCCTTGAATTGCCATTATTTAAAGGAATTTTGTAAATTATGTTATTGTTAAAGCACGAATAAGGTAGGTTGATTTTATAAATGCATGTAAAATAAGGTTGATGTTAAATTTCTGTTACATATGGTTTGGTTTTACATAGCAGTATTGATATTTTACACTCTTGAAACTATAATTTATGGCATATTTTACAAAAAGTAGATTAAATATGTTTTATATTTTCTAAAAAATAGATTAAATATGTTTTATATTTCCTAAAAAATATGTTACATCAAGAGGAATTTGTATCACGAATTTTGAGAAGGCCTACTAATATTTTATGTAAATATTTCTTAAATGTTTTAATGCATGTAAAGTATAGAATTTGTGTTGGATATGACAGATTTTCATTTGATAAAACGAATTATTTTTTTAATGCATCTAAAGTATAGAATTTTTGTTGGATATGATATATGTGAAGTATAGAATTTGAGTTGGAACATTATTTTATAATACATGGATAAATGGGTCAATTTTTTTTTCGATTATTTTTATCGAAAATTTAAAAATTCTCATCAGTTTATTTTATTTGGTTATGTTTACAATATGGTATTTATATTATTTTCTACCTAGAATTATCCCTAATCAATGTCTTACAATCATCCTATAATAATTGATTTTTTATAACCAAATAGCTTAAGTAGAATTGTAAAACAAGTTTACTATTTTGTTCTCGTGTTCCTCTAGTTGTATTTATCTTAAATATTAATAATATGATGTAAAACACAATATTTTTATCATTGCATCGCAATATTTTTATCACAGTTATAATAAGTGATACAATTTCATCACACGATCTAATTAGAATATTTTTTTCAAAATTTATATATAAATAAAAAATTTCTAAATAATTTTTTTTTTTTTCATTCTTCAAGTTACATATTTACAATTTCATTACAGAGTTTATTTTTCAGAAAAGTTTTTTCTAAATTTACATTAAAACAAATATTGAATAATTTAGATATATTTAAGAATATTTTCAATTATTTATACAATTAAATGTTTCTATTTTCATAGTTCAAGTTACACATTTTCAGATTTATAAATGATGCAAATGTATGTGTTCCATTATACTTTTGATTGTTACATTTTTTTATTTTTTTTTATTTACAATTTATGTACAAGAATATTAAAAATTGAGTTATCGAAATAAAAAAACAATATAACTAGATAAATTTTAATGTTATTACTACTATTAAATTCAATTATGCTCTTATATATATAGCTGTTTAATAATATACAATTGTTAATTAATAATAATAATAAATTGTAAAATAAAATATATAATACAAATTTTCATGTGGTAATTTTCATTTCAATATTCTTAGTTTTTTTTTTTTAATTTTATTTGAATTACAATATGCTTTTATAATTTTATGTTTTTATGATGATTTAGAAAATATTTAATTTAAAATTGCATCTTCAATTTTGATTCAATAATTGCTTGTTTAGACTTTAGCATTTTAAAGTATTATATATTAATTTTCATAATTTAATCAGTAAGAGTGGTTTTTTTTCATATGTTATGATGGTTAAATTTTGGTAATTCAAATGTTAAATACAATTTCAATACTAAAATAGACAAAATTTAATTAACAACCTTTTCAATGATGAAAATAAGAGAGATATTTATGAATTTAACTAGAACTTAAAATAGAAGAAACCCAGAACTATCCCCATTTTTTTATTTAACGCACGCATGGTGTTGGAAGTTCCAATTTTAATAACCATTAATATACTTTAAAAATGTATCATCCCACCAAATAAATCTATATTTTTATCTTTCCAAATGTATATTTTAATTTTTCCCTATCTCTTGGTTAAACCCCATCGGGTAGATTTTCCATAAGCCTATGCTCAGTCCGACCATTTCTGAAGCTTCGACGTTTCATTAACGGCCTTACCATCTCGCCCTCTGTCGCTTATGGTTTTCAGCTCAACCACATTCGGTAACTACATAATGAGACTCCCCACTGATCAGTTGGAATGTTGTGATTGGTTATTAATTTGAAATATAGTGCCCCGATTTAGTCATCTTATTTAGATTTATCGGTGCTTTAGAGATTTGTTTTCGAACACATTTACTAACTACTTTAGGGCATACCTGGAATACATGAAGTTATAATTATATTTATTGATGCATCAAGAATACTATGTTTTGGCATATAAAAGTTCATAAATAAAGTTAGGATTTTTTTTATCACACGAGTATATATATGTTATGAAATACAGTTAGCTGGCCTAGAAATTGTGATGATCATTAAAACAAAATTTTGTAAAAATCAAAATTATTTGAAGTAATATTTGGTAATGTGTATAATGGATAGTAGTTGGTAATGTGTATAATCGATAGTAGTGTATGTGGCATATATAATAGTGTTGATATAGATATAATTATATTTTAAAAGAAGAGTTTAAATGGTTATAAGCATCATTATATTTTTTTTAAAATAATAAAATATCATACATTTCAACTATTAATATTTTACTATGCAAATTTATGTGGTCGCTGTGTTTAGATAATGTCTAAATTAATGTAGAAAAATATATATGATTTATATTAAAATCTTAAAAAAAAAAATTTAAAAAAATAATAATAAACGTATTATCTTGTTCACTTAGCTAAAAGAAATTTTATAAATTAAAAAAAAAAACCACATGCAAATTGTTTAACTAATTACTAGCATTCCAAGATTAAAAGAAATACCAAATATCAACACACGTCCCCTAAACACTAAAATATGCAACTAGCTATTCATAAGTAAAACTAAAATAAAAAAATTCACAAATAAAAAATATAGATACTATAGGTGAAACACCTTTCCTTTTAAATGCACCGTCATGTTGTATATCAGATATGTCATATACCAAAAATATAACTATGAATATCCCTGAAACACCCATCACATATAAAAATTCTTCCTAATTATCAAATTTCCTATTATCATATGAGAAATGTGTGATATAATTCTGTTCATTTAATGAAATTAAAATTACAAACCTTTACCTGTATTTTTGTAACCTTTAAAAATATATTTATTCTGTTTAACTAGTATTAATTTCTAAATATTAGAATTATTTATCTTGTTTTTAATTTCCCCGTAATCATAAAAAAGAAAACTTCATCATATATATGTTTCTATTTCAATCTCTGGTCCACACTAAAGTGTAAAACTACGAGTGACTACTTTTGCGTTGCCAAAAACATGAATGACATATTATGCAATGTTTATATATTTTCCATTAAAAATAGATAATGGTATATCACTGTTGCGGTCATGAATTCTCATTACATACATATTTTTTTTAATCAATAATAGTTAATATAAAGTATGCTATAGGAAGTTTTGCGAGGTCATAGAGATTGAAAGGCATGATATGAATCTCAACAAGGAAGATAACTTGAAATTGAGTAAGAGATGGACTCCGGCTCTTCTGGCTCTCTCTATATAATTCTCTCCCTAGTTGGGTTCATTGCTTCCTTAAGGTTTTGTATTGGTTATTTCTCTTCTTCTTCTCTTCTTCTTGTCTTTAATGTTTACCCCTGCCTTTGTTGATTATTTTTGGTTTTTGTTCTTTCCTTTTATCTTTTTCCTTAGTATTTACTTTTCTTAGTCTTAACATTAATATATAATTCCCTAATAATACAAAAATTCCTTTTATTTTAATTAAAATATTTATTGAAGTATTTTTTAATTAAAGTATTTATTGAAATATTTTTTAATTAAAGTATTTATTAAAATATTTTTAAATAATTAAAATATTTTCAAATAATTAAAATATTTATTAAATTTATTTTTAAATGATTAAAATGTTTATTAAAATATATTAAAATATTAAAAATATTTATTAAAACATTTAACCTTTTTAGTAATTAGTTCCTAACTATTAAAAATTATAAATATATTTTTTCTTAATAACTAATTAACTAACTCAATAACGACTAGTTTTTAATGCTTATATCCGTGTAATGTTTCATCCTTACTATTTATTCATGATGATCGATTATGATTTTTCACCTTTTCCTAAGGATGAACCATATTAGTTGGTTTGAAACATTCACCAAATCATAATAATGTAATTATTACGAAAGACATTTATCTACTTTATTAATCGAAAAAGTTTTAGATCTAACATAAAGCATTGTATATAGAAATTTCAATTCACCAAATACTACACATAACATAGTTTCAACATTTAATATGTTTCCACTTGTACTAAGTAAAAAAATTAACGTAGGTTCGGTTTTGATAGAGCTCCACCAATAAAAAATATTATTCGAGAAGAGAGTTTTAAAATTTGGTAACAATACACTAATGTAACTCTTGATATGACCCCCACCTCCGCCAAACCACTAATTGGCTATACGCAAGCATAACTAAGGTTAATTCAACCTTGGCTAACTAGAGATAATGTCAAATTCTTTAGAATCCTTAACGAGTTTCCACATGATGCCACAAATCTCGAGATTTGGAACCATATCAACAACCATCCTTACAATGCTACCATCCATAGTCCAGATGAAAAGGGGTCGGTTGTGGTAACCGAAACCTTCTCCGGCATCGAAGAGCGCTCATTCTACCCCATTTATTCAAAGGAAATGAGCTCCAAATCTCCGGTGGCTATGATCCAGGTGGATATTGGTGACCACCAGCCTATTCCACTTCGGGCCCCACCATTATCTCTTTCAATTTTCATTTTAGGCACAACTTACTATTTTTAGCAGTTTTTCGGGTCCTGAACATTCGTAGCTGTTTTGAGGCCCTAAACGACGTTTTTTGGGAATCATTTGTTCGGTGAATATGATTTCGTTATAGAATTGACATTCGCGGCAATAGTTGTAGTCCTGAGATAGATATTTCTGACAATGTATCATGTGCGTCAAACGGAGATAATATGCCAAAGTTACGTCCCCGCGAAGTTGAAACACCAATTTACCCAAACAAGGCCCATAATTGTGGCGCTTCATCTCCTAGTGTTAGGTTTTTGGATGTTTAGGGTTTTCCATTGTTTCTAAATAATAAATAGGCCCTCGAGCCTCATTGTAACTCAGTTTAGAGGCCTGTAGCTACCACATCTCTTCTCAGAGATAAGCTACCAGCGCCCTAGCTAGTTTATTTCCATTCTTTCTGTAAACAAATTTTAGTTCTTTGATATTAATGAAATGAACTGTTATTTCCACTACATATTTGTATTTATGGTTATATATGTATTATGTTGCCTTCCTGCATAAATCTGGATCAGTGGTATCAAAGTGGTCTTCTTTAAATAGATCCTTATTTGCATGCCCCCAACGAGGTCGAGGTATAAGGAGTTAGGGCTCGATCTGGTGGAATCTTTGCAAGATCGACCTCGCAAACCCCGACGGATGCCCATGGGGGATGAAAATAAAGATGTGGGAGCAGGAGTTCCTATCAAAAATTTTCTCGAGGAGGCCCTCGAAAAACAAAGGAATGCGATGATGGATAACTTTGCCCAGATCCTTCAACGACTGCCCACCGGTGGCGCATCTACATCCAGCCTCCTTTGAGGGTCAAGTAGATTCAGATGTCGTAGATAGATGGTTTAATCTATTAGAAGGATATTTCTCAGTTCATGTCTTTTCCGACTGGGAGAAGATTATTTTTTCACTCCTCAAAGCTCCCCCCATGTCAAGGATTGGTGGGAAACCTACTGTGAGAAAAAGGACAAGACAAAACCCTCTCTATTCTGAGTCATACCCACTTGGAATTCTTTCCGAGATGCCATCAAGGAACAATACTATCCCATGGGGAGCTATGAGTACAAGTACATACAATGTACCACATTATGGCATCAAAGGGATCAAGATGTGCATGAGCTGACGAATTTGTTCCATACCCTGTGCACAAAGTTGGGTATCAAAGATTTAGAGAAACATTTGGTGCTAAAGTATCGCAGTTGTTTGTGCAGATAAATTCAGGAGGAAATGGATTTCCTCGACATCTCCTCGCTTGGTATGACATATCAGTATGTTGCCAAGATTGAGTAGAAATTCAAACAGAAGAAGTGAGACTTTGGATCTGTGAATCAAAAGCAAGCGAAAGGTGCCCGCAAACCATAGAAGAAAGGACAAAGCTAAGGCATACTGGCCCAAGACAACCTGCCAAACCCACAATAAAATAACAACACCGCGAAGCCAAAGAAGAACACGGGAAAGTGGTGTGAGTTCCATAAGAGCTCCACTCACAACACAAGTGAGTGTCAAGCCAAGCAGTTGCTGGTGGCTGAGATGAGGGCTTCTGAATCAGATACATGCTCTGACTCTGAATCAGAACCTGACAAGGGGAATGACAAAGGGAAGCAGATTATTGATGCAAATCCCAACGCCACTTTTTCCACTGTGAAGATCCATAAGGAGGAACCAGAAGATCCAGAGGAGCCAGAGCATCTCTTCCACTCCTAGATGCGGGTAAAGGGTTCCCCGCTATAGTTCATTGTCGATAATGGGAGGCAAAGCAACCTCATTTCAATAGATGTCGTGAAGTGTTTGGGCTTGCCGATCATAGCGCACCCACAACCATACACCATCGGGTGGCTTCACTAAGGACGGGATGTCCGCGTCATCTAGCAGTGTCGCCTTTCCTATAGCATCAATCCATTCACGGATGAGGTATTGTGTGACATTGTTGCTATTGATGTTTGTAATGTATTATTAGGCCAACCATACTTGTGGAAGGGACATGTTGTGTATGAGTCCCGACCTCGCACTGTTATTGTTACATTGGGAAATAAGTTGTACAAGATACCAGAGGTACCACTGCCTCCCACTATCTCTTTGGTTACTGCAAAAAATGTAGTAATCTCATTTCCCAAACTAGGAAATTTGTTTTCCTGATGATCCGCCCCCAAGGTAAGAATAAGACTCTAGCCATGACCTCCAGACATGGCTCCTCTGCACGACAACAACAAATGAAAAAGGTTTTGGAGGAGTACGGGGACATCTTCACCTCACCCATAGGGGTGCCTCTGTACTCTCAGGTCAAACACCCCATTGACTTGACCCCAGGTGCGCCACTACCAAATGGACTGATCTATAGGCACTCTTTTCTGGAGAATGATGAAATGAAGAGGCAGATTTAGGAGCTGCTGCAGAAAGGTCACATCCGACCAAGTTCATCATCCTGTGGGAGCCCGATCGTGTTGGTACAGAAGAAGGATGGGACTTGGAGACTTTGTATTTACTATCGCGTGCTGAACAAGATCATTGATCAGAATAGATACTTGATCCCATAGACTGATGACTTTTTGGACCAACTCAAAGGGGTAAAGTATTTCAGCAATATCGACTTGAAGTCTGGGTATCACCAGGTACCAATCGAACCCTTTGATGTGTGGAAGACTACCTTCAAAGCCAAGGAGGGCCTTTTTGAATGGCTCGTCATGCCTTTCAGGTTGACGAATGCTCCTGCAACCTTCATGAGGTTGATGGATGACATCTTGCATCCATTCACCAACTCATTTGTAGTGGTGTATTTGGATGGCATTCTGATCTTTTTCCAGACTTGGCAAGAGCACCTCCACCACATCTGAGAAGTCCTCCAAACACTACGACAACACAAGTTGTGTGCCAATTTGGAGAAGTGCACTTTTGGCATGACCCAGGTTCAATATCTGGGATACATTATTGATGAGAGTGGGGTGCATGTGGAGCCGGCCAAGATCCAAGTCATTCAGGATTCACCAGCCCCAACCACCCTAACAGAGCTTCGCAGCTTTCTGGGTCTTGCTAATTTCAACCGCAACTTAGTTTTGGGATTCTTTCAGTATACTTGGCCCTTGAGTCTAGTCAGAAAGGGAGGAGAGAAAGAAAAATTATTTTGGTCGGAATCTCAATAGAAGGCGTTCGTAGAATTGAAACATCACGCCTGTTCTGCCCCAGTGCTCACATTACCAGACTTGCAACAACCATTTGAGATCAAGACAGATGCCTCTGACTATGCTATTGGGGTAGTTCTTACTCAATAGGGGCATCCAGTGGCATATCATAGTGAGACATTGTCCGACACAGTTCGAGAGTATCCCACTTATGACAAAGAAATGTATTCCATTGTGCAGGATTGTAGACGATGGAATCATTACATTTTGGGGAAGGAGACAATTATCCACAAAGACCACTGACCCCTGTAGTTCATACAGACACAAGGGAAGTTGCAGAATGATCGCCATCAGAAGTGGTCCACATATCTACAACAATTTCATTTGAACATCAAGTATAAGAAGGGTAGCACCAATAATGTTGCAGAATGCCTCAACTGACCACTGATCGTGGCCATAACCACCGTTCTCAACTCTTGTGGGCATGAGACTTCGGATTGGCCGCTTCTTTATAAGAGCGATCCAGAATTCAGCCACACATACAAGGCACTCTTAGGGGATATGCAAGTTCCAAATTTTCACCTCCAAGATGCACAATTATGTCACCCCAGACACCTTTGCGTTCCTTCAAGCGAGCATGCCAAGATTATATGTGAAGCGCACTATAGTCCATTCGCTCGGCATTTTGGGGTTGAGAAAATAGTGGCAGTACTGCAGGAGTATTTCTATTGGTCAAACCTTTGACAGGATGATGGGAAGTACATCAGATCGTGCACTACTTGTGCCATTGCAAAACTGACCATCAAGAAGAAAGGGGTCTGTACTCTGCTACATACCCCTAGTCGACCTTGGGAATCCATCTCCGTGGATTACATGTCAACCCTTCCTTCTACTAAGCATGGAAACGACTGTTTTCGTGGTCATCGATAGATTCTTGAGGATGGCCGTTATGGCGGCCTGCAAGAAGAATATCACAGCAGAAATTACTGCTAAACTCTTCTTTGAACGAGTGTGGGTGTGCTTTGGGATCCCACAGTCTATCATATCAGATCGTAACAACAGGTTCCTCAACACATTTTGGTCCAGCCTATATTCAATGTTGGACACCAAGCTCACCAAGTCCATAGCTTTCCATCCCCAAACTGATGGCTAGACAGAGGTCGTCAACAAGATGATTGTACACATCTTGCACATGTACAATTCAAAGCATCCATGGACATGGGATGAGAGCCTCCCCTATGTATAACATAGTTATAACTGGGCTCTCCACATCTTAACCCTCCACAACCCCTTTCACATGGGCTTGGGATTCTAGCAACTATGTCCCATTAACGTAGCCATGCCATTTCCACCTACTCAGGCCAATTCGGTTCATGTCCATTGTGAAGCTGAGAAAACGAATAACTTAATCGAGTGAATTAAGCACATTCATAAATAGGTTCATGACATATTCGATAGAGCCAACGTTAAGTACAAAAACAACATGATCAACATCGGGTGCCACACAACTTCCAAGTGGGTGAAAAAATGTGGCTACATTTGCAGAAGGAGCGCCTCACTAGACCCCACCGCAAGCTACGCCCACTCCGATATGGGCCATACACCATCACCAAGGCTGTAGGGAAAAATGCCTTTGAGCTCATTATTCCACCATTCATTTTTCTGCACCCAGTATTAAATGTAGACTGCCTTCGTCCCTACTTCCCACCTCTACTAAACACCTCTGACATTGCAGAAGAACTCACACCAAAAGATTTAATCCAAGATTGCATGGAATAGGCCACCACAGGTTGCATCATGGACATGAAAATAAAGAACACTCGCCAACAGAAGATCCAACTGGATCGGGTTGTCAAAGCTGGCCAACTCCTGCACCAAGGCAAGTAGTTCACCAAGGACCAAGTTGACCAGAAGTTTCCTCATCTCATGGAGGAACTCAACATAATGGGGACCATTGCTTCCTAAGGGGGGAGGAATGATGCAGGTGGATATTGGTGGCCACCCACATATTCCACTTCGGGCTCCACCATTGTCTCTTTCAGTTTTTCAGTTTCGACACAACTTACTATTTTTAGCAGTTTTTTGGGTCCTGAACTTCTGGAGCCGTTTTGAGGCCCTAAACGACATTTTTTGGGCATCATTTGTCCGGCGAATATATTTTCATTCTAAACTTAATGTTTGCAGAAACAGTTTTATTCCTCAGATAGATCTTTCTAATGACGTATCATGTGCATCAAACAGAGATAGTATGCCAAAGTTACGTCCTTAGGAAGTTGAAACACCAATTTACCCAAACGGAGCCCATAGTTTTGGCGCTTCATCACCTAGGGTTAGGTTTTTGGACGTTTATGGTTTTTATTTGTCTCTAAATAATCAATAGGTCCTCGAGCCTCATTGTAACTCAGTTTAGAGGGTTGTAGCCACCACATATCTTCTCAGAGATAAGCTACCAGTGCTCTAGCTAGTTTATTTCCATTTTTTGTGTAAGCAAATTTCAGTTCTTTGATATTAATTAAATTAAGTGTTATTTCCGCTGCATATTTGTATATATGGTTATATATGTATTCTATTGCGTTCCTGCATAAATTCGGATCAGGTTATAAAATTCTAAAAATACTCGTCTGAGATACCTTTTCTCCCTTCACCAGTAAATCCAACATCGAGCTTCCTTTTCTGGTTCATGTTTTTCTTTGTGGCGCCCACTTCTTGGGGTAAGTGAACTTATGCCCCCAGAGGTATGTAATGGAATTATATGGGTGTTGTCTATGGATGCTCTTTATGCTTAGGATATTCTATTGCCGACTTACTCTTGTTCAAACTAGGTAAAGCATTTGGACATGTTTCTCTCTCTTTGATTATGCCAATTTCATATTTGCAATGTTATTATGTCAATTTTTTTTTTTTACTTATATTCAGTGTTGTCCCGGTGGCAGAATTTTCATGAGGCTTGATCTTCTTTGCTCACGTGAAAGTGCTTATGGATATTTCTTTCATATTTCCCTTCTTATTCCGATAGGTGTCCCCTCTATTGGAATTGGCCACTTAAATAATTTTTCTAATTAATCCTTTCGATATGATGGTCTAAACTAAAAGATGAATGTATATCCTAGTTGTTGCTACTCAATCAATGAATAAAATTAAAAGTAATAACTTGCTAGCATATCAATATTAAGTGTTTAAAAACTACTTAAATTAATTATTTACCAAATGATGATTAAAAATTTCTTACACCTCTCATTTATCTCCACGTATGAAGATTAGCAAAAATGATATTAAAACCATAAAAGTATATAAACAATAAAAAATGGAACGACCATTTTCCTAGCCACAAAGTGGCAGTGCAATTATGCCCTCATTTAATCATGAAACGCGTGACTATTTCCATTATCCTCCATTATTTGAACAAAATACTCCAAATAGACTCTTTGAATTGAATAATTAAAAGCCACAAAAATGATATTAAAAAAAACAATAAAAAATAGATGAAACAATAAAAAGGGGAACAACGGTTTTCCTCCTAGCGTGGCACATGCAATTATCCCCTCATTTAAGCATGAAATTCCTAACTATTGGCATTCTCCTCCACTAGTGGAATGAAATACTCCAAATAAACTCCTTGAATTCAATAATTCAAATCGAATTCATCCCCCTCTCTTCTTTTTCGGATGTTTGTGATTCAATTAGTGTTTTAAATTTTGAATTTTGTAGTCTTGGGGTAAAATTGTTTCAAAGTCACCATTTTAAGATTTTAATTTCCAACAAGGGTTGTGCGGCTTTGGCCACGGAGGAGTAAGCCAGTTTTACATACTCAACCATGTATCACCTTACTCTTGTGTTGGGATATTAGGTTTAGTTAGGTTGTGTTTAATTATAATACTTTTTATAAAAAATTGTCGTCATTCTGTAATTATAATATGCCAGGAATGCATGTATCACATTACACTTGTGTTGAGATATTAGGTTTAGTTAGGATGTGTGTAATTATAATACTTTTCATAAAAGGTTGTTGTCATTCTGTAATTATAATATACCAGGAAGGTTCGAGCACAGTAGGATAAAGAGATACAGTCTCACTAATGAAAGGTGACAATATTAAACCCTTAGTATATTTTAGGGTTTTCATGATTCCCCGTAGACATTGGATGCTAAACATTTTTCCATCATTAAGGTTTCTTCACACTTTCAAGCAATAACGTCGTATTTGGCCGTGTTCTTATATTTCTCGGTACTTCAATGGACAATATTCCCCACCTGAAGCCGTTCTGAAAAATATTTGTTTGTAGAAACAAAAAATTGTAATATTTTCTTAAGTTGAGTTTAACGGGTTTGTTACCTAACTTTTCTTGTGGTTGTCTGTTTCTCAGAACTCAGGCGGCGTCCAACTGTTGGAACGAATGAGCACAATGGCTTGGAACTTTTTTTGTTGTTGTTGCGGTGATTTCTTTTGTACTCGTAATAGTAGTTTCAGCTTTATCTTTTATACACTCTGAGGATTTGTGAATCATGGGTCGTGGGAAGATGGAGGCAAAGAGGATTGGAAATACTATGAACGAACATGTCAGTTTCTGCAAGCCCCAAAATGGTTTACTGAAGAAGGCGTATGAATTTTTAGTTCTTTGTGATGCAAAATCAAGCGCCTCTTGGTGCAATATGTTTATTGAATTTGTAGCATTGATTTTTTGAACTGCATTGTTGATTCACAGGTTTTGGAGTTGTTCATGGATGTGTTTATCGCTTCAAAGAACAGTTTAAACAATTTTATTTCGAAATCAACATTTGGCTCTGAAATGGAGTAGAGTCACAATTGGTGACTCGTTTTTCTGAAGTTAGGGTTTGTTTTGAGCAAAACGCTATCGTGAAAAACTATTTCAATGGAGTAGACGCTAGGTTGGTGACTAGGTTTTTGGAAATTAAGTTTGATTCGAGAGAATACTGTAATGAAATGCCCCGAGTTGAATGACTTTTGTAGCCGATAGGTTTATATTTTGATAGTATCAATATAATGTTTTTGAGAACTTCTGGAGACCTGTCTATTATAATTGAAGAGCCCAATGTTTCGGGTGAACACATCACACATCTTTGAGGGCACAAAGTTTATCTGATGATAGCAAAAGACCAAACACGATACTATATCAGGGCCTTACTCTCTTGCTATCATGAGATAAACATTGTTCCCCTTAAGATGGGTGATGTGTTCACCCTAAACATTACACTCTTCATGCATAACATACAAATCTCCAGAAGCTCTCAACAACATTATCATTCTTCCGGTAAAAATCTACATTCAATAATAGTATAAATATATATCTAATATTTTTATGTATAAAAGTAATTTAAGAACTTGGTATGGTGGTGTTTCCCACCAACTTAAATCTCGTGTGAAGGAATTTTCTTAATTAGTTGATTATAAAACAAAACAAAAAATATCTCAAGTAATGGTGTAGTTGAGGCTCGAAAATAAATAATAATACCCTCCCTGTACTAGGGCTTCCCAACCTCGAAATGGGGAGCTTCAGTGTTCCATAGCACCTTATGTTTAGCATTTCCTTATTGATAACAACATCACAAGACCTTCAACTCGTTTTCGTATTTTTTTAGTTAATTCGGAGTTGAATAACGAACAAATGTGATATATAATATTAATTATATAATTACGATTCATATTTTCTTTATATATGATCGATTATAAGACAGCTTCGCATATTTTGTTAGGGATGAAACATAAATGGAGTGTAAACTCGGTAATGAATAGACCTAACCCTCTCCAAACTCCTTTCTATATTAAATTGACCACTCCCTCCAGGAAAATGCTCACTTCAAACAACGTTATTGCCAAAAATTGGGAACCCGAAGCTATATACAAATCGAATGTCAGCTACCACTAAGGTTGAACTACACCGACTGAATTCACTGTCCTAGTGTAAGGGTTGATAATTTTGTTCGGTTGGTAATTTTGTTTCTTTCTAAAGGATTTTTGTATAGCATTCGCAACTAGTGTCGTGACCGCTCTACTCCGTTGGAGTGTAAGAGTACGTTGTCTACATTTGTTTCTTGGCAAAGAAATTGTGTATATAATCATATATGTTTTTGGTAGTACGTATTTGTATTCATCATTTTTAATTATTATTATTATTATTATATTTATATATTTTTCTAAATATGTTAATATAAATTATTATTTTTTTAACTTTATTATATTTATTTTTCAATTTTAATATATAATTTTTAAATCAATATCAAAAAAATTAAAATCATAAAAGAGTAATTAATATTTTAAAAAAATCGTACATAAATTATATTCATCTAAATGATATTTTTAATAAAATGACATATTTATATTACTAATAAAATGACATATTAAATAAAAAATAAAAAATGATAAAATATACTATTGACTCGTTTAAAGAATAATAATTTTTTTTTAAGATGTAGACATTTACTGAAGTTTTTTCATTTCAAAATTAGTTTACATATTAATTTTAAATACTAGTAATTTATCTCAATTCTTGATCTACCAAGTGAGGAAATGGATCAAATTTCTTGAAATACAAACCTCTTTTAGACTAAAAAATGATCTGTTTCTCTAAATCATTAGTAGATCCCGAGTTAAGATGGATCTAGGTTAGTTTATGTTTATGATTAGTAATAAAATTTTATTGATCAAAAATATTTTAAATCACAAAAAAAATGTAAATATAATTATTATTATATAAAAATAATAAATTAATTTAAAATAATAAACTATTAAATTAATAATAACAATAATATTAAAATTCATATTATTAAAATTTTCTCTTTCTTCAAAATCAAAATTGTCTTCAATAAATGTGCACCATGAAATACTTATTTACAAAATATGCACTTAAAACCTATTATAACTATGATGCTGTTAGCTGAAGGTATAAGGTTAATGGGAAGATTAATATTTGGTTTGCTTAGTTCTTAAATTTTGGTTTTCCTATATATTTTTGGATGATTGTTTTAGAAATTATATATGAATTTGTTAAAATAGTACACTTTGGTCATTTGAATCAATGAAGAGTACAAATGCACTCTTAGTAAAAAAGATAAAATCAAAATCAATGCATTTAGGGTACCATGTAAACTGAGTGAATAAAAACCAAATAACAAGTAGTTTTTATTGGCACCAAAGATGCACATATTATGCTAGGTAATTTGAAATCAATGAAGAGTGTAAATGCACTCTAAGCAACAAACATATAATAAGTAAATGAATATTAGAATGAAAAAAATAAATAAAAGTATACAAAAGTCATATTTATTCATTTTTTCAATAAATTGAATTTAAAACCTCATATGTATCTCCACAATTTATAATTTAAGGTTATTAAATATTTGTTTAAAAATAATATTTCATATATTAAATATTATTTTGATAATTCCAAATGCATAAATAAGAACAAAATAACAAGTATATATAAGGTAATTTGAATAAATGAAAAGTACAAATGCACTCTGTATAAAAATGATAAAATCAAAGTAGATGCATAGAATGTACAATGTAAAATGGCTGAATACAAACAGAATAAAAGTAGGTTTTATTAACAAAGAATCACATATTATGAAAGGTAATTTGAATCAATAAAGAGTATAAATGCACTCTAAACAACAAATATATAATAAGTAAATGAGTATTCTAATGAAAAAAGAAATAAAAATATACGAAATTCATATTTATAGTTTCTTTTAATAAATTGAATTAAAAAACCTCATGTATCATCTCCATAATTTATAATTTGAGGTTATTAGATATTTAAAGAAAAATAACATTTGAAATATTAAATATCACTTTGATAAGTCCAATTACTTAATACTTCATAATTAAATATTGATTTTAAGTTTTAGATTTTATTTTCTTTTAAATATCACTTCGATAAGTCCCATTACTTAAAACTTCATAATATTAAGTTTTATATTTTAGGTTCTTTGGGTTATATAATATTGAGCTTTCTTAATATTTTATATAATTTAATTTTTTTATATTATTAATTTTTTTATAATTTGATTTTCGTTGTGTTAAATTTAGTTTTTAATAAATAGGATTATTAACTATAGTAATATTTATTACAAATAATTTTACATAAATAATTTTATAGTAAATACCATTTTACATTTATAATATTTATTATATATTCTTAAATTAGTTTATAAATAATTTATAATAATTTTTTATAATATTATAATATTTATTATTATAAATAATCTGTTTAAAAAAATATAAATATAAACTATTATTAATAATAACACTAATATTATATAAACATAAACTATTGTTATTAATAACAATAATATTCAAATTCATATTGAAAATCAATTTATTAATAATATTATTAATTAAAACATTATTAATAACATGGTTAATATAATATTAATCATGTTTAATATAATATTTATCATAATTTAAAAATTAATGTATATTAAATTATTAATCATAATAGTTATTAGAAATTATTAACCTTTAATGTTATTAACTTATTGACATTAAATTATTAATATCATTTAAATTTTAACGTTAATATAAATAATATTGATAATAAGAAATTTTAACATTTAATATTGCAAATATTAAATATTTTCAAAGCCCATCTCTTATTTGATTAGTATTAAAATCTATGTGATTAATAAATTTAATGATTTAATCCCTTCGGTTTGTTAATCCTATAGTCGCCATAATCAATGTTTTAAAATTGTGGTCAACCCATGGTCAACCATATTTATTTTAGTCAAGTGTGTTTATTTTAGGGTTTGTAACTTTGATTTTGGGTCTTATATATCTTAGGTTTTTAATAAAAATCCCTTGGGTTTATAAAACATTGGGTTTTTATAATTATTCCCTTGGGTTTAATATTACCTTGGGTTTATCATATCAATCTCTTGCGGTTATTAATCTAAAGGTTTGTATTCGGAGGGTATAATATTATTTATAGGGTTTATAATAATAAAATAACGTTTAATATAAATTCCTTTCATTTGTAATAATGGTCAAACATCGTCCAATATCACATTGTAACAAATATTGACCATGGTCTACCATGGTCAACAACGGTACAACATCACAATGTGCCAAAGATTGTCCAATATGAAAATCAAGCATGGTAAACCATGATCAACACTTTATATTTCAGGGTTTATAATATCTATCTTAGGGTCTATATACCTTGGGTTTATAATATTTATCCCTTGGGTTTAATATTATTCCCTTGGGATTATAATCCTATGGGTTTATAATCCCTTGGGGTTTTAGTTTTAATCCCATTGGTTTCTAATATCAATCCCTTAGATTTATTAATCTAAGGGTTCTTATTACTAGGTCTGAATGTAATTCATAAGGATTATAATATTAATCCTTGGGTCTGATATAAATCCCCTTTGTTTATAATGATGGTCAACCATGGTCGAATGTCAGATTGTGACAAAAACTTGCATAAATATGAAAATAAATCGAGGTCAAGCATGGTAAACTATGTTGCAACATCGCATTGTGACAAAAATTGTCTCAATATGAAAATAAACTATGGTCAACCATAATAATTTAAGGATTTACAATATCTACCTTAGGCTTTATATACCTTTGGTTTATCATTTATATCAATATTAATATAAATTAATATGAATACAAATATTAATATTAATTTTAATATTATTAACATACATAATATTTATAATATTTATTATTAATAATTATAATATTATTATTATTAATGACATTTACATCAACAATATAAATAATATTAATACTAACACTAATACATGATATTAACAACATTTATTATTAAGAATAATATTCATAGATTTTAATTTAAAATATTTATTGTTATTATTATTTTGATTTAGTCATATTATTAATATTTAGAAATATTAATTTTAAAATTAATTATTAATATTAATAACATTAAATAATATAATCATGGTCAACCATGCTCCTACGTCGCATTGTGATCAATTTTGTCTCAATACGAAAATCAACCATAGTAAACCATGCTGCAACGTTGCATTATGAAAAATATTGTCTCAATATGAAAAACAATGATGGTCAACCATGGTCCAATGTCGCATTGTGACAAATATTATTTCAATATGAAAATCTATCATGGTGAACCATGTTCCAACGTCGCATTGTGACAAATATTGCCGCAATATGAAAATCAACCATGGTCAACTATGGTAAGCCATGTTTAATTTTAACATCGATTATTAATATTAATAGCATTAAATAATATTACCATGGTCAACCATGATCCAACGTTGCATTATGACAAAGTTTGTCTCAATATGAAATTCAACCATGGTCAACCATGCACCAACATCCCATTATGAAAAATATTGTCTCAATATGAAAATCAATAATGGTCAACCATGCTCCAACGTCGCATTGTAACAAAGATTATCTCAATATGAAAATCAACCATGGTCAACCATGCTCCAACATTGCATTGTGACAAATATCGTCTCAATATGAAAATCAATCATTGGCAACCATGGTCCAACATCACATTGTAACAAATATTGTGTTAGTATGAAAAAAAATCATGGTCAACATCTCATTGTGACAAAGATTGTCTCAATATAAAAACCAACCATGATCAACCATAGTCAAATATTGCATTATGACAATGTTTGCCTCAATATGAAAATAAATCATGATCAATCATGGTCCAATGTCGCATTATAACAAAGATTGTGTTAATATGAAAATCAACCATGGTCAACAATGGTCAATCATCTTTATTTTAGGGTCTATAATATTTATATTAGGGTTCATACAATTTGGGTCTATAATATTAAACCCTTAGCTTTAATATTATTCCCTTGGGTTTTTAGAGTTAATCCCTTGTGTTTATTACTCTCTTTGGTTTATAATACCAATCCCTTGGGTTTATTAATCTAAGGGTTCATATTCCTAGGGTATAATATTCATATTGTTTATAATATTAATCCTAGGGTTTAATCTAAATCCTGTGGGTTTATGATCATGGTAAACCATGGTGAACCATGGTAAACGACGATCCAATGTCACATTATGACAAATATTGTCTCGATATGAAAATCAACATTATTCAATCATCATGAACCTAACCAACCATAGTCATTCATGTTCAACCATGATCCAACATTACATTATAACAAAGATTGTATCAATATGAAAATCAAACATGGTCAACCATATTCAATCATAGTCAACCATGGTCAACCATGGTCAAATGTCATGTTGTGAAAATGATTGTCTGAAAATAAAAATTAATCATGGTCATACATGGTAAATATGAAAATCAACAAATTTCAATCATGGTAAACCATGGTCCAACATCACACTATGACAAGAAATGTCTCAATATCAAAATCAACCATCGTCAACCATGGTCAAACATTATCAACCATGGCCCAACGTTGCATTGGGAAAAAGGTTCTCTCAAAATGAAAATAAACCATGGTCAATCATGGCCAATGATCATCAATAAGCATGGTTACATTGTGACACATATTGTCTCATGGTCCAACATCACATTGTCTCAACCGTGTTCATCCATGGCCAACCATGGTCTAACATTACATTGTGACAAATATTGTAAATAGGAAAATAAACCACAAACAATGGTCAATCATGGCCAACCGTGGTCATCCATGGTCCACCATAAATCGCTTGGATTTATTAATCTAAGGGTTCATATTCATAGCGTATAATATTAGTGATAGGGTTTATGATATTTATCATAGGGTTTAATACAAATACCTTCAATTTATAAACCTTTAGGTTTATAATATTAATAAAAGGTTTTATATTCCTAATGTTTAATATTAAACTTAGTGTTTAAAATATTAATCCCTTCGATTTATTAACTTCAGGGTTTATTTTCCTACATTTTAATATTCGTCCTAGGGTTTAATGCTATTCCCTTGGGATTTTAATATTAAACTATCGTCAACCATGGTTAATCATGATAAACCATGGTCAACCATGGTCCAATGTCACATTGTGACAAAGGCTCTCGCAATATGAAAATCAATCATGGTCAAGCATGGTCAAACATTGCATTGAGACGAATATTATCTCAATATGAAAATGAACCATGGTCAACCATGTTTATCTTAGGGTTTATAATATACATCTTAGGGTTTATATATATTAAGTTTACAATATTAATCCTTTTTTTTAAGGTTTTGCATATTAATTCCTTGTTTTTACTAGTTCATTGTGGTTACAATATCAATCCCTTCAATTTATTAATATAATGGTTCATATTCCTAGGGTTTTTTAGGGTTTAATATTCATCCTATGGTTTAATGTTATTTCCTTTGGTTTTTAATATTTTTTTTTTTCTAAGTAAGACTATTCTATTAACAGATAAAAATATTTACAGCAGGCCTAAGCCTGTACATTGCCCTTTCCAGCGACATTTGAATAGAGAATTTCCAAAGAGCACTTCCCTACAGCAGGGAAACCAGTGTTGTACAGTGTTTGAGAAGAAAATCCCTCGCAGGGGAGATGTGAATTTCAGCTTTGGATCACTAAGCTGGAAACAAACTGAAAGTTTGACAAAACATACACAGAATAGAAATTGAACATAAACATAAAAACAGACAAGAACAGGCCTAAAATAGAGGGCCTCGTCATTGAGAAAAAAACAACAGTAGAGGGCGAGACTACTCATCAGGAGCCTCTTCGATGACCCTGCACCAGAGAGCATCAGGATTGCCATCGGCATCAAACAAGTCCGTAATGGAATGAATGACCTTCCCAGGAGAAGAAGGAGCCTTCCCACCAAGATCGCGACCATTGTCATTTTGCTTCGAACTCTGGAGACCATTGTCAGTCTTAACCTCACTCGCTTGACCCGCACTCAGTTGCACGCTCGCTTGAACAGCCTTCATGGAAATAGTCGAAACATGCCCCTGCTAGGCCGGGTTTCCAGGACCCTGCAAGGGCGGGATTTCTGAGAGTAGGGGCACATCCCGGATGCCAGAGGAATTGGGATCCACATGCTGAGGATCTTCACGAAAGGCCACAGTGATTGTGGCAGTAACCCGAGGCCTGGAAAGAGCACAATTGAAGGAGAATTGGATAGTGTGCGTCTGAGCAGGTGGGTGAGAGGCTAAGGGGGAGCTCATGCAGTGTCCAGAGCGAGTCCTTTGACCACAGGAAAGAGACGAACTGCCTTCATGAGAAGAAGAGGAGGAGGTGGAGCTAGGAGAGGGGGAAGGATGTCGGAGACGGCCACGGGAACCTTTGGTTTTTAATATTAATCCTTTGAGGTTATAATATTAATCACAAGGTTAATCATAGGAATATTAGGGTAAAGAAAGTATTTTGTGGTTTATAATATTTATCTCAGGGTCTATATCCCTTAGTTTTATAATATTAATCCCTTGGGTTTAATATTATTCCCATGGGTTTATAATCACTACAATAAAAAGACCCTCTAGTGGAGGTTATAAAGGAGGTTTTTAGTGTTATAAAATTGGCCAAAATTGTCAATAAAACATATGCTCCCAAATCCGTTTTTGGATACGGAGGTTTTTGCAGAGTTTTTAATGGAAATTCACACAACTAAAAAAAAATGGGTGGCTAGAGGTTATTACGGATGTTTTTTTCATTGGTGTGCTAGTCAGGATTTAACACACCAGTGCGTACCTATAGCTAGAGCCCTGGGGTGGTCTAAGGCGAATGCACCGGGCCGTTAAGGTATAAAACAACACCGGGCGTAGTGTTGGTGATACAACGCATGGGGCCGTTCTAATTGGCCTTGGGATTTGAGCGGTGCCCATAGGTCGTATCAAAGCGTCGATGCACCATATCACACAAATTCACCGAGATTTATAATTGGTATCAGTATTCGTGTGGTGAAAATATGTCATAAAAATGCACTGGTGCGTATCGACACATCAACACCATGGTGCACAGTATCACACAAATGCACCGAGATTTATAATTGGTATCGGTATTTGTGCGGTATCTATGGGTCATCCAAATGCGCTGGTGCCCATAGACACAAAAATGCCCCAATGCAAAGTATCACACAGACAAAACAAGATTTATAATTGGTATCGGTATTTGTGCGATGCTCATAGGTCGTAAAATGGCACTGGTGCGTATATAGACATAAACGCACTGAAGCGTCATACCGCACAAATGCCTCGATATTTTTAACTTGTTTTGGAATTTTTGTGGTGCCCATAGGTCGTAAAAACACACTAGTGTGCTTAAGAATACAAGTGCACCGGTATAAGTATACATGCACCGGTTTTCATTTTGTATTTTTTTTAAAGATCGACCTGTGACAGTGCAATTATTGTGATTGTTTTAAATTCATTATTCATCAGAAGTCAGCACATCTTATAACAATATTGATATTAATTAAATTTTTGTTAATGGATTTGAATATGATGTTTGGATTAATTTGTTACATCATATCTTAATTATTGTGGTTTTTTAAAATTCATTATTCATCAAAAGTCGACACATATATATCTTATAACAATATTCATATGAATTAAATTTTTATTAGTGCATTTGACAATGACAATGGAGAACACAATAGAATAAATTAAAACATTTATTATATATATATATATATATATATATATATATATATATATGAATAAGACATTCTTTGTCATATAAAATGGGACAGTTATTGGTATCCCTTTATCTTTCAATTGGGACACTATGTCGATTACATTAAATAAAATGTTTGATTTCACAAACATTTTTCAAAAAATACAATGCCTTGCTTTTAAATCCAAACATAGTGATCATCATTCCTCGCTTGAATTGGTGTCACTGCTAGAGCTACTTCCATGACTTGGGTTATTTTCAGAAATGTTTTGTTCAAGGTGTTGATTATTTTCTTCTTCTTCACCTTCCATCTACAAACATAAAAATAAACTGTAATGACTATATATACATTGGTGAGAATAATGAAAATTGCAATATTAAATAATATACATCAATGTAAATCGAAAAGAGATGACGTACCAATGCAAAAATTGACTTATAAACTATACACATTCTTTCAAAACCATGTAACATGCCATCTTTAAAGATTTGATATGTTGGCACAGTGCCATACTTTGTTTCCTGCAAATTATATACCCCATAACAAATCATATATTTAATATAAAAGATTTATTTTTTCTATTAATTATAGACAGAGCGAATTAAAACAAGATCAATAGATGCTTACAAATTCCACGATTAAGTTTTGATATGCCAACATATACGCACAACCCATATTTAATCCAATTTCAATCAATTCCTCTGATGGTTCTTCTTTGTATGTTAGCACCTGTTTGAAGACATTCAATGATGATTTTTGTAAAACAACTTAAAAGATACAAAAATTAAATCCAGTTAAGTTGTTATAAGGAAGTAACAATTACTCACAAACTTAGATATCAATCCTTTTCTTCCTTTTTGTCCTGTTTTATGTGCTGAATGGGTTCCATTTTCTTTTCTTTTCTGCAAGAAAATACTTGAAAATAAATATTCAATGCTAAATTTTTTATTTATTTACATAATGATCGAAAAAATCAATGATTACATATTAAATTTGAAGCAAGTTGTTGTTGAGATGGCTCCTCTAGCAATGCACTTTTGTCCATTACTTTGACCATCTCCTTGTACACCTTTTTGGACATTCCTACTGGCATATTTCTGATATCAGCTCATTCATCTTTTGATATTTTCATAATCTCCCTAAAAATGTAACATGACAATAAACTATTTAATTTTAATATTGATATATGAAAAGTAAGTATAACAAAAGTGATATTTATAAATAATTCTAGACAAACATCTAAAGGAATATTACCTTTTCATTCCTTCTTTTTTGTTGTTGTACATTCTTGTTATTAAAATTCTGACATGTCTCATTGACCAATTCTCTGCAAACTCTTCCTGTAGTTTACATAAAATTTGGTTCTTGGAATCATTGGATTGGTTTTTGTATTATAAGTGGAAAAAATGTCTATACATTCATTCCACTAGATCCCTCAAAATTTTGTAAATTTTTTTCCCCTTTTCGTTAATCTCCAGCACCACTCTAGATGAGCTAAGGACCAATTCATTTTCATTTTCATGTTCTATTTTTTTCTTTTCTTAGAACAACATTCCTTTTATGAGTTGTTGGTCCCTGAAGAACATTAAACAGATGTGAATTAATAGATTTTTTCACACATGTTATCTAGTAATTTTAATTATATTATTAATGAAAACTAAAAAAAGAAACTCATATTGGATCGATAGTATTTTTTCATTCACCTGATTCATCCTTTTACAATTTTCCCATCAAGCTTTTATGCTCCTCTGGTCCTAGATCATAAATAATCTTATCAAGCTTCGTCATTTTATGGCTTGCCTTTTTTTGTTTTCTTGATGTGTTATCAATATTTTTGTTACTTGATCTCTTGTCACTCATTTATTTATCAATCTCAAACGTGTACCATATCATTCAATAATATATTTATAAATAAATTGTCAAATTTTCAAGTAAAAAAAAATTCTAAAAAAAATGATGTGCCATTCATGGTTTACACACTGACGTCGGTGCGTATCTATCTTCCAAACGCACGGCCATAACAGTATAATAGAACATACGGTGCTCTATGTCAATAAGGAGAACTGGTGTGATACATATCAATGACCGAACCAGTTAACCATGATAAAATAATAAAAATTTTCGAATGTTAGTTTTTTAGCAGAAATCGGTGCCATATTTTACATATGGCACACCGATTTAAAAAAAAAAAAATTATCACATTACATTGTGCAATGCACTTGTAAAATAAAGATCCCTGGTGTGCTACGTACTCCAGGCTCACTGATAAAAAAATCTCTTTTTTTTAAATTCATACCAGGGCCCACATGGATTGGGATCCGACTATACTAATCGTCCCGTTAGTTGAATGTCTTGGGTCTATATTTAGCAATAAAAACCATATAAATCTAGATTGAAAAGCCCTAATTCTGAAATCACAGAAAGAGGAAGAAGAAAGGAGAGAAACAAAAAGAATGTAAGGTTTGTATCTTTTGAAAGTTTTTTTTTTCTTTGAAACAGAACGTTCGCGGTTCGCCATAATGAAATAGCACACCGACTGCATATTTTACAAATGGAACACTAAAAAAATATTTTTTTTTATAATTTTTTATCACAGTACTTGCACGGTGCGCTAGGAGAACAGAGTGGACCAGAGCAGTATACCACACAGGGCACACCAACAATTTTTTATTTTTTTTACGCAAGGGCCGACATGGATTGGGATCAAACTATGCAGGTCCTCCCATTGGTTGGATGTCTTAGGCTTATATTTAGAAATACAAACCATATAAATATAAATTTAAAAGTCATAATTCTGAAATCACAGAAAGTGGGAGAAGAAAGCGCATAAACAAAAAGAATGTAGGGTTTGTTTCTAATGCAATAGTGCACCATAATCCAATAGTGTGCCATAATGCAATAGTGCACCGGTGCCATATGTTACATATGGTGCACTGATAAAAACAATTTTTTTTTTATCAATGTACTTTCCCAGTGCGCTTCTATAACCAAATGCACCAATGCGTTCTATTACGCAGGGCACACCGATGAAAAAAATATGTATTTTTTTAAGATTGACGCAAGGGCCAAAATGGATTGGGATCCGAATATGAAATTCGTCTCGTGGGTTGGATGTCTTATGACTATACAAACCATATCAATCTAAATTGAAAAGAAAGAGGGAGAAGAAAGGGAAGGAGAAAAAAGAATCTAGGGTTTTGTTTGTATAAATGGATTTATTTTTATTTTTGTTTCTAAAAACTGCAGAAAAGGTTAAAAAAAGTGCAGAAAAAAAGTTAAAAAAAAATAAGATTTGATTTTGTTATTTTACTTCATTAAAAAAACTACATAAAAAAGTAAAAAAAAAGACAATAGACGTTGATTTCTTATTTTAATGCACAAAAAATACTGCAGAAAAAAGTACCAAAAATAAATAAATTTACTCACATCGTTTGAAATTCTATGGTATAGGGTTTGACTAACTAGAGGTTTGGAATTTTGATTGTTTGCATACTTCTGTTCGAACGTATTTCCCTACTCCACAGTGCTCTTGTGCTATGTTTTCTCCAAGTATGTATCCTACAAATCTTTGGATGAATATTTTTTACAGAAAAAGTGAAATAATGAAAAGTGTTTAGTATTTAAAGAAATGTTTTATGAAATTAGATTTTCAAAAATATTTTGCCACCAATTTTTCAATTTACCAATTTTTTTTTTTCACTTAAAGGAAATAGGGTTGCGCTTTTTTTATTTGCGGTTATTCTTTTACCGGTGCGTCCTTTAATTTAACCGCATTGGTGCGTTATTTTATAAAATGACACCAGTGCGCAAAATAAAAAAACTCACTGGTGCGATTATCTGTACATTATGCACCAGAATGACATTGAAGTTTTTGCACCAAAATTTATTGTTGTTTTTCTCAAATGCAGGGAGAAAATATCAGATATTATATGGAATGGAAAATTCTTCAAAATCCAGCTTGTTCCATAATATTTCTCAAAGTCCATCGCAAAATTCTCCCTATCCATGTGGATACGTAATATTTACTTGAAATTTGTTTTATTTTTTCACTATCTAATTGAATTTATATGTGTTTTTTATCCATCGAGTCAATCACACACAACTTAATTAAATTTATAATGTATACAAATTTGTAGGTTCATGCAAATTCGACATCAAGTTCAGATGCACAAAATATTGAAACTGCTCCAAAACGTCAGAAGTTCTTGTCAGGAGCTGCATACTGCAAGGCACATTTGGTAGATGAAAATGGACAGCTGCTTCACCCTACCAATTGTAACAATATTGCATCTTCTAGCCACAATCCCAGGACAATGATGGTAATTATAATTATAATTGTAATTGTTTGGTATATATTGATTAATATGTAATTATTTCAACGTCAAACCAATTTATAATCATGCAATATTGTTAACGTGGTTACTATTTGATATCATATATTTTGTACTAATCATGTTCATTTTTTTTTTAAATTATTAGGATTCTATTGATGATGAACGATCTACCTACCATCTTCCATTGGACCCCACGAAAATGTCAAATCGAGAGAAGACTGAATTAAGAGAACAAATCGGAGAGGAACGATACCAAGAATGGTTGAATCAACCACTGATTCAATTCCCACTATGTCCATATTCACCAATTAGGAATGACTACAACAATAGTATTTCTTCACATGTTGGCAATGGAGGAAATTAAATAGAGGTTGGTATAGATGATTACGTAAGGGATACGACTGCCATGGAGACAATGTTGTTAGATGCATTCCAAAATGATGACCAGCTAGGGGATGATGCTCATATCGCTGACACCATTTTCGAAATCCTTAAATTTTCTTCCACCACCTCTCTCTTTGGACTTGGCGATCAGTCAAAGTCTACCAAGTTGGGGACAACAATGTTACTGTATAACTTGAAAGTAAAGTTTGGATTGTCAAATGCATGTTTCTCAGAACTTTTGAGGTAAGTTACCATAAAGTACTCCCCTTATATAAATTTCAAATATAATCAGTACACTGCAATGAACATTACAAATGTTAAATTTTATGAATGTTAATAATTATATCGACATTAATGTACATTTAATATTAATATATTTTTCCATGATCACCAAATACAAGTTATTCAAAGATAAGGTTCTTTCGCGTGATAATGTCTTGCCCGATAGTTGCGAAGAGGAAAAGAAATTGTTGAAAATGTTGGGTGTTGAGTACATATCATATCATGCATGTCCAAATGATTGTATTCTATATAGAGTAGAATATGCAGACAAAGAGACGTCTCCGAAATGTGGGCATAACAGGTATGATAAATAAAAAGAGAAGGGTAAATCACGTGCTGGTCCTCCTTTTAAGATATTGAGGCCTATAATCCCAAGGATTCAAAGGCTCTTTCGTTGCAAAGAATTAGCTATGTTGCAGGGATGGCATGCCTCACACAAAAGTGAGTTGGGAGTTATGCGAATCCCAACTGATTATATAGCCATGAAGCATATAGAGGATACATGGCCCGAAAAATCTAGGAATGAAGTACGAAGTCTACGACTCAGCACAGCCATGGATGACATCAACCCATATTCCCTCCAGAACACCAACTATTCTGTTTGGCTTGTAGTAGTGATCAATAACAATATCCCCCCATGGTTTTCCATGAAGAATGAACATCTTATGTTGGCTCTCATAGTCCCTGGTAGAAGACAAGTGAAGAATATGGATGTCTACTTACAACCATTGGTAGATGAATTGAAGGAATTATGGGATGGGATAAATGTATACAATATATCAGGACCCATCGTAGTAGAGAGGAGTTTTACGTTGTATGGCATATGTGCTTGCATGACACATTATTATCCAGGATTAGGAGTTTTCTCTATTAAATTACATGTTTAATTTATTGATTTGTTTATATATAATGTAACACTATTCTTTCACATATTAGTTGTTTAATTCGTTTTAATAATATTTGTTATGATCTTGATGATATTCTTTAACATGCCATACATATTAATTAATTTATACAAATATAATCTCGCAGGTCTTGTAACAAAAGGGTATTTCGGATGTAAATGTTGTGGATCTTCTCTAAAAGCTAGATGGTACAAGGACCTACGAAAGTGAGTGTATGATTGCTCCAGGATATTCCTACCAGAACAACACCCTTACAGAAGAGCAACATCTGCTTTCAATGGTAAATGAGAGAGAACCCAAAGGCCTCCAATAATGACACCAGCTGAATGGCTTAGAGCATATGAGAGAGAGAAGGATAAGGAGTTCATAGAAATGTTTGATTCAAATGGGGAGCCTAAGTTCGGTGATCTAGATTTCTTCAACACCTATGTTGAGAAATTTCACATTGGGATGAAAAGGAAATCTATCTTTTATGACCTCCCATATTGGGAGCATCTTAATATTTCCCACTTATTAGATCCCGTGCATATATTTAAAAATGTGTCATCTTCTTTATGGAGGCGCATATCATCGAAACAAAGTGAAACATTGGCTGTTAGGAAAGATCTTATTACTTCAAAACCTAAAAAGAAATATTGGCCAAGAAGATTAGAAAGCACTAGTTCAGAGGCTGGTGCTGGTCCCTCTAATTCGTGGCTTTTCAAATAAGGTGATGTCCCATGGATTTAAAAAAAAATATGATATATCTTTGGGAAAGGAAGTTATAATGGATGTGAGGGTGCCAACTTCATACGGGTCTTCACTACGGCGCTCCTTCACCGTGGATGACCATTTGTCGGGGTTGAAATCACATGACCATTTGAATCTTCTAAGAGTACGTATAATGTCAAAAGCATGATTTTATTATTTTTTATATTAATAAATTTTATCCCATGCGGGGATCATAAAACGTCACTAATTTTGTATATTATTGCACGTGTTTATAACTTTGTAGTGTCATTATCCCTTTTTTGTGAATGGGTGTGTGAAACATGAATTCCCTCAAGACGTAGGATGTGCCATATCTAAATTATGTACATTTGTATGCTGGATCATGTCAAAGGAGATTCATGTGGCTAGCATTCCACGGTGGCGTCAAGAGATAGTTGAGAGAGTTTGTATGTTTGAGAAGGAACTGCCGACGAGTTTCATGGACTTACAGGTTCATCTTCTAATCCACCTGGTAGATGAGGTTGAATTAGTTGGGGTTGTTTCTTGTTGTTGGATGTTATTCTTAGAGAGGTACATGAAGAAATTGAAAGGTTTTGTTCGACAAAGGGTAAAACCAGAGGGGTCTATGGCAGAGGGGTACATATCGTATGAGTCTTTCTACTATGCCAGTTAGTACATCAAGCAGATCAAAAATACACCAGGTGCAGTGATTTGGGACAATCAAGTGGATAAAGGAAAAAGAGATGGAGAGTTTCTCCAAACGAGTGGAAAAAAGTGCTTGATAAAGAGTAAGTGACTTATAATTTTTCAAATTTACAAAAATTAGTTAATATTCATTTTGAACTTCGATATAATGTATATTTTTATCTCTAAGGTCTATATAATGTTGGATTGATTTCATCAACGAATGCAAAAATTGAAGCAATCAATAAATTCATTCTTTACAATTTTGAAGCGACACAACCATGGGTTGTATTGTACGAACAAAACAAGATGAAATGGGATAGTGATAGGAAAGAATTCATATCATTAAATGGTAGAAGTGTGCCTTATCCTGATAATTTAAAAGAAAATATGCCAAAAATATTCCCCAACAGTTGGGTTGTTGACCAAGTCAGAGAGAAATACGGTGGTACCGGTCGTTACCCGCATGCTGAAGAGGATGCACTAAACATAGGCATTGGGTGCAGCAAATCGGTAATAATATTTTTAATTTATATGAAAATTTGAAACTTATATTAAGACATCTACATTTCATATTTTAACTATTGTTGGATTATTATTTATAAGACGCACAACACTATGATTTTTTAAACTTTTTTATAATATGTTCATTTGTTTCAATCTATGTGGGCATATAGACACCATTTTCACATAGAAAATACCGATGCTCGAAACATCACATAAGACTGTGGACTCGAAGTCGAGTTCGATCAATCTAGTCGATCTAGCCACCGTGATAAACAACTAGTACGAGGGACGTTAGGTTACGTCGGAAAGATATAAGAGATCATTGAAGTGGATTTTTCTTCTTTCCAACTTGTTATTTTTAGGTGCAAGTGCTGGGACACCTTTGATTGGAATAATGTAAAGGAAGATCGCAATAGTAGCCTAGTATGTATCAACTCTAGAAATATGTGGGATGACGCTAAGGAGCCCTATGTTTTCCCTAAACATTGCAACCAAGTGTTTTTTTACCCAGATGTGTCGGATAGGGATTGGTGGTTCGTATTGACACATGACCCTAGATCAAAACATATTTTTGAGAACAATAGTGTTATCATGCCATGCAAGCTAGAAGATAATGAGCGTGATCATGAGAACTGAGAGTGATATGGTACATGTGTTATTTCATCAATATTTATACTTTTTATGATGGGTTTTTCGAAATATTAATATAATATGTATTTTGAATTAATTGGTAATTTGCACTGTGTTAATGTTAAACTCAATAATTCACTTCATAATTTTGTATTATCTTGATCTCGAAAACAATGGTGTTTTGCATAAATTAATTCTTTTTTTTGTATCTAAGATAATAATAAAATAATTATAATTCTAAAGTACAGGAATTTATTTGCATTATTTTCTAAACTTTATTATGTTACAATATTAAATCATATTATTCTAGATTTATTATTTAACAATTATTTAAAATTTACAAATTTACAAATTTAAAAATTTTAATAAATTCATTTCACATTAATAAAATTAAAATTTTACAAATATTTTACGTACAATTACAATTATAATTAGAATTACAATTAGAATTACAATTTTACAATTTCACGTACATTTACAATTACACTTACAATTTTTGAATTTTATATATATACAATTACAATTTTACAAATTAAAAAATTACAATTACAATTACAATTTTAGAATTTTAAAAATTACAATTACACTTACAATTTTAGAATTTTAAATACAATTAGAAATACAAATATTAAAAATTTACAATATCATGATAATTTGGTATTAAATTAATTAATAAACATTACATTCATGATAACCATCATACAAACATCATATTTGACTAAAAAACACATTGAAAATCGCTAACTGCATCATCCTGATCATGATCAGCTAACAAAACAAAATTAACATTATATATTAACATCATCAGTACAACACAAACATCAAAATATACATCTCATGTCAAATATACATCTCATGCTATCACATACACATCTATCTACAAGCTGCACATTAAATGAACATATCTAACATGACCTAACAACATACACATCATGATGATCACCAACATGTAGATTAAGTACAACTGCAACATGAACATAAAAATATACATGGACCATATAATATATATATATATATATATATATATAACTGAATATAACTGAATAATGTTAAAAATATACAACTGTAGTATCAATGTCATGGATCAGCTAGTGGTAGTACAACATCAATATCAGTACTAGTGGTCGATGGTCCAACGTCATCTCCATGATGATTGCTGGTAGATGCTAGTGGAAACTCATGCAAATATGGCGCATCACAAGGCTGTTAATGATCATAAGATGATGGTACGTTGCACCTCGTAGACTGTCCGTCATGTGTTATTGCTCGATTGTAATGTGCAACAGTCCTCGTCAGTCGCGTAAAAGTTGTCGTAACTCCTACGACATGCCATATCAGGCTGTACATGTTATGCGGCATGCCTCTCCACATCTTTAATAGCATATCATCGGCCTCTATGTCTCTGATATCAGTGGGCCTGATTCCCGCCTCAAAAATCAATGCAATGAGTTGGTTTCCCAACTCCATCTTGTATCTAGCATCACTAAGATGCTGACTGTGCACCGGTGCACCAGCAGTATCAGTAGGTCTCTGATCTACACCAGCCTGATCCTGATGACACTCAAAAATATGTGGCATGCCCTCATCCTCATCAGGATCCATACCTGGATCAGGTGGTGGTGACGAAATCTCCTCGCCATCCAAAGAGCCAATGTCTGCAAAATATATACAAGTACACAACAATAATTAAAGGATTTTGCTACATAATTTAGTAAAAAAAAAATTGTATAACATGTTAGAATAATTTTAAATAAAACAGTAATATTACCTCTATCATCTGACGGTTCATCAGTTATGAAGAGGATGTTGGCACACCCTCGCCAATCCAACCTTGCATAAGGACAGGGGACCAAAATGAAGGGATGCTTATCAACACTGGCTAGCAACCTCATTGCATCATCTGATATCCTCACTGGAAAAAGAGTCTCCTCCCTCTTGGGCATCATCTGCCCCCACATGTGCATACGTTCCTTAGTAATAAGCCTACAAGGCTTCCAAAGAAAAGAAGGTCTCGTGTCTGGAAACCTCTCAAAAAATAAACAAAAAAGCTTTGAAGAAAAAGTAAAGTTGACCCTCCCTTGTGCATGAGCACGACATCTATCTAATGTTGTACAAAACTGCTAAAAAAAAATGGTAGACCGCCTGACAAGTTGTTGTTGCTTTAGTAAAGAATAAAAATAATATAAAAGTTGGCAACTAATGCGTTGCCCATCACTGGTGTTGTGAAAAATGGTCGAAATGATAAGTGAGAGACACTAGACCTCCTCACGACCAAACACATCAATACGTAACTGCCCTCCAGTGACCTAAAAATATGTAGGAGATACAAAATGTGCTCCAATGTATCTCTAGGAGTAAACTAACTGACTCCTTGCCACACAGCCAGCTGGAACCTCGGGGAACGAGGGAAAATCCACCTCTCTCCTCGATAGCCCTGTAATAAAATATACATTCTCCTCAGTGGGCATGTACCATTGGTTGATACCAACCTAGAAATCCTGTCGCTGGGCATTCCATCTTCGGATAAGATGTCTCAAAAAAAAACTATGGGACTTTAGGGAAGCAGCCTCCTCATAGAACTTGAGGAGGCCTAGCTACCTAAGGAGCCCCTACATCGCTGTTGGAATAGGGTGAGGGTATTCATCTCTCTCCCTCTGTCTTGCCTCCCACAGGCGAGACATGTTATACTGTTCCGCCTGTTGTTGTTGTTGTTGCCCCTCGTCTCTCCTTTCACGTCTCTAAATGATTGACATATTAAACACAATTTTTTTATTAAATGACACATGTATTTACAAATATACGTATATAAATATTTTTTGAAAAATAAATAAAACAAGATTCGGTGCACCACAAACACAGTCACGCACCGGAACCAGTGCATCTATCCACAAAGTGCACCAGATATGGTGCACCGAATGATATCAACTGCACTAGGAGCGGTGGTCCATAATTTTTTTTTAGCGCACCATTCACTATGTGCGGTGTCAGGAGGCCGGTGCGGTGACTTCACTATATGCCCCGGGGCTTATAGCTAAGTCAGCACATCGCCCTCCTACCACCGTACATAGTCGTCGGTTCAGTATTTTAAGAGGCCGCACCGTTGACCTAGGACAAATATGGTAAGCAGTGCGCTGACGAAAATACCTACCTTAGGGTGGTAATTTCAGTCAATGCACTGCATCACGACTATTCAACTAAGTCAACAGTGCGTCTAGGTAGCCGACCGTACCACTCATTTTAAAGAAATTTAAAGAACATGGTGTGCCTTTGGTATCTGCCCTAGAATGGGTGCAGATACCCTTAGCATCAGTTTACCAGCCTGAACCGTTGACAATGTCAAATTTCGGTTTCGGTGCACTGATAACACTACGCGTCTCTGGGCAGCAAATTCCGTCAACGCACCGAGTTTCCGCGATACTGGATTTTACACACACTCATAAAGACTCAATATCAACTGAGATAGACTGCTGTGGCATTAAATAGATGAATATCCTTGCATAGCAAGATAAATCTGTAGGCTACCTAGCCAACAATACAAACTCAGTCCAAAGATTGACAACTTAAACAAACATGGACTCGAAAAACCCTATAGATCCGGCCACTTTAGATTCTTCTCAGTGCTCTCACACAAAGAGGCAGGCTTCTCAGATCTTACCCTAGACTCCCATGTTTTCCAATGGGCATTCAAATTTCTTAAATAGATTTCTCCAAGACCCTATCCTCCAGGAAATCATGTGATGACTCAAAAGTTAAAATCCGAATGATTGATCATCCGTGCAAGGATATCAAACTTTCAGTCATTTTTGATAGAAAGTAAATTGTTCGAAAAAGATTTGATGATCCCGTGCAAGGGTATCAAAATCCTTTTGGTTATTATGTGACATAAAGAAAGTAAAATGTCAGGAATCATTGCTTTCGGGTAACACCGAAGTGATATCCAGGCAGAGATTCCTAGACATGCCTAAGTACTAAGTGCATATGTGTACAAGATGGAGATTAGTTTACGAAGAACCCATGAAAGAAACATCTAACACCATTGTCGGTTAGAAAGACATTACAGTATGAAGAATGATATTTTTGGATGAGTATAGTAGCTGTGTCGGAAATGACCTATTAAATAGGTAGAACAGTATTGTATTGTCACTTCCTTTTCAGATTCCCAAATTTTATCTTCATGATATTCTGGAGGTAAAAGAAAACTGATCAATTCAAAATGATTGGTGTTCGGATCTGATTGTTGATGAAAATCATTATATTCCATTTGGGTTCCATCATTACTTGGGACAAGTTGTCTTGCACTGATTCTTTGAGTGAAGAACCAATGAGTATGACAACATATCCTTATTTCATTTAAAAAAGAAATATCTTCTAATTCGATGAGATCTTTGAGGTGTTTATATAAGACCCTTATCTGAAGCATGCCGGGCTTGGAGAATCCATCAATCTTTAATCGGGTTAGCTGATAAGGCATTGTAAGAATACCGCTGAGTCCATAGATTTTCCACCAACTTAGAAACCATTATGGGAAAGGATCTTCCTGTTTCATCCTTTCTGTTGGCCAATATTCATAGCTGAAATTAAATTGTAGATGATAGAAGAAATGAGATGAGATATTTTCTAAATTCATCATTTGGAAAAAGGGAGACCTTTGTCTTCCTGGATCATAATCAATTCTTCTTAGAGGATTATTGAACTCTCTAATTGTGAGCCTGCAATTCTTGATTCTACTATCATCTTCATAATAGATTTCGTAAGAGATGTTTCTAATATGGACCAAATAATCAAGCTCTTGGATTGCCAAATCATTTTCAACCTCTTGATCTTCCCAAGTCCAAAGATTGGGAATGCCTTCTCTCCAACGTATTTCCTTTAGCGGGTACCAATCTTCATCATGGTCCAGGAGACTGATATTACTTATATTTTCATATATGACCCATCCATGAGTAGTTTCTATCTCAACATAATCTTCATTCCTTCTTATGAACTTGCAGGATAAGGAATGAATAGAATTTTTCTCCAAAAATTCTCTAGATAACATATCAGCAAAAGAATTTTTATGACCAGGGATGAACTAAATATCAAAATTATATTGACTAAGTGTCATGATCCATCTCACCATTGCAGCATCTTCAAAGTTGCATTTATGAATAGCAAACTTCAATGCCTGACAATTAGTCTTTACTAAAAACTTTGTATAGATCACAAAGTATTTGAAATTTTGAATTCATAAGGAGACTGCTCTGAGTTCTTTCTTGAGGCCTGCCCAATTTATCTGAGTTGTAGACCATAATCCAGAAGAATATTGGCAAATTTCTAGTGGATCTTTCTTTTTTTCTAGATTTTCATAGCAAAGAACAGCTCCCCATCCAACATTACTAGCATCTGTCATGATTACTTTTTTCCAATTCTCCTGAATTAGACTCAAGGGTTGAATTCTGCGAATTCTCTCCTTGATCTTCTCGATAGCTTTGGTGAATTCGTCATTCCATGGGATACGTTATTTCTATAGTATATGGTTCAAGAGAGTCCTTTCTTGAGCACAATGAGGGAGAAATTTAGATACATAATTAAGGCTTCTTAGAAACCTCTGCAGTTGGGTTTTATCTAAAATTTCATCAAGAAAACTGTCAATAAAATATAAACTTCTCTAGATTACTTGATAGGAGCCAAACTGTATATTATATCCCAGAAAGTCCATCATTGTCCTGAACAATTTCATCTTAGCTTAGAGAGAACTATTCCTTTTTCTTCCACTCTTTGGAGGAATAATTTCAAATGCTTGATATGAGCAGGAATATCCTCTGAATGTACTAAAATGTCATCAATATATTTCTTAACAAAATCCTCCATACCTTCAAAATTTTCATCCATGATGTGCTCGAAGGCTGAAGGAGCATTTATCAATCCAAAAGGCATTATGTTCCATTCAAAATGGCCTTCTGGGACTGAAAAAGAACTTTTCCACTTGTCTGTTTCTTTGATACCCACCTGCCAAAATCCTAACTTCAAATCAAATTTAGAAAAAAAAATTGATTTATAAATCTGTGTCGGGATGGTAGATGGCTTTGGAAGAGGATAGGCATCATAGTCGAGTAAATTATTCAGAGGCTTATAATTTACTACTAGCCCAGGTTTTCCTCTAGTTATCTCTGCATGCTTGTTAACATAAAAAGAAATACAAGATATTGGGCTCTTACTTTTCCTTATCAAACATTTTTGTAAGAGGTCCTTGATTTCCTTTCTACAGAGAACCATCTGCTCTTGATTAATAGGAATAACCTTTGATCTTCTGAGCTTTCCATTGAAATCACTTTTCATTGGTAGTTCAACTTCATGCTTATGTATATGCCCAAAGGCATTAGAATCCTCTGAGAAGCATTCCAAGAACTTATTCTTGAGATTAGCTATTTCTTTGTCAAATTTCCCTTGCTCAATGTATTCATCAATTGTACGGATTTCTTTCTTTTTCTCCATTTTTGCTAACAAATTCTCTAATATTTCAATCTTTTTTATCCTGTTAGGAGAACTTGAATTTATGAAAGGGAAAAACAATTCTTTGCCTTCTAATTCCAGAAAATAGTCGAATCTCCTTGTTCTTTGATCAAAAAAATTTCCATGTTTTTTGAAGTTTTGAAAGAAGGGTGTTCTCGAATACATTGCACAATCCATCCCTGTGACAATTGGACAAACAAATTTGATCCCACTTGATTCTATAAGAAAGATATCAACTGAGACTTGTAAAGTGGTTTTGATATCTCCAATGGATATTATGACTTTTGGACAGTTTGTACATCTTCTGAGATGAGATTCAACTACTGTATCATTTACAATATTGAGTCTGGAACCAGTGTCCATAAGAACTTTCCAATATTCAAATCTGGAACCAATTCCTACTTTAAGCTTAATGCAATCCATCACATCGCCACTGATCTGGTTGCGTCCTAGACCACTTCGATCATCTTCTATTTCTTCATCAGAATTATGCTCATGAATTTCCATTCCTTTGAAAGGTCTCTCATGATAAATATAATTATGAGTTTGGCCTGAGAAAACAGGTTGGGTTGAACTTGAACCTAGTTCATTTTCAACTTTTATTTTTCTGAGTTGACAGTCCTGATGACTTTCAAGAAGAGTCTTCGGTTCTCCTTTACTGTCTTTCTTAGCTCCTTTATTGCTTTATGAATGCTAGGCAAAGTTTGTGGAAGTTCCTCGCCAAAGTCTTCTTGCCTAAATTGCCTTGTCAGAGCTTCTACTCAAAAAAGAGAAGCTAGTGGTAGATATCCTATATTAGGATTATCCTGCTTTGCTAGTTTTGAATTCAATTGATTAAGCAACAATTCTTTATACATTTCTTTCAACTGATGATCTGTTTCTGCCATCATTTGAGTACAAATATTTCTTGTTTGTTCGTCTGCCTCTGGTTGCCTCATCATTTAGGGAATGGCATTGGAAAACTTCTGGATCACTGCAATCACAATTATCTTTGAAACATTCTACAAAATGCAGATCATTGCAGTATTCATCTTCAGAATCAGAAGTATTAGAATTGAAATTGAGTCTATTTACATAATCTAATTCTTCTTCACTAGTGATTTCTTCACTAGTGATTCTTCTTCAGAATCAGAAGTAGTGGACTTGTAAGAGTCTGGTGAAGGTTTATTTTTTAATGAATCAATGGAGTTAGAAACATTCAAGACTTGTTTCTTGATAATGTCAAGACTGGAATTTACTTTAACAATTTCTTTTCCATGTACTATAGCTGCATCAAAAATTTTATTATCCGTGGATATTTTGAGTTTATCCAGACTCTCTGCTATATGTTTGTCATTTTCTGCTAAGGTTTTGACATTATCATTTAAAAAAACTAGAGCATAATCCTGTTTCTGTAACATTCTATTCATCAAATCTTTCAGAATGTTATTCATTTATTCTATAGATTTATGCTGGTTTCTCAAGTGTTTTTCCAAACTGGAAAGGGCAAGATTAGTCCAATTTGTGGTAAGTATAAGGTCTTTTGTAGAGTCCTCTATTTGGATGGGGAAGAGTTTAAATATTTTCCCATCATTTTTTCTGATAACGAAGTTTTTCGATGATGGAAAATCATTGTTAGTTTCATAGATCTATCCATCAAAGAGTTCCCACTTGTGCTTTGCAGGGGAACTAGATCTAATCATGTTTATCTGCAAATAGCTGCAGATATCTTTTATTAGCTTCTCTCATTTTGTTCTTATGACTTGCAAATCCTTGGGTAAGTTTGGCTTGGATACCATCCTTTGTATCTTAGGAGAGAATTCCAGAATTACAAGTGGAGATGGAATAATGACAGAGTTTGATTCGATCTTTTCTGCTACAAAATTATCTATATTTAGAATCCTTTTTTGTCTTGCTTGATTTAAGAAATTCTTTCTTAAGGATTATTCTATCTTATTGGATGAAGGATAGTGCCAATCATAACAGGAAATCCATTGATTGTTGGATTTCATCCATATTTTCCATTACTCATTCTTCTGGTTGTTGAAGATTTTTTTTCTTCCTTGGGTATCAGTTTGAACTCTTCAACATATCTATTTTCAAATTTATGGGTGAAAATGTCCCAGTTGAACATTTTCTTCTTCCACTGATCTTTAGGATCATATGGACTAATTCCTTTGTAGATTTTCAGGAATGCAGTGATTTCACTGTCTGAAGGAATTTCCACATGTCTTGGAATTTTGTTCTTAGGATTTTCTCTATATGATGGAATTTACGATCCATCATTGAATCATAAACCATTATGACTGTTCTACTGTGTTGACTGAATAATTATCTCTTTGAGGATATTGAAGAGACATGTCTTTCTGTATCCTTCTTCAGAATTAATTTTGTCTGGTACAAAAGTAATCATATTTATTCTTCTTCTGTCTTCTTCATTATTGCCATGTGGGACTGGTGGTTGTGAAGAGAATTGACAAAAGGTTTTATAACAGTGGGGATGGTCACATACAATAGCTAACGGGTTGCTGGAAGAGGCAACTTAACTCAGAACTAAATTTTTTACAGCATCTAAAAATATAGGATCAACTAAGTATGTAGGAGTAGTATTTACAGAAGTAGAAATACTAACAGAAGGTCCACCATGCTCAGCTCATGACTCTGCAAATATGGTATGTATGTTCCCATCTCTGGAGGTAAAAATTGTGGAGGAATTGACAGGTGATGGCCGGGTAGGTTTTCTAATTGATTCCCACTTGGTAACCCATTTTGCAGGGTGTTTTAATTCTGCTCTAGGAATCATTTGAGGAGCTATGAGATTCATATCATAATCATGGGTAATCAAGGTGGTAAATTCAGACTGTGATGATACTTATTTAACTACTGAAGCAGTAGTTTTTTTGTAGAATTTGACTGCTAAGGACCACCATATAGCTATGTCTTTACTATCATCATCAAAATCATCATAACCATGTGTTTGTAATCCAAGTATTAAAGAATTTATGGCATTCGGATATGTTAAGGCTATGGAGAAATCAGGAAAACATGACCATGAGGCTACAGACTCTGTAACATTTAAATTTATTCTCTTAGAATTTACTTCATCATGTTCTTTTAAAAGTTCTTCAAATGACTTATCACCAAATTCATGACGAGAACTAGATGCAGATAATGAATCCATAACAGCGTGAAGAAATATAGATATAGCGGAAGGCTTTAAATAAACTTATGTAGTTTCAGAGTAAAGACAGAAATCTTCAAAATGTTGTGTACCAGTTATATTAGAAATATGATCGTAAATAAAGCAGGTTTCGCGGCTTCTCTTGGGAAAAAGTTATAATCTCCTAGTCTTCAAATGCCTTTGACACCATCCTTGGCTTTAGTAGGCAACAAACATTATCGAGACTCAAATAAACTCAGATGTTACCAACAATGTGCTCAAACGAAATGCAACTTGTCTCTGATACCATTTTATTACTGAATATCAACTGGACTTTACACACACTCAGAAATATTCAATCTCAACTGAGATAGAATTTTGTGGAATTAAAGAGATGAATATCCTTGCATAGCAAGAGAAATCTGTAGGCTACCTGGTCAACAATACAGACTCAGTCCAAAGATTGAGTCTTTCTGAGTGTGTGTAAAGTCTAGTTGATATTTAGTAATAAAATGGTATCAGAGCTAAGTTGCATTTCATTTGACCACATTGTTGGGAACATCTAAGTTTGTTTGAGTCTTGATAATGTTTGTTGCCTGCTAAAGCCGAGGATAGCCTCAAACGCGTTTAAAGACTAGGAGATTAGAACTTCTTCCCAGGGGGAGCCATGAAACCTGCTTTGTTTACGATCATATTTCTGATATAACTGGTACACAGCATTTTGAATATTTCTGTCTTTACTCTGAAACTACGTAAGTTTTAAAGCCTTCCACTATATCTATATTTCTTCACACTGTTAGGGATTCATTATCTGCATCTAGTTCTCGTCATGAATTTGGTGATAAGTCATTTGAAGAACTTTTAAAAGAACATGATGAAGTAAATTCTGAGAGAATAAATTCAAATGTTACAGAGTCTATAGTCCTGGAAAGATATGTTAATTTATTCTCAGAACTTTTTGCTTCTGGATCTTGGTCTCTTCCTAAAATAGACCCAAAAAATGTTTATATGAATTTAGGATTACTGGACTCTATCCCGTTCTGGAGATATAAAGAGAGGAATTTCTGCAAACAATATCTAATAACAATATCCTTCATTCTTTAAACATCATAAATCAAGCTGAGTTTGATGCTGCTCAGAAAGTAGGCTATAATTTTGCCCATTTTGGCCATGTCCAAATTGGAATTCAGCCCCTACACAGGAAAGGACAGGATGTTTCCCTTTTCTCTTGTGTTTTTTATAGAAGATGGCGAGTTTTTCCAAAATCTCTCAATGGTGGTTGTCAAGGTATTCTTGCCTATGGTCCTGCCTCATGGTCATGTTTTCCTGATTTCTCCATAGGCTTAACAGATCCGAACACCATAAATTATTTAATTCTCGGATTACAAACACACATTATGATGATTTTGATGATGATAGCAAAAGCATATCTATATGGTGGTCCTCAATAGTTAAATTCTACAAAAAAACTACACCTTAAATAGTTAAATCAATATCATCACAGTCTAAATTTACCACCTTGATTACCCATGATTATGGTATGAAACTCATAGCTCCTCAAATAATTCCTAGAGTAGAATTAAAACCCCCTGCAGGATGGGTTACTAAGTGGGAATCAATCGGAAAACCTACCCGACCATCAGCTGTAAATTCCTCCACAATTTTTACCTCTAGAGATGGGAATGTTCATACCATATTTCCAGAGTCACAAGCTGAGTGTGGTGGACCTTCTGTTAATATTTCTACTTTTCTAAATACTACTCCTACATACTCAGTTGATCCTATATTTTTAGATGCTGTAAAAAATTTAGTTCTGAGTCAAGTTGCCTCTTCCAGCAACCCCTTAGCTGTTGTATGTGACCATCCCCACTGTTCTAAAACCTTCTGTCAATTCTCTTCACAACCACCAGTCCCACATGGAAATAATGAAGAAGACAGAAGAAGAATAAATATGATTACTTTTGTACCAGACAAAAGTAAGTCTGAAGAAGGATACACAAATACACATCTCTTCAATATCAACGAAGAGATAATTATTCAGTCAACACAGAAGAATAGTCATAATGGTTTAGGATTCAATGATGGATCGGAAGTTCCATCATATAGAAAAAATCCTAAGAACAAAATTCCAAGACATGTGGAAATTCCTTCAGACAGTGAAATCACTACATTCCTGAAAATCTACAAAGGAATTAGTCCATATGATCCTGAAGATCAGTGGAAGAAGAAAATGTTCAACTGGGAAATTTTCACCCATAAATATGAAAATCAATATGTTGAAGAGCTCAAACTGATACCAAAGGAAGAAAAGAAAAACTTCGACAGCCAGAAGAATGAGGAATGGAAAATATGGATGAAATCCAACAATCAATGGATTTCCTTTTATGAGTGGTGCTATCCTTCATCTAATCAGATAGAAGAAACCTTAAGAAAAAATTTCTTAAATCAAGCAAGACAAAAGAGGATTCTAAATATATATAATTTTGTAGCAGAAAATATGGAATAAAATTCTGTCATTATTCCATTTCCACTTGTAATTCTGGAATTCTCTCCCAAGATACAAAGGATGGTATCCAAGTCGAACTTGCCCAAGGATTTGCAAGTCATAAGAAAAAAAGGAGAGAAACTAATAAAAGATATATGCAGCTATTTGCAGATAAACATCATTAGATCTAGTTCCCCTGCAAAGCACAAGTGGGAACTCTTTGGTGGACAGATCTATGAAACTCACAATGATTTTACACCATGGAAAAACTTTGTTATAAAAAAAAATGATGAGAAAATACTTAAACTCTTCCCCATCCAAACAGAGGACTCTACAAAAGACTTTGTACTTGCCACAAACTAGACTAATATTGCCCTTTCCAGTTTGAAAAAATACTTGAGAAACCAGCATAAATCTATAAAAGAAATGAATAACATTCTGAAAGATTTGATGAATAGAATGTTACAGAAATAGGATTATGCTCTAGTTTGTTTAAATGAGAATGTCAAAACCTTAGCAGAAAAAGACAAGCATATAGCTGAAAGTCTGGATAAACTCAAAATATCCACGGATAAGAAAATTGTTGATGCAGCTATAGTACATGGAAAAGAAATTGTTAACGTATATTCCAGTCTTGACATTATCAAGAAACAAGTCTTGAATGTTTCTAACTCCATTGATTCATTAAAAAAGAAACCTTCATCAAACTCTTACAAGTCCACTACTTTGTTTAGTGAACCTTCTTCACAAATTCCATACACTATTTCTTCCTCAGTATCCAGTCTAATAAAACAGCCTGCAGAAATTGAGTTTCCTAAACCTGGAGCCTCTTACCCATACAGTCTATTTTCTGCCCCAAGTTACTTTAGTCATCAAAAAGCAAACCCCATGACTTCCTCACAACCTAGTACTTCAACTAGCTTTCCTCTAACAGAATGGATTAAGATGAAGAAAGTAGAATAAGAAGAAGCAAAAGAAGAAGAGGCATCAAAGAAGAAATGGTATGATGAAGAAGATAAGGAAGATGCAGGCCAACACAAATTAGAAGTCAATGATGGAGAACCTTCCTTGGAAAAACTTGAGGAATATGTACAAAAAATTTCTCCTCAAGACAAAATTCAATTTAATATCCCTGAAGATAATACAGTTCATGCAACCACATCTAGATCTACATGGAATTCTACCTGGTCCCCTGCCCCAGATTGGAGAGATTTGATGAAATCTGAGTATCACAAGGATTGGTCTGCATCCTCGACATATTCGTGGAACATTGGTAACTGCACTGAGGCAGAAGTATTGTCAGTCATGCATTCTATGCTTGTTTTCTACCAAACATATTTGGCTGATGATATTGGACCCATTAATTCTACCAGAAGAATTATTGGTGGGTTTGATGGATCTTTCGATTCATGGTTAAAAGCTAAAACCATAAAAGATCCCACACTGTTAACTACATGGGAAAATTCACAAGTTCTGAATGCAGACGGGAGCACATACGTGGATCCATTGACATCACTCCCTGTAAAAAATATGATTGGTTGTTTACTTTATGGCATCACTGTAAATTTCATTGGTTTTCCACAGATTAACAATGATTTGACTGCTATTACTCTAGTGGATATGAAACTTCATAATATGCAACATTTTGATGAATATTTTAATGATTTCTTACATAGATTGCATACTTTGTCTCCTAAACTCATTCTTGAACCAAAATGGAAGGAAATATTCATTTCATCATTACCATTATGGGTTTCACAAGAAATAGTCACCAAGTTGCCTCGAAATATTGGTGACTACAAATTTGGGGTAATAAGACAAACAGTAAAGGAAATAATTGTTGAGCTACGCTCACAAATTAAGATTGCTAGAGCAGCCACAAATCCAAAAGGGCCACATGGTTATCAACAATTATGAAAACAATGGCATCTCTCCGCCCCCAAAAATTCAGAAGGGAGGGAGCGAAGTGCTTACAAGAAAAAGAAGCACTCTTCAAAGAATTTTTCTGCCAAGAGAATCATCCACCAGAAGAAACCAAAGGACTACAAGAAGACACAACTATACTCAAGAAAGAAAGAAGTCAAATGTTACCATTGTAACAAAAAAGGACACATTTCTCCAAATTGTCTAGAGTTGGAAAAAGATAGAAAGAAAGAAAAACCAGATAAAGGTAAGAAGAATGTCTTTTATAGAAACAAATATGGTAAGGTAAATTATTTGAATCTGCCTGATAGCTGTGAAGAAATCACTAGTGAAGAAGAATCAGATTATGTAAATAGACTCAATTCCAATTCTAATACTTCTGATTCTGAAGATGAATACTGCAATGATCCGCATTGTGTAGAATATTTCAAAGATAATTGTTATTGTAGTGATCCAAACGTTTTCCAATGCCATTCCCTGAATATTATGAGGCAACCAAAGGTAGACGAACAAACAAGAAATTTGTTTACTTAAATGATGGCAGCAACAGATGCTCAGTTGAAAGAAATGTATAAAGAATTGCTGCTTATTCAATTGAATTCAAAACCAGAAAAGCAGGATAATCCTAATAAAGGATATGTGCCACCACCTTCTCTTTTTTCAGTAGAAGCTCTGACAAGGAAATTTAGGCAAGAAGACTTTGGTGAGGAACTTCCCCAAACTTTGCCTAGCATTCATAAAGAAATAAAGGAGCTGAGAAAGATAGTAAAGGAGAACTTGAGACTCTGCATTGAAATTCATTAGGATTGTCAACTCAGAAAAATAAAAGTTGAAAATGAACCACGTTTAAGTTCAACACAGCCTGTTTTCTCAGCCCAAACTCAGAATTATATTTATCATCAGAAACCTTTCAAAGGAGTGGAAATTCATGAGCATAATTCTGATGAAGAAACAGAATATGATTGAAGTGGTCTAGGATGCAACCATATCAATGGCGATGTGATGTATTGCATTAAGCTTAAAGTAAGAATTGGTTCCAGATTTGAATATTGGAAAGTTCTTATGGACACTGGTTCCAGACTCAATATTGTAAATGATATAGTAGTAGAATCTCATATCAGAAGACCTACAAACTGTCCAAAAGTCACAACAGCCAGTGGAGATATCAAAACCACTTCAGAAGTCTCAGTTGATATCTTTCTTACAGAATCAGTTGGGATCAAAGTTGTTTGTCCACTTGTCACAGGGATGGATTTTGCAATGTATTTGGGAACACCCTTCTTTCAAAAATTCCAAAAACATGGAGCAAAGTTTGATCAGCAAACAAGGAGATTCGACCATTTTCTGGAATTAGAAGGTAAAGAATTGTTTTTCCCTTTCATAAATTCAAGTTCTCCTAACAGGATAAAAAGGATTTAAATATTAGAGAATTTGTTAGAAAAAATGGAGAAAAAGAAAGAAATCCTTATAATTGATGAAAAATTTGAGCAAGGGAAATTTGACAAAGAAATAGCTAATCTCAAGAACAAGTTATTGGAATGTTGCTCGGAGGATCCTAATGCCTTGTGGCATATAAATAAGCATGAATTTGAACTACCAATGAAAATTGATTTCAATGGAAAGCTCAGAAGATCAAAGGCTATTCCTATGAATCAAGAGCAAATGATTCTCTACAGAAAGGAAATCATGGACCTCTTACAAAAATGTTTGATAAGGAAAAGTAAGAGCCCAATAGCTTGTTTTTCTTTTTATGTTAACAAGCATGCAGAGATAACTAGAGGAAAAGTTAGGCTAGTAGAAAATTATAAGCCTCTGAATAATTTACTCGACTTTGATGCCTATCCTCTTCCAAAGCCATCTACCATCCCGACACAAATTTCTAAATCTAATTTTTTTTTTTAAATTTGATTTGAAGTTAGGATTTTGGCAGGTGGGTATCAAAGAAACAGACAAGTGGAAAACTTCCTTTTCAGTCCCGAAAGGCCATTTTGAATGGAAAATAATGCCTTTTGGATTGATAAATTCTCCTTCAGCCTTCCAGCACATCATGGATGAAAATTTTGAAGGTATGGAGGATTTTCTTAAGAAATATATTGATGACATTTTAGTACATTCAGATGATATTCCTGCTCATATCAAGCATTTGAAATTGTTCCTCCAAAGAGTGAAAGAAAAAGGAATAGTTCTTTCTGAAACTAAGATGAAATTATTCAGGACAATGATAGACTTTCTGGGACATAATATACAGTTTGGCTCCTATCAAGTAATCCAGATAAGTTTAGATTTTATTGACAATTTTCCTGATGAAATTTTAGATAAAACCCAACTGCAGAGGTTTCTAAGAAGCCTTAATTATGTATCTAAATTTCTCCAGCATTGTGCTCAAGAAAAGAAACTCTTGAACCAGAGACTACAAAAAGAACCTATCCCATGGAATGAGGAATGCACCAAAGCTGTCCAGAATATCAAGGAGAGAATTCAAAGAATTCAACCCTTGAGTCCAATTCAGGAGAATTGGAAAAAAGTAATCATGACAAATGTCAGTAATGTTGGATGGGGAGCTGTTCTTTGCTAGGAAAATCAATAAAAAAAGAAAGATCCACTAGAAATTAGCCAATATGCTTCTGGATTATGGTCTACAACTCAGATAAATTGGGCAAGCCTCAAGAAAGAACTCATAGTAGTCTGCTTAGGAGTTGAAAAATTCAAAGACTTCGTGATCTATCCAAAGTTTTTAGTAAAGACTGATTGTTAGGCACTGAAGTTTGCTATTCATAAATGCAACTTTGAAGATGCTGCAATGGTAAGATGGATCATGACACTCAGTCAATATAATTTTGATATTGAGTTCATCCCTGGTCATAAAAATTCTTTTGTTGATATGTTATCTAGAGAATTTTTGGAGAAAAATTCTATTCATTCCTTATCCTGCAACTTCATAAGAAGGAACGAAGATTATGTTGATATAGAAACTACTCATGGATGGGTTAGATATGAAAATATAAGTAATATCAGTCTCCTGGACCATGATGAAGATTGGTACGCGCTAAAGGAAATATGTTGGAGAGAAGGCATTGCCAATCTTTGGACTTGGGAAGATCAAGAGGTTGAAAATGATTTGGCCATCCAAGAACTTGATTATTTGGTCCATATTAGAAACATCTCTTATGAAATATATTATGAATATGATAATAGAATCGAGAATTGCAAGCTCACAATTAGACAGTTCAATAATCCTCTAAGAAGAACTGATTATGATCTAGAAAGACAAAGGTCTGCCTTTTTCCAAATGATGAATTTAGAAAATATCTCATCTAATTTCTTCTATCATCTACAATTTGATTTCAGCTATGAATATTGGCCAACAGAAAGGATGAATCAAGAATATCCTTTCCCAGAATGGTTTCTAAGTTGGTGGAAAATCTATGGACTCAGCGGTCTTCTTACAATGCCTTATCAGCTAACCCGATTAAAGATTGATGGATTATCCAAGCCCGGCATGCTTTAGAAAAGGGTCTTATATAAACACCTCAAAGATCTCATCGAATTAGAAGATATTGCTTTTTTAAATGCAATAAGGAGATGTGGTCATACTCACTGGTTCGTCACTCAAAGAATCAGTGCAAGACAGCATGTCCCAAGTAATGATGGAACCCAAATGGAATATAATGATTTTAATCAACAATCGGATCCAGACACCAATCCTTTTGAATTTATCAGTTTTCTTCTACCTCTAGAAAATCATGAAAATAAGATCTGGGAATCTGAAAAGGAAGTGACAGTACAATACTTTTCTACCTATTTAATAGGTCATTTCCAACAGAGCTACTATACTCATCGACAAATATCATTCTTTGTATTGTAATGTATTTCTAACGGAAAATGGTGTTAGACATTTCTTTCATGGATTCTTCGTAAAAGAATCTCCATCTTATACACATATGCACTTAGTACTTAGGCATGTCTAGGAATCTCTGGACGAATGTCACTTCGGTGTTACCCAAAAGCAATGATTCCTGACATTTTACTTTCTTTATGTCACATAATAACCAAAAGGATTTTGATACCCTTGCACAGGATCATCAAATCCTTTTTGGACAATTTACTTTCTATCAAAAATGAATGAAAGTTTGATATCCTTGCACGGATGATCAATCTTTCAGATTTTACTTTTGAGTCATCACATGATTTCACGGAGGATAGGGTCTTGGAGAAATCTATTTAAGAAATTTGAATGCCCATTAGAAAACATGGGAGTGTAGGGTAAGATCTAAGAAGCCTGCGTCTCTGTCCATGTCTATTTAAGTTTTCAATCTTTGGAATGAGTCTGTATTGTTGGCCAGGTAGCCTACAGATTTCTCTGGCTATGCAAGGATATTCATCTATTTAATGCCAAAAAAGTCTATATCAGTTGAGATTGAGTCTTTCTGAGTGTGTGTAAAGTCCAGTTGATATTCAGTAATAAAATGCATTCTCAACGGTGCAGCCTGGTAACCAACCGCACCGCACTTTTTAAATTTTTTTAAAATAACATGGTGTGTCACACGGTATTACGCTGGAACCGGTGCGGATACCATCAGTACAGAGTGTAGTGTGGCCTGTAAATTTACAGGCAGCACCGCAAACCAGTGCGAGCTGAACGGCTCGAGCGCACCACGCGTTATTTTTATTTTTATTTTTTTGGTTAATTTTAAGGTTTTTTCAAATTCTAATCCACTAAAAGGTTTAATTATGGAAAAGCAAGAAAAATACCTATACATTTACCCATCGATGAGGCATATTGGCTATACAATTTTCAAAAGAAATTTTTTCCATTGTTTTATAAAATTCAAGCTGGAGATTGGTGGCAATGCACAACAATATTGCATGCAATAAGTGCAATGGGAGCATGGATGTCAGTGCGTCTCAAACAAGGATAACTTGCACCAGTGCTTGAGAGCTCTGTAGCACTGAAAAAAGTGAAAAATGTGTTTTTTTGGCCGTAATGTTTTTTTATTTAACCCTGTTCTGGTGCGTGGGGTATTCAATGGCATACCGGTGCGTTTGCACTATACCGCCCCGAGTGGTTTCTGTTTTTGCGCACGTTTAGGAGGCACCGGGGTGGTGTAGAGGTAACACACTGGTGCTCTACAGTAATAAGATGCATGGGGGATGTTTTCCGGTGAACCAATGATTTCTGTGATTTTTTGGCCATAATTTTTCTTTTTTTAAGCCTTTTTCAGTGCGCGGTATTAATGGGGCCCCAGTGTGTTTCCGTCATTCCAGTCCGAGAGGTTTCTGTTCCGCGTGCTTTTTATGAGACACCGGGGTGGATTAGAGGTAACACACCAGTGCTCTACAGGAATAAGACACACCGTGAACGTTGTCCGGTGAATCAATGATTTGTGTGGTTTTTTGGCCATAACTTTATTTTTTCTAACCCTTTTCCGGTGCGCGAATTTAATGGGGCCCCGGTGCGTTTTGGTCATTGTGCCCCAGGTGGTTTTTGTTCCGCGCACTTTTTATGAGACACCGGTGTTGACGAGTAGACACACACTAGTGTTGTTCCATAATGAAAAGCACCGAGGGGGGTGTGTATGCAGCGCACGGTTTCCTGTGAGCCAACGTTTTATGTGGTTTTTTTGCCGTAATTTTTGTTATTTAACCATCTACGAGTGCCCACATTTTACAGTCGCCCCAGTGCATTTCATTTATTCCTTACCGGGCGGTATATATTTTTGCGCACATTTTCAAAAGCATGGGTGCGATAGAAATGTAAGGACCGGTGTTGTACAGGAATATGACGCACTGGGGGAGGGTGTTAGGAGCCCATGGTTCCCGGTGTGCATATATTTTGTGTGGTTTTTTGGCCGTAATTTTTTATTTATTTAACCCTGTTCATTTGAGTGGGGACTTCAGGGTGGCCTGGTGCATTGGCGACCCGGTGCGATTACAGGAAATCCGGGCAGTGTCAGTTTTCGCACGTTTTTTATGAGGCATTGGTGCGAAAGTTATGTAAAGTACCGGCACCCTACAGAATTAGAATGCACCGGGCGTGTGTGTACGGGGCGCATGGTGTCCAGTGTGCCAATTTTTTAATCGCACCGCTGCTATGTCGTCTTTAACACACCGGTATGGTTAATGTTGATAAAAGAACCAGACGAAATACATCCGCAAAAACCTCCGCCCACCAACCTCCTCTAAGAACCTCCACTAGAAACGGATGTCTACGGTATTTTTATAAGGGGTTCCTCAAAAAAATCCGCTAGAGGGTCTTTTCCTTGTAGTGAATCCATTTTGTTTTTAGTACTAACCACTTGGGTTTATTAGTCACTTAGGCTTATAATATCAACTATTTAATACTGTAACATTGGAATGGTACAAAAATGTATCCAACATTGCATTATGACAAACATTCTCTCAATATGAAAATAAGTATACCAATCATTATGGAAATGTTACATTACATTGTAATTTATTCAATGTTGCATTGTTACATCCCAAAATTTGGGTTTAATGCAAGGTTTATAATATTAGGGCGTTTTAATATTTCATTTATAATTTCTAGTATTAGGGTTTATAATATCAATATTAGGGTTTAAAATGAATTCCTTGGGTTTATCAATCCCTTGGAATTTTAATATTAATCTTTTAGGTTTATCAATCACTTATGTCTGTAATACTAATCAGTTATTTTTAAAATTATTCCCCTCAGTTTATAATCCATTGAGTTTATAATATTAATCCCTTAAATTTATTAATTCATTGGATTTTTAGTAATAATATCTTGTGTTTATAATATTAAACCTAACGTTCGTAATATTAATATTAGGGCTTATATTCGTGGGACTTAATATTAATCCTAGCGTCTAATGTTATTCTCTTAGGTTTATATTTCATCATTTTTTTAATATTAATCCAATGTGTTTAGTAATCCCTTGGGTTTATAATATTTTTCCTAGTATTTCTAATATTAATCATAGAGTTTATATTCCTAAGGTTTAATATTAAGCCTAGGTTTCTAATATTAATCTTATGGTTTAATATTAATCCCTTTAGTTTATAATCCCCTGGGTTTATAATATTAATCCGTTGGGCTTAGTAATCTTAGGGTTTATCTTCCTAGGATTTAATATTAATCTTATGGTATAATTTTATTCCTTTCAGTTTTTTATACTAATCTCTTGCATTTATTAATCAAATAGGCTATAATGTTCATCCTACTATTTATAATATTAATGTTAGCTTTTAATGTTTATTTTAGGGATTATAATATTTACCTTAGGGTTTATACCCTTTGGGTTTATAATATTAATTCTTTGTGCTTAATATTATTCCCATGTGTTTACAATCCGTGAGGTTTATTAGTCCCTTGGTTTTATGATATCAATCCCTTGGGTTTATTAATCTAAGGGTTCATATTCCTAGGGTGTATTATCATTCATAAGGTTTATAATATTAATACTAGGGTTTAATTTAAAAATCTTTGGTTTATAATTCATTGGGTTTATGATACAAGTTCCTTGGCTTTATTAATCCCTTGGTTTAGAATATTAATATCTTGGGTTTAATATTATTATTAATCTCTTGGATTTAGTTTCATTTTAATATTATTATCTTGGATTTATACATTTCTATATTAAGGGTTATAATATTAATCGTGGAGGTTTATAATACTAGTATGTTGGGTTTACCAATCCCTTGGGTTTATAATATTAATCTATCGGGTTTATTAATCCCTTTAGTTTATAATACTCATAATTAGTTGGGTTCATTAATCCCTTTGGTTTTTAATATCTTGTTTTAGAATATTAATAATTATTCGGGTTCATTAATCCCTTGATTTTGTAATGCCTAAGTTTTATAATATCGATCCCTTGGTTTATTGATTTCTTATGTTAATAATCTCCAAAGTTTGTAATATCAATCGTTGGGTTTATAATATTCATAATTACTTGGGTTTATTAATCCCTTGGGTTTGTAAATTTAATCACTTCATTTTATTAATCCCTTTGGTTTTTGATATCCTTGGTTTTTAATATGAATAATCACTTGAGTTTAAAACATTCACCTTTTAAGTTTATAGTATCAATAAATTTGGTTTATAATATTTAAAATTTTTACGAATAATAAATAATATTTAATAATTTATAGATATTAATAATTATTACTAATTACTATGTATGATTAACTATTAGCTACTAATAATTTATAATTATTGTTTTTTTTTTCTATGACTGATTCTATTAAGCGAACATATGGTACATACTACAAAGAGAGTTTACAATCAAGAGAGACAAGGAACGGGCCAATGGGAAATGATAAACTATCATGCTCGGTCTCGAAGAGAAAACCTAGAATAGACAAAGAATAGAGATGCAAGAATTGAGAAACAAAAGTTGAGAGAAATAGGGTTCTACCGAGATTGGGCAGAATTCTCCATGTGGAGTTTTTTCCCTTTATTTTTGTTGACTTTGACCCAACTCGAATGGTGCGGCTGGGCTAGAACCACTTGTAGAGTATTTTGGACTGAAGGAGGAGTCTTCTTATCTGTATTGGAAGACAATGACTCATGGATGCGTTTCTGAGTAGCCATAGTGACAGGGGGACCCAGAGTGACTTCAAAGGAAGGGTCCTTCATTTGCTTAGCCTGCTCCATTTCCGCCTCGATCTCCTCCTCCTCTGAACTAGAGGATTCATCGTCATATACCAGAGGTGGATAACTATGTATCCATATTTTGGTTTTATATTTGGGGAGGTTTTGCTTATTTTTTCCAAAAACGGGGGGCACGAGTGCTGAAGGTACCCTATCTGATAACAATGACGACATCTGAAGGCCGTGTTCTCATAATCTAGAGTTTGTCCACAGGAAGTCACCGATTTTTAGACTGATTTGTTCTGGAAGCCCTTTGTTTATATCTACTTCAACACAAATTCTTCCATGTGTGTATAGCCCCTGGAATTCCCAATACGGATCTGTCATCAGATGGCGACCCAGGGTGTTTCCAATACCTTGAAAGATGGAAGGGTGCCATAAGTGAGCTGGTAAGTTGAGAAGTCTGAACCATACTAGAATCTTGGTGATGATGGCTGTGGAGAGATCAATATCTGGGAACCAGGGTGTGAGGAATAACCCTGCCCATCCCCAAAACCACGGTCCTTCATTTACAACCTTCTGGTAGTCCTTACCGTGACAAAAAAAATTACAATAAAGAAGCCCTTTGAGCAGAACATGACAGTGCAGTTGTGGGTCTAGTTGGCGTAGATCCGTTTGTAGAGATCCTTTGATTGAGGGTTGAATCTGCAAATAATAGCAGCTTCTACGTATTTTTGAAGTTGTTCTGCCAGCTCTGGATGGGAGATCTCAATGGATGGGACACCCTCCAATCCATCAACCAAAAAGAGCTTGGGGGTTACCGAGGTTTGAGCTTCTTTCTTGGGTTGTGCATGTACAACATCCTTGTAGGATAAAGATGGTGCAGATCAGGAGTGCCCAGCAGCTCCCCCTCTCAAACGAAGGGTTAAAATTAAAGTAACATCTCTCTCAATGTTATAAAAATAAAGGTGAAGGGAGGTATCCAGTTGTTTACCTCCATGAATGAGTCTTTGAAGAGCTATGGGTATTCTCAATTGATGCTTCAGGGAGAGTAGGCGTTTCTGGACTATATCCGTTGAGCTGACCCATAGCATCAAAGATCTACCTATGAGGAGCCTGATCCATTGCATCAAAGATCTGCCTATGAGGAGCCTGAACTGAATTCAGAAGGCAAGAGAGGGCAGAACGAGGAGATCCAGGTTGCCAAGATGCATTGCATAGCCAAGATGAATGGGCCATGCTCGATCTCTGCCTGCAGCCACCTTTTCTTCTTGCTAGTGATAGTCTTGTGCATGAGGGTTTCTTGGATATTTTTGATCCATGGAAGCGCACTAGATCCAGGCGCTATTCTAAAATTTTGAGGTGTAGGGGATTGTCTCGACTCCTTTCTGTAGATGGTTGGGGTTCTGCTGGCATGGAGAGGTCCAAGTTGATAGATCTGCGTTCGTAGTGCCCCTCGCATGGCTCCTGAATTGCACCTGCAGATCCGTTTTCGAATGAAAGCTGCTCGCGAGAGAGATCGCCGTAGCGATCGCTGGCGATTGCAGTAAGAGTGTTCGTGGATCACCTGGCTGTGTAGAAGCTAGGAGGGACTCGATGGTAGTGGCAATAAGGAAAACCTTAGCAGAGGCTCTAGGGTTTTCAACTCTTGATCTGGTATATATACCGAGTCTGTACTAGCTTTAATGTGATAAAAAAAAATTATTTCCTTGCGCTCTAGGAGCTAGTTCACATCAATTTATAATTATTGTCATTTATCATTAATAACTAATAACTATTAATATTATTAATCTTACAATTATTCATTTCTAATATTTATATTTATATCAATTTTAATTATTAATTATAAATATTTATATCTATATTGTATTTAAATTTATGTGATTAATATCAAAATCACATTATATTATTTCTAAAATTATTATTTTGGGTTTACAACCTTAAGGTCTATAATCATAAGGTTTATAATACGAATCTCTAGGTTTTTGATCCTTTAAGTTTATAATATTAATCCTAGGGTTTATAATCCATTTGGTTTATAATATAAATCGTAGGGTTTAATATTTTTCTTTTGGGTGTATTTTCCCTTCAGTCTATAATATTAATCTCTTTGGTTTTTTTCCCCTAAGGATTATAATATTAATCCTTTGGGTTTATAATGTTGGAGCTTTTAATTAAAGGTATCTCTCTCCACAACATCTCCCCCTTTACTCATCAACAATTTTTGGATGATAACTTTCTCTTTGGCCATCCTTCTGTACAAGAAGCCCGATCCCTCAAATTTCTGCTTGACACCTTCTCGGAGGCTTCTGGTACTACCATCAAAGCTGCTAAATCCCACATCTTCTTTTTCAATACCCCTCGCATCTCTAAACATAATATTGCAAGAATATTGGGCTTCATGATTGATGTTCTTCCTTCAAAATATCTTGGGGCTCCCCTGGTTGGCTCAGCTATTAAGCATGCCTCTTGGAGAACCCTCTTGGATAAAATGGAAGCTCGCCTCTCCTCCTGGACCTACTGCTCTCTCAATTTTCCCAGAAGAGTTATCTTAATCAAATATGTTCTTCAAGCTATGCCACTTTATCTCTTCTCCATTTTGGCTGCTCCCAAATGGGTGTTGAAGCAAATCCGCAACCTTCAGAGGAATTTCCTCTGGGGTTCCTTGAGCCTCAATAGAAAATGGGCTTTGGTCAAGTGGACTGAAGTCTGTACTGCTAAAAACACAGGGGGTTTGGGCTTACGAGACCCACTTCACAGTAATCTTACCATGGGGGCTCGTATCTGGTGGAGTTGGGTCTCTAAACCTCACATCCCCTGGGCACGTCTTTGGTAGGTCAAGTATGCTCCAGGCAGATCCCAGGTTGATCTCATCCATTTCAGCTCTAATGCTCCTGGCTCGTTGATATGGAATGCAACAAAACTTCATGGAGCCTTCATTCAAGCACACAGTTTCTGGAAAATCCATTCAGGAGACAAAGCTAGATTTTGGTAATATTCTTGGCAACAGTTGCCGAAACTCTCCTCGCTCTTCCAGAAACCTCTGTGGCAAAAAAATATTCGGAATGTCGTCCCCAATCATGTTCATAATTTCTGGAAACCCAATTCTTCCCTTGGTCATCAGGTTTGGAAACCAGCACTTATCTGGCAAGGAGATTGGCAGGGGGAAACCTTTGGCGACATTGAGCAGGAGCTAAGTCTTAGAAGGATTAAGGTTTTGAATCAAGATGACAAGTTAATATGGGGATACACGCCACGGGGTAACTTATGTACTCAAGAAGCTTATAGATTGCACTACTGCCCACAGCAAGAACAACAAGATCGCATTTGGGCTCAAATCTGGCAACCTAATACCTGGCCAAAAATATCCACCTTCCTTTGGCTCCTCAGCAAAGGAAAAATTATTACTTGGGACAATCTCTTAAAAAGAGGTTTTACCGGACCTTCAAGATGCCCCAATTGTAAGTCTCAGGTAGAAACTTTACAGCACCTCTTGGATTCCTGTTCTCTAGTTTCTTATCTTTGGGATCAATTCACCTTTTTCTTTGGACGGACTGGGCGTCTTGTTGGGGACATCAATAATATAATCAGAAGATGGCATTCACTTCCGTTCCAATATTTAGGACTTCCGTTCCTGTCTTCTTCACATCAGATGCTCTGTCAGAAATAAACATATCCAGAATAACCAAAACAATCATGGGAATCACCATACATCGCTCCCCCTGTGATGATACATTACTAATCTCCATAATGTATCTCACATCATTCCTGCAGTCATTAAGAGAAGTAAGCTTTAGAATCAGATGACTGCAGTAGGGTCAATATTCCCTACGTTTCTAACCGTTCCTCCTTCCTATTCCAGCTTTGCTTGAAATTTCTAATTGTGTGCTGAAAATTATCCAATTTCTCAGATTTGTTCATCCTGCATTCTTTTTCCACATGTCCATACTTGTTACAAGCATAACATCTTATATGACCAGAGAAGTAAGCATAAGGATCATAGTGTGTTTCTCTGTTCTTCCTTCTATTGCAATCAGCTGCTTTATGACCATATTTGTTGCATGAAAAACAATATCCCTTAAAGAACCCAGAGTACCTTTCTGTATAGAATCTGTTTGTTTGTGACTGAAACAATCTGCTTCTGCAATTTGCTGCAACATGCCCATAATTATGACATTTAAAGCATTCAACATTATTGATCAAAGGAGGGAATGATTTCTTTTGAGAGTTCATGATTGTCAGTTGACCTTTTGCTTCTTTCAACACTTCAGGATCTTTAGCACTTCCTTGTGAGCTAGATTCTCCTTTAACAGTTTCATGAAAACCAAGACCAAGTTTAATAGAAGGATACCTTTGACTAATAAGAATATTGTCAAGAATCTTAGTACTATCTTGAGACCTCAAGAGTTTATCCTTTTCTTCTAATTTACCTTTGAGAATGTTTACCTCAACCTCCAATTTTTGGCATTGCTTCATCATGCTTTCTTCAACCCTTTTTCCTTCTTCTACTTGATCATTCAAATTTAAGATCTCTTCTTTCAATCCATTTTCTTGCTCTTCAAAGATTTGTAAAAGTTCTTCATTCTTCTTATTTGATTTTTCCAGATCTGTTTTGAGAGAGATGATTTCTACTTCACGTCCTTCCTTTTCAAATGATTGTAGAAGTTCTTCATTCTTCTTATTTGATTCTTCAAGGTCTGCTTTCAGAGAGATGATTTTTGCTTCAAGTCCTTCACTGTGATTGGTTACTTTGTCCTGTATTCTTTGATACATTTCTATCTGTCCCTTCATTGTTTCTATCTGTTCATTCAAGCTAGAGATCACATCCTTGAGGATAGATTCCTTCCTTTTAAATTGATCCCAAAAATTACTTTCATCATTGATCTTGAGATTTGCTTCTAGACTTATACTGTTACTTTCACTATCTTCATCATTGCATGCACAAGTGAGTGTATTACGAGAACAACAATCAATACATGTTTCTTCTTCTTCATTTTCTGTTGCACATGTTTTCTGAGATATCTTCTTTTCTTGAGTAGCCTTCTTCTTTTGCTTCTTTGCCATGAGCACTAGCAGATCTTGGTCAGAATCTTCTTCATCTTCACTTGACATTTCATTATTATCTTCATTTTCATAATAACTCTTTCCCTTTTCAAATTGTTTATAAGGACATTTAGCAACATAATGACCCACTCTTCCACAATCAAAACATTTGAAGGGAAGCTTACCTCTGAATCTTCCAGTACCTAGTTGGATTCTTCTCACAAATTTTGCTTCTTCTTCTTCTGAAATATAACTTGATTCCTTGACAACTTCCTTTTCTTTTCCTTTTGCACACGCCTTAAAGGTAGCTTCTTTGATTTGAGAGGGACCTCCTTGTCTCATTTCATAAGCAGTCAGGATACCATGTAATTGAACAATAGTAAGAGTTTGTAGATCTTGCCTTTCTTCAATAGCCGATACTTTAGATTCAAATCTTGAAGTCAAAGATCTTAAGATTTTTCCCACCAGAGTTTTATCGGTTATGGTTTCACCCAAACTTCTCATATGATTTACAATATCATCTAGACGCAAAAATAAACTGGCAATACTTTCATCACTATGCATCCTTAAATTTTCATACTCAATTCTGAGAGTTTGGAGTTTTGCACTTTTTACCTTTGTATCTCCTTTTTAGCTCAGAATAATTTTGTCCCATATTTCTTTTGCTGAATTTAGCTGCATCACTTTAGAAAATTCTGGTTCAGACATGCTTCCTAATAAGACATTGACGGCTTTGGCATTGATTTCATATTTCTTCCTTTCTGCTGCATCAGTAGGAATACTTGCCGGATACTGATAACCTCCTTCCACGATTTCCCATACTTCTGCACCAAAACTTTGCAGATATGATTTTGTTCATATCTTCCAGAATAACAGATTATTTCCATTGAATAGAGGTGGCCTTATAGACATTAACCATTCATGACTTCCCATTTTGACGGATCTCCTTCAAGCGATCAAGCTTCTGCAGAAGGACCTAGCTCCGATACCAATTATTGGGAAAAATACTGAGCGAGGGGGGGGTGAATCAGTATTTAGGACTTACTCAAAACTTTTTAATTTTCCACTCTCTAAAACCCATACGCTACTTTACTTAACCAGACTCGCGTATATACGAGGACACCCTTCACAAAACTCGTGTATGTACAGAGATCTTAATATGCAATTAATTCTTTGCTTTGATCCTTGCATTTATTCATTCATCAGATGTTTATATAGCAGTAGACATGTGCAGTAATAACATAATAAATCATCACACATAAGCATCACACATGAACACAAGGATTTTAGGTGGAAACCCAAGTCGGGAGAAAACCACCACTGCCGTTGTCTCAGCCTTCAATATTTTATTATAAAGAAAACAACTTACAACTAAGTACTGGCACAGACTCGTACCAGTATGCAGGCACCCACCTGCGCTCGTTTACCAGCCTCTCCTGGAAGGGAGCTACGACCCCCTGCTCTCGTTTACCAGCCTCTCCTGGAAGGGAGCTACGACCCCCTACTCTCGTTTACCAGCCTCACCTGGAAGGGAGCTACAACCCCCTGACTGAAGGCTACAACCCTCAGCAGCACCATGGACCACGTTTCATCAATTTTCACACTGGATCCAATAGCTTCCTTTACAACACAACTTGCAGGCCACTTTTCATCATATTTTCATACTAGACCCACTCCACACATTTAAGCTCAATCATACATCAAAACTGATACTTATCAATTCAGACAACCCAGATCTGTAGAATACATCATTAACAGATAGCAGAAACACAGCAGAACAGATCAGACATTTCATACTTCATTCTTCAGCAAACCCTAGTTTTCACACGTGCTTTCCTTTCACTGATACCGCGTATATACGCGCTTCCATTCACATAAACCCGCGTATACATCTGTACATTACAGAAAAACCCATACGCGCTTCCTCTTTATCAAACCCGCGTATATACGCGCTTCCGCTGCAACAAACTTGCGTATAGATCTTCAGACATTATAGAGCAGCATACTTCTTCAGATCAGATATTCAGTTTAGATTTAACCCTTTACTTCAGACAGATGTTCGCCTCATCTCATATTTAAACATTCCACAAACAGATCTAGAAGATACAAAATTCATTTCGGATCTAGATAACCTTCTTCATCATTTTCTTCATATGTGCATCACAAATTCAGATCTATCATCAAACTGTTACCCTTTCCATTCAGACATACTTCAGATCAAAGTATACATTCAAAACCAGACTCATGCACACCCTTGCACAATGATTTTCTTCTCCTTATATAGGTTTACCCTTTTTCAATACCATGAGCCAAAACCACATTACTTCCAATGGTATTCCTGGACAGGGTCACATAGACATACCAGCGCTCAATACAATGGGTCAATACCATGGTAGTAACCCCTGGTTTTGCATATTTAGAGCGCATTTGACCATACATGACTTGGCACGTTATTTCCCGCGTGCATATGCTACTTCTATTAAGCAAACCCGCGTATGCCTTGTGACATACACTTTTCATCATTGTTCTAGCACATACTGAAATTCCTTTCATCATTACATCTGAGTTGCTCTGTAGACACATCATATCACATCAGATTTACATCATTACCAAGTCCATCAAGTCAAGAATAACTTCATCAAGTAGGTGGGTTGCCATCAAGGACAACACATTGCATCATATTGCCAACAATCTCCCCCTTTGGACTTGATGGCAACCACGATGGTGTTTGATCACAGTAGAAAGAGACATTAAGCATAACGATATTCTCCCCCTATTCAAACACCATGTCACTCTCGCCCTTTGACATCAAGGGCAAAGGGCGGATCAAAACCAACACAAGGTTTTTCTCCTCATGTAGAAGGAAGCGCTCTGCAGATCTGATGTACACTGAAGTGACCATGCTCCCCCTGAGTTCATGCTGAATCTTCAAACATATTTTTCAATGAATTACATGACTCTATGACCTTCCTTTCACCAAAGACTCATACTTACATCAAAGATCCAACCGAGTGGATTTACATATGAGGCTCAAATACCCAACCAAGAGGGTTTACACATTTTGACTCAGCTACCCAACCAAGTGGGTTTACAAATTTGAACAAGTCCTTACATGATTGAATATTACAATTTTACATCATAGGTCTCAACATGACCTTTTCATCAAATTACAAATATGAATTTTCATGACCAATACCAGAAAGACCTCAAGAGAGATCATATTTCAGAATCATCATAATGCCAACAATGCATTATACTCAGCAAGGCTAATTCTCCCCCTGAAATTGTGCATCAAAGCATCCTTTTCATATGACCAAGGCTCCTCCTTAGTTTGTGCAACCTGAATACTTTTAACAGCAAGTCATCAGCAACAATCTCTGCATGATTTATCCTTATCTCTCAATCACTGGACTTCCCTCTTATCCATGAGTGAAAACAAAAAATACTCTTCAGCAAAAAGCAATCAGGGCTCATGTCATCATCATTTAGAACTGAGAAATAAGTAGATACAGTGCCAAAAATACAGTCATTAACAACCAGACTGATGATCCCCCTGAACCTATGCTCCTGATATTCAGCTGTCATACAAATTTTCTTATCATAAGTGCATACGCGACTGTCTCCACTGGAACTCACGTGTATACGCGACTTTATTTCATCGAATCCACATATGGAAAGTGAAACATTGAAAACTCCACATTCCTTCATCTCCCCCTGAAGTTGTACCACCTGTACATGTCTTCTTCACATCAGATGCTCTGTCAGAAATAAACATAACCAAAATAACCAAAACAATCATGGGAATCACCATACATCGCTCCCCCTGTGATGATACATTACTAATCTCCATAATGTATCTCACATCATTCCTGCAATCATTAAGAGAAGTAAGCTTTAGAAGCAGATGACTGCAGTAGGGTCAATATTCCCTACGTTTCTGACCGGTCCTCCTTCCTATTCCAGCTTTGCTTGAAATTTCTAATTGTGTGCTGAAAATTATCCAATTTCTCAGATTTGTTCATCCTGCATTCTTTTCCACATGTCCATACTTGTTACAAGCATAACATCTTATATGACCAGAGAAGTAAGCATAAGGATCATAATGTGTTTCTCTGTTCTTCCTTCTATTTCAATCATCTGCTTTATGTCCATACTTGTTACATGAAAAACAATATCCCTTGAAGCTACCAGAGTACTTTTCTGAGTAGAATCTGTTTGTTTGTGGCTGAAACAATCTGCTTCTGCAATTGGCTGCAACATGTCCATGATTATGACATTTAAAGCATTCAACATTATTGAATGATTTCCTTTGATAATTCATGATTGTCGGTTGACCTTTTGCTTCCTTCAAAACTTCAGGCTTTGCATTGATATCCTTTGAATCTTTAGCACTTCCTTGTGAACTAGATTCTCCTTTAACAATTTCATGAAAACCAAGACCAATTTTAACAGAAGGAGACCTTTGACTACCAAGAATATTTTCAAGAATCTTAGTACTATCTTGAAACCTCAAAAGTTTATCCTTTTCTTCTAATTTACCTTTGAGAATGTTTACCTCAACCTCCAGTTTTTGGCTTTGCTTCATCATGCTTTCTTCAACCCTTTTTCTTTCTTCTACTTGATCATTCAAATTTAAGATCTCTTCTTTCAACCCATTTTCTTTCTCTTCAAAGACTTGTAAAAGTTCTTCATTCTTCTTATTTGATTTTTCCAGATCTGTTTTGAGCGAGATGATTTCTGCTTCACATCCTTCCTTTTCAAATGATTCTAGAAGTTCTTCATTCTTCTTATTTGATGCTTCAAGGACTGCTTTCAGAGAGATGATTTCTGTTTCAAGTCCTTCACTATGATTGGTTACTTTATCCTGCAGTCTTTGATACATTTCTATCTGTCCCTTCATTGTTTCTATCTATTCATTCAATCTAGAGATCACATCCTTGAGGCTAGATTCCCTCCTTTTAAATTGATGCCAAAAATTACTTTCATCACTGATCTTGGGATTTGCTTCTAGACTTATACTGTCACTTTCACTATCTTCATCATTGCATGCACAAGTGAGTGGATTACAAGAACAACAATCAATACCTGTTTCTTCTTCTTCATTTTCTGCTGCACATGTTTTCTGAGTTATCTTCTTTTGCTTCTTTGCCATGAGCACTAGCAGATCTTGGTTAGAATCTTCTTCATCTTCACTTGACATTTCATTATTATCTTCATTTGCATAATAACTATTTCCCTTTTCAAATTGTTTATAAGGACATTTAGTAGCATAATGACCCACTCTTCCACAATCAAAACATTTCAAGGGTAGCTTACCTTTGAATCTTCTAGTACCTGGTTGGAGTCTCCTTACAAAATTTGCTTCTTCTTCTTCTGACATATAACTTGATTCCTTGAAAACTTCCTTTTCTTTTGCTTTTTCACATGCCTTAAAGGCTAATTCCTTGTCTCATTTAGAAATTTTCATAGCGATCAGGATGTTCTTTAATTGAACAATAGTAAGAGTTTGCAGATCTTGCCTTTCTTCAATAGCCGATACTTTAGATTCAAATCTTGAAGTCAAAGATCTTAAGATTTTTTCCACCAGAGTAGTATCGGTTATGGTTTCACCCAAACTTCTCATACGATTTACAATATCATCTAGATGCAAAAAGAAACTGGCAATACTTTCATCACTATGCATCCTTCAATTTTCATACTCAATTCTGAGAGTTTGGAGTTTTGCACTTTTTACCTTTGTATCTCCTTCATAGCTCGGAATGATTTTGTCCCATATTTATTTTGCTGAATTTAGCTACATCACTTTAGCAAATTCTAGTTCAGACATGCTTCCTAATAAGACATTGATGGCTTCGGCATTGATTTCATATTTATTCCTTTCTGCTGCATCAGTAGGAATACTTTCCGGATACTGATAACCTCCTTCCACGATTGCCCATACTTTTTCACCAAGACTTTGCAGATATGATTTTGTTCGTATCTTCCAGAATAACAGATTATTTCCATTGAATAGAGGTGGCCTTATAGACATTAACCCTTCATGACTTCCCATTTTGACGGATCTCCTTCAATCGATCAAGCTTCTATAGAAGGACCTTGCTCTGATACCAATTGTTGGGAAAAATACTGAGAGGGGGGGGTGAATCAGTATTTAGTACAGACAATAAAACTTTTTACTTTTCCACTCTCTAAAACCCATACACTACTTTACTTAACCAGACTCGTGTATATACGTGGATACCCTTCACAAAACTCGCGTATGTACATAGATCTTAATATGCAATTAATTATTTGCTTTGATCCTTGCATTTATTCATTCATCAGATGTTTATATAGCAGTAGACATGTGCAGTAATAACAGAATAAATCATCACACATAAGCATCACACATGAACACAAGGATTTTAGGTGGAAACCCAAGTCGGGAGAAAACCACCGCTGCCGTTGTCTCGACCTTCAATATTTTATTATAAAGAAAGCATCTTACAACTAATTACTGGCGCAGACTCATACCAGTACGCAGGCACCCACCTGCGCTCATTTACCAGCCTCTCCTGGAAGGGAGCTACGACCCCCTGCTCTCATTTACCAGCCTCTCCTAGAAGGGAGCTACGACCCCCTGCTCTCGTTTACCAGCCTCACCTGGAAGGGAGCTACAACCCCCTGACTGAAGGCTACAACCCTCAGCACCACCATGGACCACGTTTCATCAATTTTCACACTGGATCCAATAGCTTCCATAGAACACAACTTGCAGGCCACTTTTCATCATATTTTCAGAGTGGACCCACTCCACACATTTAAGCGACAACACGGCGGAATAGATCAGACATTTCATACTTCATTCTTCAGCAAACCCTAGATTTAATACGCACTTTCCTTTCACTGATACCGCGTATATATGTGCTTCCATTCACATAAACCTGTGTATACATCTGCACATTATAGAACAACCCATACGCGCTTTCTCATCATCAAACCCGCGTATATACGCGCTTCCGCTACGACAAACTTGCGTATAGATATTCAGACATTATAGGGCAGCATACTTCTTCAGATCAGATATTCAGTTCAGATTTAATTCTTCACTTTAGACAGATGTTCGCCTCATCTCAGATTTAAACATTCCACAAACAGATCTAGAAGATACAAATACATTCCAGATCTAGATAACCTTCTTCATCATTTTCTTCATAGGTGCATCACAGATTCAGATCTATCATCAAACTGTTACCCTTTCCATTCAGACGTACTTCAGAGCGAAGTATACATTCAAACCCACACTCCTGCACTCACACTGCACAATGATTTTCTTCTCCTTATATAGGTTTACCCTTTTCAATACCATGAGCCAAAACCACATTACTTCCAATGGTATTCTGGGACGGGGTCACATATACATACCAACGCTCAATACAATGGGTCAATACCATGGTAGTAACCCCTGGTTTTGCATATTTAGAGCGCATTTGACCATACACGACTTGGCACATTATTTCTCGCGTGCATATGCTACTTCTATTAAGCAAACCCGCGTACGCCTTGTGACATACACTTTTCATCATTGTTCTACCACATACTGAAATTCCTTTCATCATTACATATGAGTTGCTTTGTAGACACATCATATCACATCAAATTTACATCATTACCAAGTCCATCAAGTCAAGAATAACTTCATCAAGTAGGTGGGTTGCCATCAAGGACAACACATTGCATCATATTGCCAACACTCTGGTCAAGTGGACTGAAGTCTATACTGCTAAAAACACAGGGGGTTTGGGCTTACGAGACCTGCTTCACAGTAATCTTACCATGGGGGCTCGTATCTGGTGGAGTTGGGTCTCTAAACCTCACATCCCCTGGGCACGTCTTTGGCAGGTCAATTATGCTCTAGGCAGATCCCAGGTTGATCTCATCTGTTTTAGCTCTGACTCTCCTGGCTCGTTGATATGGAATGCAGCAAAACTTCATGGAGCCTTCATTCAAGCACACAGTTTCTGGAAAATCCATTCAGGAGACAAAGCTAGATTTTGGGAATATTGTTTGAAATAGTTGCCGAAACTCTCCTCGCTCTTCCAGAAACCTCTGTGGCAAAAAAAAATTTGGAATTCCGTCCCCAATCATGTTCATAATTTCTAGAAACCCAATTCTTCCCATGGTCATCAGGTTTGGAAACCAGCACTTATCTGGCAAGGAGATTGGCAGGGGGAAACCTTTGGCGACATTGAGCAGGAGCTAAGTCTTAGAAGGATTAAGGTTTGGAATCAATATGACAAGTTAAGATGGGGATACACGCCACGGGGTAACTTATCCACTCAAGAAGCTTATAAATTACTCTACTTCCTACAGCAGGAACAGCAAGATCGCATTTGGGCTCAAATCTGGCAACCTAATACCTAGCCAAAAATATCCACCTTCCTTTGGCTCCTCGGCAAAGGAAAAATTCTTACTTGGGACAATCTCTTAAAAAGAGGTTTTACCGGACCTTCAAGATGCCCCAATTGTAAGTCTCAGGTAGAAAATTTACAGCACCTCTTGGATTTCTGTTCTCTAGTTTCTTATCTTTGGGATCAATTCACCTTTTGCTTTGGACGGACTGGGCATCTTGTTGGGGACATCAATAATACAATCAGAAGATGGCATTCACTTTCGTTCCAATGTCTCTTGCTCAATTCCATTTGGAACTTATTTCCTGGATTCATCTACTGGGCCATATGGAAGGAGCGTAATCATAGAACTTTCAAGGATGCTGTCACTCCGAATGCTATTATCTGGTCCAATCTCAGCGAAATCTGCAAGAAAATTTGGCTCTCACCCCTGGCAAGCTTCGGATATGTCGTCCTTGCCTTCAGAATGTCTCATCTGGAAGAGACGAAACCTTGATCTCAACCACACTAATCAGCAATCCCAAAACACCTTGAAGAATTTAGATTCGCCTCTTTCCTGGTCGCCTCCTATGCCTCGGGCTTTCAAAATGAATTTTGATGGCACGGCTAAAGTAAATCCAGGTCCTGCTAGTTTTGGAGGCATATTTAGGAATCATGAAGGAACCATAGCTCACATCTATTTTGGCTCTCTTGTTCGTGACTCCAACAATGCTGCTGAACTCGAAGGCTTATGGCGAGGATTATGTATAGCGAAGAAAGAGAACTTCTTCCCTCTGGAAGTTGAAGGGGACTCTCAGATTCTTATTGAAGCGACAATCCGTCTCCACTCTGGCTCTTCATCTTCCAACATTGCTTCAAGCTAGAGACTACAAAGTATATTGGAACATGTTGAAACATGGCTCAAGATGCCTAAAGCTATATCCTTCAAGCATATCAGACGCACAACCAACAAAGTTGCTGATCGTTTGGCTAATCAAGGTACTCTTCAGACAACTCCATTCTACAAAGTTATGCTACAACATTCCAATGATGAACAGCTTATTCAGGACTGCACATCCTTGGCGCAACAAGACCTCCAAATCCTGGATGCGGGTGGTCTTCATGCCTGACAGGTGGCAAGGATGGTCAGGCGTGTGGGGTTCTACCAACACCAACCTCCTTTGCGTCCTATGCGCCATTAAATGCATTAAAATTGCTTCTTCCGGGGCATTTATTTGGCACACTCGTCTAGAACCGTGCTCAATCCTCAGAGATATGGCTTCTCCGGGACGCTTCAGATTTGATTTCTTGCCCCTTAGCTCATGCTGTGCTTCAGTGGTCTCCGAGCCAAGCTCTCAGACCATCACTGGGCGCAGGTGCTGGCTTTCATGTTGTGTTAATCTTGCTCCTGGAGTGCACTTCTCGCAAAGCTCCTTTTGCACTCAGAGTTCTGGCTTTTTCCCTGTCTCTCTCCCTGCGGAGATTGATTCTCATCAGACTTTGGTCCTCAGTCTGGGCACTCCCTGTTCTTTCAAATTCAACACTCCTCATCAGAATTCCATGCCTCGATTGCGACATAGGATGCGAAGCCGGCATGGCTCGAGCCGTGGTGGTCCTTCTCGTCGCCCTCCTCCCTCCTCGCCTAGCTCTTCTTCTCCGCCTTCTGATTCCATGAGGGGTCGTTATCCTGAGACCCGCAGCGGTAGGAGCTATCTGATGGGGCATGGGAGTGCTTTGTAGGCTAGAAAATTTTCCAGTCTTCTCCCAGGTCAACAGCACAGAGCTCATTTCCGCTTCCCCTGCTTGCTCAATATGCCTACTGTCACTGCTACCATCACCATTGACTTCAAAGAAGAGCCGCCTGACTCTATTGCTAAGCTTTTCGACACTCCTCCGGTGCATTTGTCGTCCGATAGGCCCTATTCTCCTCCTAATTCTGGTCAGAAGCGGAAGTTGGCTGAGGGTCGCTCCTCGCAAGACCCCTTCGTGGATACTGTTGCGGGCATTTTCAAAGGGGGTGGTTCTTCTGTTCCGGCTGTTGAGGAAAGGGCAGAATCCTCCAAACAGGTTGCTCCGGATGATAATGCTGGTGTGCAGGATGAGGATGACCACGATGCCCACGCCTGCCCTGTGGTCGAGTCACCTCCTTCTTCTCCAGGTAATTAATGGCCTTTCTTCATTCAGGCTTGTTTTTGGCTGCTCTTTGTGTGAAGCACAGCTCTGGTGTTCGTCTGCTGACACAGCTTAGATGGTTCTACTTCTACTGCCTTTTTTATTGCCGGTTTCCCCCTCGTGGGTGGAAAATTACTCTGTATAAGACTGTTCATGTTTACATTTCAGACGCTAAATGCTGTAGGTTGATATACTGTTTGGATACTCGAGCCAGTTTCCCCTATGAGGGTGGCTTTTTTGTGCTTATATGCCTATCTGTGATTCAGTTTTGTAACCATTTCTCGGCACTGTGTGTTGTTATTTTGACAAACCATCATAGCAGTACTAGCATGCCCATCTCTTGGGCCAAAATCTCTGAGGCCTCAACCTCCATGTAATCCTTTTTTTGTATATAAATAGATTAAACTTACTCAGAAAAATAAAATAAAATGTTGGAGCTTTTAATATTGGGTTTACAATACCACATTTAGTATAAGGTTTTGAAATGTTCAATTTTTAATATTGGAGTTTATAATATTGAGTTTTATACTTTTATGGTTTTTAATATCAATATTAATCCTTTATGTTTATTAATCCTACAGTTTTATAACATTAATCCATTGGTTCTATTATTCCCAAGGGTTTATTAAATTAATCACTTTGGTTTATATCGTTTATAACTTGGGTTTATTATTAGAGTTTAGAAAACTAATCTTAGGGTTCGGTATATATCATTAATATATGGTGTTTATTATTAGAGTTTATAATACTAATCTTAGGGTTTATAATACTAATCTTAGGTCTTATAATATTGGACTCAATGGTGTTGAAGTTTATAATGTTAAATTTAATATTAATGTTTAATATCATGATGGTCTTATTAATATTGTAACATTTCAATCCTACGGTTTAGTGTTTTTCCATTTAATTTATTTTTCCTTGAGCTTATATTATTAATCTTTTGGGTTTATTTTTATTAATATTAAAGTTTAATATTTTTCTTTTATGTTTATTTTGAGTTGGGTTTATAATATTAATTACTAGGATTTATTTTCCTTTGGTTTTCTTAATCCTTTGGGTTCATTATTATTAATGTTAGGGTTTAATATTTTTCCCTTATGTTTATTTTCCATTGAGTTTTTAATATTAAACCGTTGCATTTATTTCCCCATGGGTTTATAATATTGATCCCCTGGATTTGTGATATTGCAGGCTTTTATTTTGGATTTATAATATTTCATTTAGTATCATGAACTCAAATGTTGGGTTTTTAATATTGGGTATATAATATTGAGATTTTTAATATTACGGTTTATAATATTAATTTTTCCATTTATAATATTAATCCTATGGTTTAAAATATTTATTGTAAAGTTTATAATGTCAATATTACGGGTATAATATTAATCTTAGGGTTTATAATGTTGTATTTTATAATATTAGGGCTTATAATAATCGATTTAATATTCGAGTTTGATATTTTTATGTTGGAATTGTTAATAAATCTATCATTATGTATAAAATATAATGAGAGTAATATCGATAGGTTGATAATTGTGTATTAATTATTACGATAATGGTGAGGGATAAATAAGTATTATTAGTACTATTATAGAATTATATTAATTTTTTTATTGTTGAATATATAAATGTTTATATATATATATATATATATATATACGTTTTTATTTATATAGTTATTAATAAGTACAAATAATCAATCTTTAATATCGAAATTAACACTAATATCAACATATATCAACAACATTGGTAAATGTGGTTGTGCTAGTTTTTATAGCTACTGTACCTACTATTCGGCCCTACTCACTCTTTATTTTATGTGTATGCTGATAGTTGAGACTTTCAAAGATTGCAAACATGGTTTAAGGTTACTGGATCCCCGGGTCAACGACTTATTGTTTCTTCGGGTCAACGACTTATTGTTTCTTCTTTTCCAAGTTAGTAGTTTGGCCTTTCACTGCCAGAAATATGTTCTAGACAACACTACCTTACCTTTTTCTTTGTTTCTTAAATAATTGGAAAAAAATAACTAGGGTTAATGGTTTTTGGCTTTCTTCCAAGAAACTGGCTATGACCCATCCCCCTTTTAAGTTATAATGTAATAATTTACACTTCATATGGAGCGACCATGTTTTAATAGGAAAAAAACCTACTATGGTTGTATATAATATCTCTTTTGGAATTTCAGGAATTTATCTCATTGATTTTTGTGTTTCTTTACTAAAGATTGGAATGAAATATTTGTTAAGTATGATTATATCATCGAATTTATTTTTGTTACCAAGTATTTTTTTAAAGTGTACTTTTATTGTACATATTTACTTGTATTTCTTAATTAAAATTTCTAAACAAAGACATCCCTTGTATGGTATTTTATTACAATGTTGTGCAACAATCAACACAACTTAAAATTAACTATTATAGTCATATGATAATTTTATCTTAAATATTGTTTTGCTTTCCTCCCTTCAAAATAGATGCAGAATAATTTAATATTGTACTTTTCCCCCACTCAATAACTAAGTAAACAATATGAAAGGTTGAGGGAGTTGTCCCGAGTTGTCGAAAAAAGTTGGGCGCAGGAATTAACCCTCTACCCCAATTATATATTTTTTTGCATGACACCTATATTAATTATATGAAGAGGGTTCCTACTTGAATTTCTATATGCCCAGACTCAACTGTCACATTCGAATTTGTTTTCCTTTTAATGGTGTAGAACTAGTTGAGGTTTTGTCTAGTGTTTGTTAAACATGTGGCCCCCAACAAAAAATTATTTAATAAAATTTTGTGGTTTCCTACAACAAAATTTCCTAACCCATCCCTAGTGTGATTAATAAATTCACCTTTAGTATGAAATCCCTGTTAAAATTATCTTTAACACTCATATGCACAATAAGTTACTTTAATAAATATCTACAACACCCCAACTTTATACTCATTTATATTTTTTGGGGGAGGGTCAAAACCATTTCCTTATAATAGTACACATTTATTTATTCACTATTCTACTAGTAATATCTAGAATAATGTTTACCGCATACATCATTTTTCTCCAGTATACTAGTACACTAAAAAACATTTACAACACACAATATTTCATTTTTCAGTCGTAATAGCAACACTTAAAACAACATTTCATGCTAGTACAATACTTATCTAGGTTACCCAAATTAATTATTGTTGTGGAGGTAAATCCCCTCTGCGGACAGAGGCGATCCCTACTAGCCCAGACCGGGTCTAGCAACAATCGTTCACGCTATAGTGCAGGTTCCTAATTGCAAATAGACCAACTAGCGATGAAGGCTTACCTGGAATCCAACGTTGTTGCTTGTAAAAGAGGTAGTGCCCCCGTTCCTTAGCCCTGGCAGATTACGATCCTCACGATCTCCGTGATGGACACCTGCACATGCAAGAAACAAAACAAACGGAAGCGTAAAGTCCAGTAGATGCAACTATATATCAGTCAGAAAGGACATAAATCATCATTATAAACAAAAACAAGAGTGGAACCATAACCAATAGTCATTTATTATTAATCAATCAAAAGAAGAATACAACCATAGTTCTGACGCTGAATTCTCCTTCGGAGGGTCGCCAGCAGAACACGTCTCGAAAAGCCTGTCAAGGATGGGACAAACCTCTCTCTTCGGATCTTGCCAATAGTCTCCTTGCTTGAATTTATCCTTAAGGGAGTTATGGAGGCTCTTGTAGCATAAGGCTCTTGGGAATTTGGGAACTTGAAGACTAGCTTGCAAAGAAGATGAGCAAGCTTTTTATAGATGGAGGAAGGGGAGTTGGGAGCCCTATAATCATGGGATTGGCCCTATCATCAAGCAAGCTTCCATGAGAGGTGGAAAACCACTTCTTCTCTATGGAAATCCATAGCCAAAGTCCCAACTCAAGATAAATATCAGTTCTTGGATCAGTTAGGATGAAACATCCGCCATTTATTTTTAAAAAACACTCCTTAAATTGGCTGGCACGAGTGCGACTCTAGGACAGAGCGCCAATTTGCGTGACCTATTGGAAGTATTTCCCCGTTGGCGCAGGTGATGAACTGGCTGCCCACACCAATGCAAAAAGGGGTGTTTTTAGGGTTTTTCAGTAGGATATGTCTTCAGGGGGATGAAAGTACATGTTCAGGGAAATGCCATGAAAGCATTTTCAAGTTATGTCACTGCTCACAGGTCACAAAATGAGCCCTTCAATGTGCGATACGGGGATTGCACGGATGGTGAAAAATTGCTGTGTAACAGATGCCTCCTAAAGAATGAGGCCCGAGAGAGAGAGAGGGGTGAAATGCTTTACGAGAATGTGTCCAACTAAAAACTTCGCCGTTGGAAAACCTGTGTGAAGAAGTACAACTGATGTCTCAAATATATGATATAGTTGTGGTATGGGCACAGCCATCCATAACAGAGTATACAATAATCCAGATCCAAGGCATGGGCGCAGCCATCCAGTGAGGATCGATAAATAGACTCAGGTATGGTCACAACCATCCAGTAAGTGAGTCATGTAAATAATCATAATAATCCACAACATCGTAGCCTGGATTACAACAGACACAATGCAGGGTCTTGCGCTCCATCTCAATCCAAACATAGCACAATTTCAAGCATGCGAATAAGTGATCTGAAGTCGAACATGCAGGAACATCGTCTGATTACCAGCCAATGATGACAGTTGTTAACAGACGCGAGAGGTACCACCAATAACGAAAATGGCCCTCAAGGTACTACTGGTACAGTCCACGACATGTGAATCAATGAGTTGTTGTCAAACACCCGCAGAATCACTCAAACGGAGGCAAATGATGAAAACCTTGCGTCGAATGTGAAGAACCTACCATTGAGGCATGCAGGCTCCAAGGTACTAGAAGGGAGTCTCTAGGTAAGCTTCCTGGATAATGAGCTAAAGTCGACAGGAAGTGACCTTGATCGAAGGTGGGCCATAATGTTTCCCGCATCATCGACGCAAGACAGAGGAACATAGTGTTTTTGTGAATCACGATCAGATGAGAATTAGAGGAAGGTTGGTACTTTGCAGAGGTCAACTTCTCTTGAACATATGAACGACATGACAGTGGACTTGGCAGTATTTGAGATTAAAATAACATAGGTCATAGTGACGAGGCAAAGAGAATATGAGAGGTCAAAAGGGATTACCCAAACCCATGGAGGCAAGTGAAAACAAGATGAGATGTCCCCAACCCGACACGAATGCAGACAAGTGCCATCTTCAAGAGCGACATACTGCCGACACGACAATGATTCTGGTTCCATTTTTCCCCACCATTTATGGCGAGTACCCCAATTATTTTTGATAACAAGCTTGAAGGGGATAGCATATGCTTCTAATATAAGTCCTTCCTTCGGACGAATCCATCCTAGTACATTTAACGAGCCCTAGGAAGGAGCGACTCAAATAGCATCATCACGACTGAATCCGATGTCATCAGGTTTTAACGAGTCTGACAAAGGAAGAACTCGGCGTCTTTTCATATTTAGAGAGTTTGAAAAGATAGCTGAAAAGTAAACTCCAATGGTCCCTTTTCGTAAATAGTTCCTTAGATCTGAAAAGGTAGAAAACTATGTCTGAGAAAACCTCCTAGTCGCGATAGGCTAGGGTATTCCTTTTTCGTAAATAATCTATCCCTGCCCGAAAAAGGGGTAAACGTATACTGGGTAGATGTTGTTTCGTGGCCACTTTAACGAGATCGAAACGACAAGGGCCTCAAAAATATTTTCATGTTTAGAGAGATAGAAAAGAGCTGAAAGATGACTCCAAAATGACTTTTTCGTGTTTTTACCGAGTCCGAAAAAGTATAAAATACAACTCGTTTCACCATTGAAGTCGCGTAAAAACCTGTCACTGCACACAGAGGCAACTGTAAAATCCATTTTTGACAAAATACATCAAAATATTAATGAAAATGTCTTTTAAAACCTATTTTAGATTTCAAAAAGTTATAAATAGTCTCAAATGGTAAAAACAAAATTACTTTTACTATTTACCTCATTTGGAGAGCAACAGTGGTCCATTTTGTGCAAACATTCTGACCGCGATTGCGATAGATCCGGGCTACCATTCAGATTCCCATTCGTTCCAGGTAAGAGGCACTTCCATGTACTCCATTTTAATCCATTTTTTCATAGTTTTCCATTGCTCATTAGATTTATGTGGAAGATTTTTGTAATTTTAGGGCTCTGCCCATTGGCGCGAGTATAGGGCACGGACCTGCGGCAATGGCCTCTTTTATACAAAGGGCCAGCGCCAATGGAACAGCGTAGTTTTCGTTTAAAAATTCCAAATAAATAGTGATTTGAATGGATTTCCAGGTATACCAGAGATCTAACCAAGGGTTTTTGACCATGTTGATGCAGACAACCGAGTATAGTGGTGATCAAATGGAAAGAGAGGGAGCATGGGGAAGAGGACGAATTAGCCATGGAGAGCGAAACTTGTATGACTGCTCTCAAGAACTGTGGGCTTAAAAATTTCTTCCTAACACCTTGCTTATGAGCTCAACCTGAGCTCCTACAATACCTGATCAGTATTTGGGATGAAAATGAACAAGTGTTCAAGCTGCGAGATCAAGTACTAGAACTGGAGGTTTTTGACATATACTTCATAACTGGAGTATCGCGCAGAGGTCCAGTGCCCATATTGAAATGGAGCAGACCATCTGGTGAAAATATGGAGCAGGTAATGGCGAGGGTGTGCCAAAGGGCACGAACCGGATCAGGAAGAGGAAAGGTAGACATTCACACCGTCGAGGATCTAGCACTCAGAGTAGTGCTACACACCATTACATGAGCTACAGGATTGCAAGCTCCACATGAGGCGACCAAGGCCCAACTCATACTAGCCTCAGAGTGTATGAGTCCTACACTATTTGACTGGGCTACAGCGGTGACAGTCAACATGAAGAGACAGCTCACGAAGTGCAAGCAGGCCAAACTGAAGTAGTTTGGCTACAATTCTATCCTGGTGTCATTCATTCTGGAATGACTACCAATCTTCCAGGGCCAAGGGGCCATAGTAGCTGAGCTGGTACCACGAGAGCCGAGAATGGCTCGTTGGGCAGCACTGATGCCCAGAGCAGGAGGGGGCCAACAGATGTCCTGGAGGCCGGAGTTTTTTGGGTGGCTACGGCGTCGGTTGATCATAGTCGAAGACTGGCCATATGCATGGACCGATTTCACTGGTGATCCAGATCTTCCACTCCCGGAGGGAGATGACTGGGACGAGGAGTTGGGTAAGATCATTTTTTGATTTTTGTGTTTTATGATTTTTTGTTAATACATGTCCGTTCTGACAGCAGTTATATGCATATGCAGATGTCGGCCCAGAGAGACCAGCCGATATGTCTCCCAGTTCAGGGAGAACTCATCCCGCTACTGACCCTCAGGCGAAGGGTGGCGAGGGAGGAGAGTTGGTCCAAAGCCTCGAGGGGATCGTCCGGGGGATTCCAGACTACGCTCGGCTGGCAGATGTTCCACTAGCATATCAGAGATATACGGTGGGAGTGCCTAGTCACCTCCACCATCTTCTGAGATGCTTAGTGTGTGTTGTGGCTTGTTATCATGAGCACCACATAGATTAGACACCTAGGGATTTATTTCATGCATATTTTTTGAGAGACATGTCGTCTCCGGATGTATTAAGATGAACATGGATATTTTTTATTTCTGTAATGCACACTATGTAAAAATTTCGATATATATATATATATATATATATATATATATACATATATATATATATATATATATATATATATATATATATATATATATATATATATATATATATATACATATATATATATATATATATATATATATATATATATATATATATATATATATACATACCTATTTCTGGATGGATCTCTTCACATGTGATGATGTTATGTTTATAAATTGCGCAAATGTCTATCTAAAACCAAATTAGCTACTGCATCCGTTAACGTATTCATATGTCTAGGTATACGTTGATATGTAATATAGTCAAATTTTCTTTCGAGCAGACGAATACGCAGATACAGACGTAAAATGGATGGATTTCTGACTGAATAATGCTTGTTGAGCTGTAATACTACAAGTTGTGAGTCTAGATACACAAGTAATTCACGGATACCAAAGTTTACAGCCTCGGTTAATAATTCTAACATAGCACTATATTCCACGATGTTATTTGTAGTACGTCCCAGACACACACCTTGCAAGTTGACCAACTCACTAGCAGGATCGTAGATTACCCAGGCTGCCGAAGATAGATTCCTGGTACTGCGGGAGGCACCATCCGTAAAACCAACAAACGGATTGATGGACAACTGCACAATCAGGAAGACCCGATCAGCAGAAAGATGTTTACAACGCACACCACACCACACATGCACACAAATGAAATAACACACCTATGTACACACACCACACCAAAAATCACTTCAAGCATAGTATTTTTTTAGGTACAGCCCATTTTTGGGCTGCGCCAGCGGAATTCCTTCATAATATATAAGCTGATAAGCCCCATTCTTCAAAACGCATTTTACTATGTAGGGCCCATGCCACACAGGTTGGAACTTGCCGGCCCTAAGCTTGTAATGCGCTTGATCGTATAAGAGGACGAGGTCCCCTTCGACAAAGGAACGTGAAGAAACTGATTGATCAAAGTGAGCTTTGACCCGTTTCTTTTGTGCTTAAATGACTAAAGCAGCCAAACGGTGGGTTTCGTCTAACCGTTCTAGATACAAAAGACGTTCTTCCTCAGCAGAAGTGTCGGGTAGAAGTTCCACAACTAATTTCAAAGAAGGAATCTCGCATTCAACCGGAAGAGTTTCTTCTAGACCATACACCAATTGAAATGGTGTGAATCCAGTTGCACTCTTTGCAGACGTCCAGTAGGCCCATAGAGATGAGAACAGTTGGAGGTGCCAATTGGATTTATGAATACCAACTGTTTGTTGAAGCATAGTGACCAGAACCTTGTTCACAGCTTCAACCTGGCCATTTTCCTGAGGGTAATATTGCATTAAGCTATCGTGGCGTAAGCCCAATCTTGAAGTAAGCTCGGCCATCATATAATCTCAGAAATGAGTACCATGGTTAGTAACGATGGCCTGAGGGACCCTGAAACGTGCAATGATGTGGTTGAAGATGAATTGGGTAGCTGTCTTACCATCGGCAGCTAGTGTAGGCATCGCTTCAGCCCACTTCGTAAAGTAGTATATGGCGACAATTATATACGCATGCCCCCTGGCCGAACGAGGGTTACACGTCATAAAATCTACGCCCCATTTCGCAAAAGGGCTGACGGTAATAACATGATGCAAAGGGAGAGGCGGCGTGCACATCTTGCGCTGAAAGACCTGGTACGCGTGACATTTACGGACTACGACGATACAATCTTTGAATATTGACGGCCAGAAGCAACCTGCTCGTAGAATTTTCTGGGCAGTGGCATATCCGGACATATGACTGCCACAGGCACCACTGTGGCAGTCATTTAGGACCCTTTCAGCCTCTTCCAAGGTTAGGCACCGACGGAGCACCGAATCTACTCCAACGCGGTATAAGGTATCTCCTATGATGCGGTAGGGTTGAGACTGATGCCGAATCCGACGTCAGGCATCTTTCGTCAACTCAGACCGAAATGTGGAGGTCTGAAGATACACAATTATGTCGCCATACCAAGGGTCACGAGTACTGATAAGGAAAAGAGTTTCATCCGGGATATGATCTTCGGAGTGTGAAGGAGCGGAGTCTGTTGGGAGTGAGCATATAAGATCCGCGAAAACCAGTGATTTGGTTGACTTAGCAGTAGTGAACTCTAAGTCAAACTCCTGCAGGATAAAAATCCATTTAGAGTATTTTCCCCCAAGTAATTGTCGAGAGAGAATATACGTCATGGGGTTGCAATCCGAAACCACTGTTATCATACGCAGCAGGATGTAGTGGCGAAAATGCTACACGGCGTGTAGTGTGGCTAACGCTAGCTTCTCGACATGATCATAACATGTTTCTGTGTCGAGAAGGTTTCGTGACAGATAATAAACGACATGTTAATTTCCATCATCATCATCCTGCACCAGAACCATAGCTATGGTGCTAAACGCGGCGGCGAGATACAAAGTAAAATCACAGTGATAATTAGGAGGACGAAGCAAAGGAGCATTAACCAATAGCATCTCAAGCTTCTCAAAGGATTCTTGAGCAATGTCATCCCAATAGAAGGGAACATTCTGCTTTAGAAGACGCGTGAATCCTTTGGCCACCTCCGCGTAGTTTGGGATAAAGCATCGGAGGAAGTTAGCTTTTCCTTGCAGACTCTGCAACTCATATAATGAGGAGGGTGATGGGAGATTGATGATCACCTCGACCTTTAAAGGGTCAAGGCGAATTCTGTCTTTGGAGACTATGAATCCCAAAATACGACCAGAATCCACGCAAAAGACGCATTTATGAGGATTAAGGCTAATATTGTAGTGCCTACAGCGAAGGAAAATCTGGCGGAGGTGTTCAGGGTGGTCCTCTCGCCTAGCTGAGTGAGCTGGCAAGTCGTCCAGATAAGGCTGAATGAGGCGTATGTCATGAAAAGCATAAGACATCACCCGCTAGAAAGTGGCTCCAGCGTTCTTCAAGCCGAATGGGAGCTTTTTATAAGCGAAACTACCCCACGGATAGATGAATGCAGTCTTGTGCTGATCAACAGGTAGAATGTTTATCTGATTGTACCCGGAAAAGCCGTCCATCAAGGAATAAATATCACTTTCGGCACATTCGTCGATGATTTGGTCTATGAACGGAGTGGGATAGTTATCCTTCAGACAAGCGCGATTAATATCGCGGTAATCAACACAGACCCTAATAGTACCCTACTTTTATCAATAGGGACAATGTTTGAAACCCATTCTGTGAGGGGGATGGAGTAAATAAAGCCCGCGTTCAGAAGTTTTTCAACTTTTGCCTTAATTTTAGCGGCTTTGCGAGGATGCACCAGGCGTAAGCGTTGGTGCACGGGCTTCACACCAGGGTAGGTTGGAATCTCATGCACTACGATACTGGGATCAATCCTAGGCATTTCCTCGTAGGACCAGGTGAAAACATCTCTGAATTTTTTCTAAAGATCGGTATAAACTTGTATCTCATCAGGAGAACAAGTTACTCCCACGTGTATGTTCTCAACGATCCCCGGTTTAACGGAGATGTTGATCGGGATGGTTTGAGTGATATTACTTTGGTTTCCTTCTGGAAGAACCTCGTGTGTCAAAATGGACGTTTGGAGAGGTGGAGTGGGAACTTGAGATGCAAAATGCTCTAGACAATCTGACATTGCCCCCAGGCAGGGCATAAAGGAGGAACGATGATGTCCATTGCTCCAAGGCAGCTCCTCAAGAGACATTGTTTCAATAATGGCTTCATCAGAAGGAAAAGTATCTTTGAGAGGATCAGGCGAATCGGCCTGACCAAGCCAGGGGGATTGAGAATAGATGTCTAAAGCCATGCTTAAAGGAGCATGCTGAGGAGGGGGAGGATCGGATGCGGCGACGATTTCATAGTAGCTAATCTCTACTGGATTTAAGGGCATCGATTCTCCAACCTCAGTCACCTACTCAGGCGTAGGGATGAGCCATGGGTTGTCAGACCTAGAGATCATGTTAACTTGAGCAGTGTGCGGTGGTGGTGTGGGAAAAATACCCATGAGGACGGGGTCTTTGAAGAGACTGGGCCCTACACTGTCAGGGGGATTTGGGATCTGATCCACGTATGGAACATTGTTCTCGGAGGTGGAGGTGAAGAAGGACAACTGATCCACTGTAACAATTTTTCCCTCGTGAGGGAACTTAATAAGTCGGAAGAGGGTGGATGGCATGCATAGCATGGCATGAGTCCAACTGCGGCCAAGAAGTATATTTTAGTTGAGCTTAGCATCAACCACTTCTACTTCTACGTTGATAGTCTTCCCCTGTAATGTAATCGCTAGACTCTCAAGAACACCCAGGGGTTTGGATTCCCGACCATCGAATGCCTCTAGGGCATTGGGAGAGGACGAAAGGGCTGGAGAGCCAATGGCCTTCCAGCAAGCGGATGACATGACACAGGTAGAAGCACCTTCATCCACAATGGCCCTATGGATGTTAAGACCGTTGATCCCGACTTGAATAACAAGAGCGATCTGATGTGGAAGTCGGGGGGTGAAATTTTCTAAGTCAAAGGTGAGAAGACTAGAATCAGCGGGATCAATTCCACCAATTTCTTTCCGTTGTGAAGGACAACTTTGAAGAACTTCCAAAGCAGACATGACAAACGGCGCCTGTGCCAGATCCTCAACAATACTGTAGTGCTGAGTGGCACGGGCGTTCGGATTGTAGGAAGACTTTCGTAGAACACCTTTAGAAGGTGGCCTCACAACGGGTTCAGCAATAGGCTTCTCAATTTCCAACGAACCGGAGACAGGTGGGGGAGGTGGACCATCCGCAACTGCCTTCCCCAGTGCCTAACGTGATTCGTTGTAATCCTTCGAACACGTGGCGATAGAAATAGGTGCAGCGCCATTCATCATGAAGACTTGGGACTCAAATGGTTCAGATGGTGAAGGTTGTTCAACCATCTGGGTCTGCTGAGATGGGATCGGTTCTTTAAGAACTGTTGGAGTCCCTTTGGAGCCTTTTAGAAGTTGACTAACTTCAGATCGTCGAGGAAAATCCTTAGTATAATGATCTCCTTCACAAATGATGCAAGGGTAATTCGGTTTGCGTTGGGAACCGTCCTTGGTCCGAGGTTTGGAATCTGGCTTTGGGGCGTCGGATTTGGATTTACCTTTGCCCTTATTCTTCCCTTTGGAGGCTTTCTCCGTAGGATTGGCCTGAGCGGCATTAACCTCTGCAGTTTTACCAGAATCGGTAGGGGCGGGAGGAGCAGAATTATTAGATGAGTTAGAATTTTGCTTCCCATTGGAAGATTTCTTCGAATTCTGAGACACGGAACCAATAACACCATCCACCGCCGGGCTAGGTGGAGCTTTAGAGGTTCCATACCATGGAGCATTAGGCAAGATATCATACAGCATGCCGAATTGTGAATATACCAAATCCAGATATTGAGCACGCGCTATGGCTTGTTCTTCAGTCACACACACTCCCATAACAATATCTTGGGTGATTTTGTTAACAAAGGAGGTGGTGAACCAATGAGTTAGTATCTAATCAGGTATATGAAACTTGATCAGCCTACGACGACATCGCCACTCATGAATGTGATCAGAAATATGGGTGGCTTTTTCCTACTTCAAAGAAGTCGGGAGATGCATTCCGGCTTTGTAGCAAACTGGTAACTGAAAATGAGTCAGAAAAGCCATGGCTAACGTATTGAAATATTGAAAGATGCCACGGGATAATTCGATATACCACTTAGCAGCAGCGCCATTCAAAGTACGCTGGAAGAGGCGTAGATGGATTGAATCATCCACCCAAGAGTTGGATGAACACCAAAGATGGTAGGTCATCACATGAGCTTGGGGTCCTCTCCAGCTTTTCCCTCAAACTTGGGGAAATCACCGGGCACCTTGGTAGGAACCGGAGGCCAATAAGGATTATGTAGAATTGGATCATTCGTTAATTTCGAAACATCCGGCAACTCCAAGGTAGCCAGAAACAGAAATGATGGATTGGACGACATACCTGGCCCTGGATAACGACCAATAGTTGTACTCCATGCTGGTTGGGAATATCCTTGCCTCCATGGGTTCTATCCAGTAGGATTATGACCATAGGGGGCATAGGTGGTGTAACCAGCCTGATTCGGTTGTTGGTAACCAGCGTACGGGGGTTGGTAACCAGAGTACGAACCCTAATTATGAGTCAGCCCCATGTAAGCAGCATTTGGATTTGGCTGCTGAGCATAGGTGTAGCCGGGTTGTTGAGGACAATAGTTAGAACCTTTGGGTTGGCTATAATTCGGACGGTATTGACCATGAGAATAGTAGCCACCTTGAGGTTGAGTGGGTTGCTGATAGGTGGAACCCTGCGGAGCCTGATAATTTGGGTGCAGCGGTTTATTTGGCTGCGGCATCGAATAAGTCGGCTGTTGGGCAGGGTTGATAGGATGTGCAGGCTGTCCTGGTTGAGCAGGCTGACCTGGCTAAGTGGGTTGCCCTGGGTTAACAGGTTGACCCGGCTGAACAGGTTGTGTCGGTTGCGCAGGTTGACCTGGATGTTGAGAGACAGCAGGTTGGACCGGATGAACCGGTTGGCCTGGAGGTGGAACACCAGGTTGTGCCAGATAGACCAGTTGGCCTGGTGGAGGAAAAGAGCCAGGTGGTGGCTGGTAACTGGTTTGACCTGCAGCAGGACAATAAGATGGTCCTGGTTGGTGTGCAACGTTCGGATTAATAGGATACAGAGGTTGCATGGGTTGGGAAGTTTGGACTTTCCCCCCAGGACCGTATACTGGCCCTGGTTGGTACCTTGGCTAAGGCTGCACAGGTTGACCGAAAGTGTTATAATACTGTCCTTGCGGACCGTACGATGGCCCTTGCTGGCCTGCAGGATAGCCTTGGATGGGCTGGCCCTACGGGTTATAAGGATAGCCAGGCTGGCCCGAAGGTTGGCCTTGGAAAGGTTGCCCTTGCAGATTGTAATATTGCCCAGCCTAGCCATACGGTAAACCTTGAGCATGAAGGTGAGCCTCTGGAGTGGGTAAACGTAACATGTTCCCGTGCTCATCGTATTGATCTGGCAAAGCATACACAGGTGTACCATCCTGTGCATAATGCAAAAAAATAAGAGTGGTTGGGGTCTTGAGAGGTTTGTCCAACCTCGAGGTTCGGCTGTTGTAGGGACAACCGATACTCCTCCGGAGAGATGTTCTCCGGCATAGCAGTCACTATGTAGATGTCTTCGGGAGGTGGCACAACCCTGACGGAGGGTGCCGTAACAGCGGGTGCAGACGCGACCACACAGATAGTGGGCCGAATGGGTACAGAGGTGACGGGAGTCTGAGGAGACATCCCTAATGAAGGAACCACCGGCCTCATAGAAGTTGTGGATACCCCCATAGAGGCTATGGCGGTGATAATCTGACCCAAGGATCTATACCCTGCTGGTAATGAGGGACTGGGTGATGACATAACAGCTGGTTTAGGGTTGTCTCCTGGAAATAATCTCTGAGGAAATAACTGGTAATCCTCACCGGGCGTGGGGATTTCCTCACTGGATTCACTCATGATTGAGCCTGCCGCTAGATCTCGCAATAGACGGCAATGACTAGGAGGAAAAACAACAGCTATAAAAGCCGAACCCAATGTAAGAGAAAGGAACTCTGCCACTACTCTTAATTCATACCAAGCGTCGAAAAAGGGCCAATTGATCTCAACTGGTCCCCCAAAGGGTTGTTCAGCAAGAACCAGTCCCCCGTTAGGAAACTCGGAAACAATGGGCTGTTGTGGTTCAACAGAGGATTGTGAAGCCTCTGATGAATCGTCTGTATAAGGACTACCAGAAGACAAAACGGAGGGCTCCGCCACTGTGGTAGTAACGATAAGAGAAAAGATCAAAAAAACACATAGGCTGAAAAAGTGTCAAGACACACAATCAAACGGCCAACAAGCAAAATCTAACAGGGCATGTGATCGTGGGTGATTAATTTTTACCACATTGAAAAATAGGAAACTTCACCGTTTCATGCTTCAAGAGTCGAGAAACGGATAAAAAGGTGACTCTATCACTTTCAGTTTTGAAGCAAGCGTGAAAGGACAAGCACTTGGTGATCCTTTCAAATTTAAAGAGTCAGAAAAGATCAAATGACTACTCAGGAATACTAGGCAAAGGGTGTACCAAATAACCGTGAACTGCAATATACACCTTGGTTTCAAAATGAAAGAGAAATCAACCAAGGACTTTCCGTACGTGCAGGAAATCTCCCCGAATGTTGTGTTCGGTGTATCACGGTTATAGGGTGGCAGACTCGGCTTCCTATGGATAAAGAATTGAAACCTAGTGGGGTCTCCCTTTATATACGCGACGGTACGGGGAGCACAAGTCTGTACTAGTGCTCTCTAAAGCTAAGAGGCGAACGACACCTACTAGGTTTTAAGACGCCGGAACACGTCTCTAGCCTAGACCTCTGAATGTGTTTCATTAGATTTCAATGCTGCCTTAGTGTAAATTGAGTAAATTTTAAATTTTATCTTCAATTACGTTTCAGTTTTCAGGCCCTAGCAAATGTAATGTTTCAAAATCTCGTAAATGCACTCTATATGCCACAGTATATCATTTCATTCGATGAAAGCTATTTATGAGAGAGTTGAGAGCTTTTCACACAATAACGAAATGAAGAGAAAACAACCAATGAGATCTCTAATGCAGCTAATGAATACTAAAAAGCTTTTAGTTCAAGGTTACCAGTCACTAATAACACCGAAAATAGTTAATTCACATTAACTAATGAAAAGAAAAAGAGATTTTTTTATTTATATATTTTCAATATTTCAGAGAAAAGTGCGCTAAAAAATGAAAACTAATGCAAAGGCGATTCAAGAAATGATGATAAGAGAGAAAAAACAAACAAACTTCACTCAATAGCAAACACAATCAGACCTCAAATCGACCAACAGTCCCTCAAAACCAAGAAAGTCCCAAAGACACAAATGAGCCGTGTAATCTAGGCCCAAAAAGAGACAAAGCAGAATTCAAATGAAGAAGGATTCAATCATTCAAATAGTGAAATAAAATAATAAACAACTGTCAAACGAATGCAGGGAAGCAATCAAAAGGTTGACTGAACCGATAGAAACCAAAAACTCCCAAGGAAGGCTCAACACACCATAGCACCTAGATGACCTAGGGCTAGAATGAAAAAATCGATGGAAATGGGAAAACAACCAAAGGACGAAGGTAAGAGTCAGTCAATCAAGGCTCCAAAACACTCAAGCAGTTGAAAAAAAGCAACCAAAATCAGAGATCAGGCTCAGAAAGCTCAAAATCAAGCAAACCCTAGTAGTCCCCAGCACTGGCGCGACTGTCAAGCTGAAACTAGCACCATATCAGAATTGGCGCGGGTAATACATGGACAACTAGCGCCAATTGGCGCGACTGTCACGCTAAAAAAATGCGCCAGTCAAGTTTGCTATGCTAAAATAAAAAATAAGCAATCCAAGATCAGACCAGTGATTTTTAGAGTTTTCAAAAACCCAAATTCACAGAAAGAACCAACCCAAAAGAGCTGATCAAGCAAGGAGAATCAAGAATCAACCGAAGAGACAAGACATTGATCCAAGAATTTAGTTTACAAACTAAACCAGAGATTGACTGAAGCAGCTTTGATCTACTTCACAATTGCAGAGAAAAATCATTTCGAAGGCTATCTGGCCAACTTCAGGCTCCGTCCATAGCTCATAAAACAAACGACAACAAGCTAACGATCCCCAGTGGAGTCGCCAATTTGTTATAGAGGTAAATCCCCTCTACGGACAGAGGCGATCCCTACAAGCCCAGACCGGGTCTAGCAACAATCGTTCACGCTATAGTGCAGGTTCCTAATTGCAAATAAACCAACTAGCGAGGAAGGCTTACCTGGAATCCAATGTTGTTTCTTGTAAAAGAGGTAGCGCCCCCGTTCCTTAGCCCTGGCAGATCACGATCCTCACGATCTCCGTGATGGACACCTGCACATGCAAGAAAAAAAAAAACGCAAGCATAAAGTCCAGCAGATGCAACTATATGTCAGTCAGAAAGCACATAACTCATCATTATAAACAACAACAAGAGTGGAACCATAACCAATAGTCATTTATTATTAATCAATAAAAAGAAGAATACAACCATAGTTCTAACGTTGAATTCTCCTTCGGAGGGTCGCCAGCAGAACACGTCTCGAAAAGCCTGTCAAGGATGGGACAAACCTCTCTCTTCGGATCTTGCCAATAGTCTCCTTGCTTGAATTTGGCCTTAAGGGAGTTATGGAGGCTCTTGCAGCATAAGGCTCTTGGGAATTTGGGAACTTGAAGACTAGCTTGCAAAGGAGATGAGCAAGCTTTTATAGATGGAGGAAGGGGAGTTGGGATCCCTATAATCATGGGATTGGCCCTATCATCAAGGAAGCTTCCATGAGAGGTGGCAAACCACTTCTTCTCTATGGAAATCCGTAGCCAAACCTCCCAACTCAAGATAAATATCAGTTCCTGGATCAGTTAGGACGAAACTTCCGCCATTTATTTAAAAAAAAACACTCCTTAAATTGGCTGGCGCGAGTGTGACTCTGGGACAGAGCGCTAATTGGCACGACCTACTTGAAGGATTTTCCCATTGGCGCGGGTGATGAACTGGCTGCCTGCGCCAATGCCAAAGGGGGTGTTTTTAGGGTTTTTCAATAGGATATGTCTTCAGGGGGATGAAAGTACATGTTCAGGGAAATGCCATGAAAGTATTTTCAAGTTATGTCACTGCTCACAGGTCACAAAATGGGCCCTCCAATTTGCGAGACAGGGATTGCAGGGACGGTGAAAAATTGCTGTGTAACAATTATAGAAGTCGTCACAACCACATCCAATAGAGGTTTCCTCCCTACCAATGAGACTGGTAGTCTACAAATTGTGTCTCAACCCAAGCTAATGTCACTAGTAAGGTAATATTTTGGATAGTATTGCACCAAAATTATGCCTATGACTATATGGCCCCAACGAGACTTATTCAAGGAAAAATTCTACTCAAGAAGATTCCTCTGGCCAACCAGCATGAAATATATCTCATAGTAGCAGTATTTTCAACTTTTTCTTTCTCCTCCTCTAGGTCACCTTAGGTTCACTAAACCCTCTCAGTTTCTCCCATTTTTATTTTTAGAACATTTTCCATCAACGAGAGGTTTGGGTAGGTAACTTCCTGACCCATAATTGTCCAAATACCCTAACCGATGGGTTTCATTTAACCTTACCACATCATATGGTTTGACTCCTTGCATAAAAATTCAGTCTTTCACTGTACAATGAATTATTCCTATTTAAAATTTGACATTTACATGGTATTTAAGGTAATATAATGTCTGTAATTGCAATAAAAGAAAAAATATTTACAAGTTACCATAGGATGTGACATCTTCCACCCCTTGAGAAAACCACAGTCTTGATGTTTTCACAATTTCAGAACAGGCTTGGGTATGCTTCTTTCATAAAATTCTCATCCTCCTAGGTACCCTCTTCTAGGCTAAAGTGATTCCATTGCACTTCAACCTAGGTGATAGCTTGCTTCCACAAAATTAATTCTTTTTCATTCTCCTTATATATTCATAGTTAACAATAATTATTAGTATGTATCATTAACATATTCTATAATATCTACACAGATAAACATTTACATTCCTTACCTGTATATTTTTCTAATCAATGATATGTCTAGGGTCATATATATACTTTTCAATAATGAGATATGAAAATTTTTATGAACATGTGTGTGGCTAGGCAAAGCTATTTGGTATACCACAAACCCAATCTGGATTAGAATATCAAATGGGAAACAAAACTATGGGAGGGAGGTGTGGGGGGGGGGGGTTGGGACAACTTGGCACAACCTCCCTACTATAGAATGTTATTTTTATGCTTGAAACACACATTTACGTGATCCACTACTTGAAATTCCTGATAACTTCACTTTTTTATCAACATACATTTTCTATCTTCCTTGGGAAAATTTTAAATTTCCCCTTACATTCCTTACTTCTTCTTCCATTTCTTTCAATAACTCGGGTCCTAAAATCAACTTATATTCTGAACCACTCCAATTAATAGGTTGTCTACACCTACGAACATATAATACATCAAACAGGCTCATCTTTAGAGAAGTATGATAGCTTGTGTTATGAGAAAATTCCACTAAGTGAATATAGTCCTCCCACTTAGCTGGCTACTGCATTACATACATTCTCAACATATCCTCAATACCTGATTCACTCTGTCAGTCTAGCCATATGTTTGAGGGTGGTATGAAATGCTACAATGTACCTGACTACCTAACTTATCCAAAAAAATATTTTTGAAAGGAAGATGTGAATTTCACGTCTCTATTTGAAATTACTGCTTTTTGTATCCCGTGAAACCTGAAAAATTTATTTCATAAACATGTTAGCAATTTTAATTGTTTTGTAGGTAGATTGCATTGGAATGAAATAAGAAGACTTACTCAATTTATCAAGTACTACCATTATATAGTAATTTTTTCTTTTACTTTTATGTACACTAGTAATAAAATAAAGTGTAATAGTCTCCCATTTCCACTAGGGAATAGGTAATGGGTAGAACAACCTTGCTAGATGTTGATATTCAGTCTTCACTTGTTGACATTCCAAGCACCTAGATAAGTATAAAAAAGCATATTTCTTCATTCTAGACCATAAATATTCCTTTCTTAAAATAGAAATTAATTTATGATATCCAGGATGAGCATCAGAAGGAATTTTGTGATATTCATATCAGATCAGTTATTTAATGCTTGTCTGATTAGGAAAATACAGTGTGTTCCGATGATTCAACATGCTTTCCTTATTTACCTCATATTCAACTTTTTGTTCACTTCTATTAGGGTTTTTGGCTTGCTTCCACAAAAAATTATACTCAGGATCCCTCCGAGCAACCTCCTTAATCTGTTCTTTAAAAGAAATTTTTGGTTCATTAAATGAAATTTCATACTCATAATTCAATTTCATACTCAAATCGTCATCTACCTGATTCTATTTTCCTTCCAAATGTTTAATTTCAAACTTAAATATGCTCAGGAATTAAATCCAACGTGCTTGTCGAGCATTCAAGGTAGCCTGCTCGAAATAGTTTTTTACACCACTATGATCTGTCATTGGGAGGAATTGTTTCCCAAGAAAATAATGTTGCCACATTTTTAGAGTGCATATTATTGATGTTAGCTATAAATCATAAGATGAGTAGTTTTGTTCATGCTCCTTTAACTTCTGAGATTCGTATTCCATAACCTGGCCTTCCCGCATAAGTACTGCTACAAATTCCTTACAAGCGTATTTATAAATCATAAATTCCTTGTTGATATTAGGATTCTTAAAATAAGAGAAGTATTAAGTAAGTTTTGTAGTTGGTCAAACCTGTTTTGGCACTCAACCATGCACTTGACAATTCTCCCTTTCTTTTCCAGAGAGGTAATGCAGTAAAACACCCTTGAAAATCCTTCAATAAACCTCCTATAATATCCATCTAGCCCCATAAAAGATCATATATCTACCACTCTCTTAGGGACATGGCTTTCCATTATAGTCCTTATCGTTTCTAGGTCTACGACTATCCCATGTTTAGTAATAACAATTCCTAAATATTGAATTTTCTCTTTATAAAACTCGCACTTACTGTATTTTGCATACAAATGATCCTCCCTCAGAGTTTGAAAAAAAATATGAAAATTCCTTTTATTCTGCTCCATATATCTTGAATGAACCAATATATCATAAAAAAAAATCAACACAAATTTATCGAGATACTTGTCAAATGAATTGTTCATGAGACACATGAATGTTGCTAGAGCATTAGTTAGTCCACAAGGTAAGAATATGAATTCGTAATTCCCATAGCAAGTTCAAAAGGTTGTTTTATATATATATTCATCTTTAATTCTTAATTGGCTGTACCCCAAATGCAGGTCAATTTTAGAAAACATGTAGCCCATTTTAGTTGACTAAATAAATTATCAATGCGGGGTAGGGGGTACTTATTTTTAACTGTTAATTTATGTATAAGTCTATAATCAATGCATAGCCATAAAGTGCCATCCTTATTCTTGAAAAATAGTACTGGATCCCCGCAAGATGACACACTTAGGGGAATGTATTTTTTGTCTAATAATTGTTGTACTTTCATTTTAAGTTCAGTCAATTAAGGGACACTCATGCAATATGGTGTTTTGGATATAGAAGCATCTCCTTGAATAATTTCAATGTTAAAGCATATGTCACATTTAGGAGTTAATTGTGGAATGTCCTCAATGAAAATATATGAAAACTATTGCACCACAAGTAGCTCCCCTAAGGTGGCAGACTTATCTTTTGAATTTGAAAATCCCACTTGCACCGCATAAATTTGACATCCCTTCCTCAAACATGTTTTCAAATGTGAAGCCATAATCGAACTTAATTTCAGAGGTCTCCTCACTCCCTGCACCTCTTATTTGATACCTTCTTCATTTAAGAAAATAACTTTTGTGTCCTTACAATTTATAAGGGACCAATGCTTCTTTGACCAATCCATACTAATTTAGAATGTCGTATGACCCTAGGGGTAGCACATTTAAGGTTGCTATTATTGGATAATATACTTGTTTTATCTCGAAGTTGTCCACCTTGGCTAACATCCTCGTTTTATCCCCTGTGACTATCTAAACTAGCCATGCGCTCTTAAATTTAACAATTAGAAAATGACATTTTTCTACTAAATTAGGAATTATGTAACATAAAATAGTGCCTAGATCAATTACTATGGATACAACTTGATTAAATATTTTACCTTGAAACTCCACCATGGTAAGTTAGTACACTTCCCAGTGATCCTACAGTGTGACATTAATTCTGGGAAAACTTCTTGTTGCTTCCATATAGTAGATGCCTCTTGAATTTGTGCTACTCACTTTGCCCCTTTCCGGTAAGGACAATTTTTTATGTAATGTGTTTCCCCACATCCCTAGTACTATAATGGGGGTATCGTTGCTACTTATTTCAATTTTATTTAGCTATTTTGTAGTTTTCAACTCATTTTATAGTTTTGATGTTTGTTTGGTCTTTCATGATTTTTTGTTTGGCTGATTTTTGTAGGAGATTTTTAAATAGACTGTGTTTGATCCATTTACAATCAGGGAACGATAGTGCCCCTTCGTCTCTTCTCACTTCTTTCTACCCTCTCCTTTCTGCTTCATTTTATGGTAGCATATTCAAGCTTTTCTGATAACCTTTTCCATAGTTTTTGGCTTATCAAATTTGAACGTCCCTTTCATAAATAGTGCAAGACTGTTGATAAACCACTAAAATTTCTACTTTTCCTCACGTATGTAATGAGCATACCTTAGCAGGGAGGTAAATTTTGTTATAAATTCATCCATAGAGAGTTGGCTTAACCACAAGTCATGGAATTTCATTTCTTTTTCATAATAAAATCATTCAGTTAAGTATTTGTGTTTAAAATGTTTTTGAAAATCCTCCCTGGTTACTTCTTGCTCATAAATTATTGTTCATGTTTTCACCTCCTCCCACCATGAGGTGGGCTTGCCTTGTAGTTCACATATTTCCAATAGATCTTTCACATTTTGATTGTATTCATAAATTTAGAAGTACTTACTCATGTTTATCATCCAAGCTTTTGTATCCTCCTCTTTCTCACCATCAAATGTTAGACGTTTAATTTTCTTGAACTCTCCCTAAAATTCCACTTTTTGTCTCTTAGGCCCCCTATGATCCAAAAACTTATTAGATTCTTCCTCATTACAGTCTTGGTCACCCTTCTAGTCTGGGTGATCATCTCTTTTTTTTTGTGTTCCAGTTCTATTTCCTTGTTCTATGCTTGGAATAGAATGTTAATGGTTCTATTGATCAGAAAGGATTTTCATAATTTTCTCCTATTATTGAATGAACCTTTCATTATCTTTTATCAACCTTTCCATTTCATTCCTCATTTCTTGCATTGTTTCAAATAAGACTGTATTGAAATTTTGATATTTTTGTCCTATTTGTACCCACATCTCAGGGTTAGTTTCTGTATATGGTACCGAACCACCTCCAATAGTTACTCTTACTTTCATAGGTCCAACTCTTCTTATCGTGCCTCTATTTTTCACTCTGTTCACACAATAAATTTTTTTATTATCTCACTTACTCACTTAGACCAAGGTGTTGAAACTTGGCTCTGATACCACTTGTCATGAATCCTCATTACATACACAATTTTTTTTTAAACCAATATTAATTAACATAAAAAATTGTATATAGAAATTTCATTTCACCAAGCACTACACTTAACATAGGTTCAAAATTTAATATGTTTTCACTTGTACGAATTAAAAAAAATAACTTAGGCTCGGTGTGGATATATTTCCACCAGTACAAAATATTATTCAATAAAAAGTTTGCAATTTGGTATGAATGCACCAATATAAATCTTCATATCACCCCCACCTCCGCCAAACCACTAAGTGTCTATACGTAACCACAAGTAAGGTTAATTAAACTTTGGTTAACTGGAGATAATTTCAAACTCTATCGAATCCTTCATGAGTTTCCACATGGCACTACGAATCTCGAGCTTTGGACCCAGATTGATGAACCTCCTTGTAACCCAACCATCTATAGTCCATATGATAAGTGGTCCTTTGAGGTAACTAGAATCTTTATCTAGTGCTGCAGCGGGATCATTCTATCCCATTTCTTCGAAGGAAATTAGCTATGCAACTCTAGCTACGATATTCTAAAAATACCCATCTCATGTGCATGTTCTCACTTCACCAATAAATCCAACATCGAGATTCCTTTTCTGGTTCATGGTTTTCTTTAGGGGGTAGTTTATCAAGTTAAGCAAACTTTTCCCGCCACAGCTATGTAATGGGTTTCTTCTGGAGTTGTCTATGGCTAGAATTTATAGTTAGGATCTACTACTGTCAGCTTACTCTTGTTAAAACTAGTGAAGCATTTGGACACGTTTCCCTCTATGATTATGCTAATTGCATATTTTCAATGTTATTATGTCACTTTTGTCTTTTATTTTTTAACTTACCATTCGGTGTTGTCCTTGTGGCCGAATTTTCATGAGGCTTGATTTTCTTTGCTTAGGTAACATTTCTTATGAAAAGTTATTTAATATTTCCCTTCTTTCTATAGCTATTGTACCTAGTATTAAACCCTACTCACACTTTATTTTCAATGTATGTTGATTGGTGAAACTTCTGCAAATTGCAGACAAGATTTCAGGTTAAAGGATCCCCGCGTCAACGGCTTACTGTTTCTTCTTTTCGAGGTTAGCAGTTTGGTCTTTCACAGCTAGAAATATGTCCCAAATAATGCAACCTCAGTTGTTTCTTTGTGTCTTAAAGAACTGGGAAAAAAATACTATAGGTTTTTAATAAAATACACTATCCATGGCGTGACCACGTTTCACCAGGAAACAAACTTTCTCTGGTTCTATATAATATCTCTTTGAGACTATGAGGAATTTAGCTCGTCATTTTTTGTGTTTCTTTACTGAAGGTTGGAATGAAATATCTGTTAAGTATGCGTGTGTATTCAATTTTATTTTTTTTACCGAGTATTTTTTTACATTTTTATTTTCATGTACATCATTACTGGTATTTATTTATTAAAATTTCTAAAGAAATACGATCTTTTTATGGTATTTTATTATGACGTTGTGCAACAATCAACACTATTTAAAATGTACTGTTATAGTCATATGATAATTTTAGCTTAAATATTGTTTTGGTTTCCTCCATTCAAAGTAGATGTAGAATATGGTTTGGCCTCATTACATAACTAATTGAACTATAGGAAAGGTTGAGGAATTGTTCTTGGGCTGTCCAAAACTGCTGGGCCAAGGAACAAACCCTCCACCCCAGTTGTTTGTTTTTCGAAAAGACCTATATTGATTATATAAACAGGGTTACTACTTGAATTACTCTATGACCATACTCGCTGGTCATTTTTGAATTTTTTTTTCCTTTTAACGATGTAGCATTGGTTGAGGTTCTAGCTAGCTTTTGTTTAATAGCTGGCCCCCAACCAAACTCTATTTAATAGAATTTTATTCTGTGCTGCGGAAAAATTGCATAACGCATCCATAGTGTCGGTACTAAATTCACCTTTAGAACACAATCCCTACAAAATCTATCGTTAACATTCATATGCACGATAAGTTACTTTAATAAATATTTACAACACCGCAACTTTCCACTCATTTTTATTCTACGAGTGAGGGCCGAAACTATTTCGTTGTAACAACAAACGTTTATTTATTCACTATTCTACTAGTATTACTCAAAATAACATTTACCTCATACACCATTTCTCTCCGCTCTAATAGTACACCTAAAAAAACATTTACATCACACAATATTTCATTTTTCAGTCTACTAGCGACACTTTATACATCATTTCATACTAGTAAAATACTTATCTAGGTTACCCAAATTACTAATGCATGTGCTCACAACCACAAGGAAAATAGTTTTCCTGCATATCAACAAGACCAGTCTGCAAACTACGTCTCCCCCTGATCTAACCTCGCCATCAGGGTAATCTTATCGACAATATTGCACTGAACTTATGCCTGTGACTATCTAGTCCAAACCAGATTTAGTCAGGGAAAATTTCTGCTCAAGAATGTTCCTTTGCCCAACCAGTAATAAATCTGTCTCATAGTAACATTCTTCTCAAATTTTCTAGTCTCCTGCACGTAACTTTAAATTCATTAAACCCTCTCGATTTCCCCATTTTCATTTTTAGAATATTTTCCATCAAGGAGAGGTTTAGGCAGGTAACTGCCTAACCCATAACTCTCCAACTACTGTGACTAGTGGGTATCATTTAACCTTACCTCATCATGTGGTTTTAATCTTTGCGTAAACATTCAGTCTTTCAAAATAAAATCACATATTCCAATTTAAGATTCGACTTTTACATGGCCTAAAAGTTAATATAATATCTCTCTCTATAGTAGAGGAAAAAATATTTACAAGTTAGTAGGGGATGTGACAAATGTACTCATATTTTATTAAGGTGTAATAATATATATTTATAATTTATTTTTATAAGTATAATAATTTAATAAATTTTTACAGATTTTTTATGTTTAAAACAATATTTGGTTTATTATGTTTATAAATATGTTTATTTTGGAATAAAATTTTCAAAATTTTAAGTAGATGGTAAATATTTAATTTTCATGGATTATTCTAAAATATTCAAAAGTATTATATACAAATCATTGGTTGAACATGTGACATTGATAAACCGTGATATTGGCCCAATATATTATAGCAAAACCTACTAACAAATTAAGAATCTTCATTATAAATTAGAATTAAATTTCATAATAAAATAAGACTCAATCTCCATTATTATATTTGTTGGACATGCATATATGTTAAACTTTTTTATTCCCAAAACTGAAAAATCAAACATGTTCTATTAAAAAAAAAATCATGTTTACAAAAATATGGATTGTCAAATGTAATTCAAACAAATAACCACATAGGAAAAATGATAACCAGACATCAACAACCAAGAATGGCATAACAACCACAATGTAATAACCACAAACCAAAAAAAAAAAAATTGATCTATCGATCAATTCCAAGGGAAGAAGCGAGTACTAACGTGTTGTCGCTACAAGAAAACCAAGAAATTAATGCTTCCTGGATCCATTGAAATTATTTCGTTAGACAACCTATCGACAACAACCTTCAATTCGGTCGGTAGATGTGTGAAGATGACATATTGGAAAATTCCCTTCATCCCGTCTATGCAATGCATAAGTGGACCAATTATGAAGGTGGGAAAGTAGTACCCTTGTATATTTAAAATATATATTAACTATTTTTATAGTTAATAATAATTTAAATTAAAGCTATAATCTAATTAAATTTTATGATTTTTCAACTTAACATCATTAAATATATCACCATCATTACATTTTATGATTTTTTAACTTAACATCATTAAATAGATATTTATTATAAATTAATACCTAACAACATTATCATCTATTTAATTTATATAATCATATATAATTTATATTATTTAATTTTTTTCCAAATAATATCACCATATATATCTTTAGATTTCCATCTTGTCTCCATGTAAAACTGCAAAGCGCGGCTACTTTTTCATAGAAGGAAAAGCATGAATGGAATTTGATTTAATGGATATCTATTTAATATTGAAAATAAATAATCATATATATCACTTATGTACTTATAATTTATTAAGTGTTAATAACATGAATTTATAATTTTTTTTATAAGTACAATAAGTTAGTAATTTATTATAAATTTATTATTTTTTAAAGTTAAATATTATTTTAGTTTCTTTTAATTTGAAGATGTACCAATGATATAAATTGTAAAAATTATTAAATTTAAATTATTATATTTATACAAATGGAATGGTTGGTAAAATTCTATAGACATAAGTATATAAAAAAACATCAAAATATTTAATGATATATTTCACATCGATTACATTGAAAAAATCATAAACATTAATTAAATTATAATCAAGGTACTCTAGGTACACTTAATGCAAGGTATTTTTGGTAGTTTAGGTATACTCTGTCGAGTTACCTATATTTTTTGAACTCTAGGTTTATGAGAAATAAGGGTTTTTCCCATGGTATTCATCTCTATTGTTTCTTATTTAAAGATGTAAAGGCTTCTTCTTAATTGGTTCTCATAGCCATTGGAATCCTAAGAAATGGTGTCATTACATGCCATGACTTCTCTTTATTTCATGATTCTAAAAACTCACATCAGTGCTATGGTCAAAGCTAATGTGTGGTGATTAGAGTTTGGAGGACATGGTAGAGTATGTGTATAAATTCATGCAGGGTGCATGAGAGAAGATTTCAAGGAAGTGATCGAGAACATTTAGTCCAAAGAGCCAATGGTGGAGATCACAAAATATATTTGGGTTGAAGTCATTGGAGTGTCAACAAAATGGATCAAACGGTGGTCTAAGAACTGGATATGAGCATAGAAATGATAATATATTGGTTGTGAAGAGGTACTTCCAAATAATACAAGGGGTGGTGATGACCTCATTGGAGAAAAAAATAAAGGATGGTTCCCGACGAGGGGTTAGTTTATCAATTCCATGTGTAATCAAAACTTGGTGAAAGAACATATTTCTTTAGAGGATATGAAGTGGTTTATGGTCCCATGAAGGAGACCCAAGCCTACAAATTTATGAGCACGAACGTAATTAAATCACACAAATAGATAGCTCAAAGGTTGGAATGTTAGTTTTTGTTTGAGAATCAATGAAAAAGGAGAAAAAAATGGTTTCCAAACAAAAAATGGTAGTGGCAAAGAAAGCCATAGATGTAGCGACATGTTCATAAAGAAAAGTACACAATGGTAACCTAGCATGTTAATATATAAGGTGCTCTAAGACATGTGGTGTTTGATTGACATGCCATAAAAAATTAGAGGTCAACTATCCATATATGGCTCCATAATGATTCTTGTTACAAAAAAAATAATGATAGAGGAGAACTGCACTATTGTGTATGGTTGAAATGTTTTAGCGATAATGAGTAGGATGCTACAGATTGTAGCAACACGTTGGCTATGTATAAAATTCTGGAGACTGATATTCAAAATCAAGAGAAGCCTAACAAGGATTTGTGTTTTGTGATAAGAAAAATCATGAAATATGTGGTGATATTGAAGGTAATTTATTTTTTATATCAAGATAGGTGCCTTAGTGCATAAAATGGTCCATATTTTTTCTATAAGGAGTTGTCTCTTTGTGTGGTAAAGAGGGTATGGATTAAAATATAACTATGTTTCAAAGGAATACAAAATCTATGGTAACTAGAAATAATTTAATGAAATACATTTTAGTTTTATTTATAGGATGGTCAAGAAGATTGTAGGTTTCAATAAATGGCCATGATAGGGTGCAACTGCAAGATGTAAAATTCAAGAAGATATTATCATGTTTTTAAGGTTTCAATGGGAAAGTAGTTAGAAAAGAAAACAACATTTAATGAATTGACGAATGAATCACTGGACAATGTGTTGGTGTATGAACCCCGATGAAAATGATTGATAGCTATGTATGGAGGAAAATGTGGAATGATTTTGAGAGTAGAAGGAAAATATAGGAAGAGGACACATAATGATAAAAATAATATATGTGAATGAAAAAAGGAGAGAGAGATTAATTAGTGAGAAAGGGTGGGTTAAGGTATGGATCAACAAATCTAGATATGTAGCGAGAGAGTGGTTGCATGTATGAGAAAATAGAGATGGATTCAATGGTTTGAAGATCAGTGAAGGATCCAATGTGTCATGAGAGGCTTAGTGATGTGAAAAAACTATTGGTGTCTGAACACCCTAAGGGTTTTTAATCGAAGTTATTAAATCCTACCACATGGAGGTGTATTACTCAAGAATTTTGTATGACTTTGTTTTAGGCATACATGTTATGTAGAAGCACATTATGACTCAAGTTTTGGAATGAAGCAGTTGGAGACGTATGAGGGTGGTAGGTGTACTTATATGCTATATTGAGGATAGATGTTGTAAGACATTATTTCTTTGATCAATTATACATCTAGTGCAGTGATAGATTGAATTGTCAAGTTTTGGAATGGATCACTTATATATGTACCAGGGTGGTAGATGGACTAGTATCCTGGCTCGAGGGGGGTAATATGAGAATGTGAGATGGTAGCTTGATGAGTCCTGTACATGATAAAGTATTTTTGCTAACTCATATATACAAAAAATAGTTACCCATGTACTCTAGTAGGTGATACCATTATTAGATGGACTTAAAAAGAGCTGTTGGGATCGTGTTAATATTTGAGAGTCAAGTTTAATGGGGGGATTAATAGTGGTACTATTAGGCTAGTCTAGGTAAGCGTGAATTGGTGATTTTAACGAGAGTATACAAGGTCCATGTTTATGAGAACCCATGATGTTTCCCATGGTAGTCATCTCTAATATAGCCTATTTAAAGGAAAAAATATCATGTTAATTAGTCTGTGTGGCCATTGGGATCCGAAACACCACCACCAATTCTCTCTAATTCATGTTCCTAATAATTATAAATTATTTATTTATATTAATAGTCTTTATATCAGTGGGAGAGAAAGCTCATAAACCCCATCCTTTGTCACCTTGTTTAACCACCTTAAAATTCAAAGAAAAATACATGAACATCACAACCATGCATAGCTTATATATGTCCCCACACATTTTAGACAAAAAAAATATTCAAATATTGAAAAATTGATGATTGAATCAAATAACATTCACTGAAGAAAAAAAAAACAAGCTGAAATTTCCCTATTAGCACTCCATAATTTCTCTAAGCTGAGGGGAGAAACTCGGAGGTAACCACAAACCAGTTTTAAGCTAGAATATATCCCTTCTAGATTTAGAGAGGGATCTCTCTATTTAAATAGTACAATCATTTATATGCTAGGATAGGTATGGTGCTTAGTGGGATATAAGTTTCAAAGTTTTGTTAGTAGGAAATAAGATCAATCCATTGGGCATAGATTCATGTCAAGCTGATTATGTTTCCTGTGATAGGGTGAAGGGAAAGAGGATCTTCTATCGGGGATAGGTAGGTAGTATATTTATATTTGTTTCATTAAAATTCATTGTAGGAGGGTCAGCTTGAAGATATATGTAAAATTCCTTACAGAGCATCAAATAATAGGATGAATTCTAAATGCCATTTAAGTGGAAACATTAATGTTTAGCAAAATGAAACAAAGAAATTTTTGAAACAAATTCTGAGACAAATATTTATTAAACTAAAAAATAAGGTATATTTCAAAGAATTATTCATAAAAAAATATAACTTAAAAAAAATAAGAACATATCCAAAGCAAGTAACACAATAATACCTATAAAATTTGACCTCTATCTTTCATTCACTGAAAAAATACAAGTAGAGTAAACAATGTCTCTTCTTCTAAACCTCACCAGCCAAAAAAAATTTTGCAAAATAAAACTCATGAAAATATATGCAGTTAGCTCATCCCTGGACTCATGGGGTCGAACTCAACTATTTCCCCAAATATAGAATAAACTAAATTAAATTTCGAACTACCTGTTATGAATAGGGACCAATTTCTAGAAATTAGGGGTCAAAGATTAACTCGTATCTTGAAGCATGATAGCTATTAAAAAACTCAAGGAACTTTTTATAAATGTGCTTTTTATTGGGGTAAACCTCTCTCATTTGTCACAAAGCTTCAACCCAAGCACAAAGCTTCAAACTTCAAAATATCTTCCTACATAAAAAGCACAACACAGTTGCACAAGGCACCTTTCCTAATAATTAGGACTTGATAACATAATCGATTTTACAATGAAAAGATACAAATCATGACCACTATCTCATGATATGACACCCCTTATTTATCCAAATGACTCTTTAGAGTTTATGTTTATAAGATTGTTAATAAACTTCACAACTTTGCCAAAATACGTAGAAATACCAAATTGATTTTCATTACTATAGTATAGGACTCTAACATCGACTTCAATGGGGATGGAATCCTCCCTGGGAGGTTATAAGAACACCGTATACTAGTAGCCTGACCACTGGGCAGATCAAAAACTCAATTTTCTAGTTGTAGCCTATAACCTACTCTCTTCCAAATCTTCAACAAACAACTGAAAACTAAAAAGTAATGTTGAAAAGTAATACCAATCCCCAAAAACAAACTGCTAGAAAAAGATGTTCAAACTATAATCTGAAAACACTTGTTCTGAAAGATATGCTCAAACCATTGAGCTTATTCACATTGTTATTGACACTAAACTATTGAATAACCGACTCACTCAGGTGATACAAAATTTATAATGAAGCCAAGCAACGAGATGGCCACTCACTAGAATTTTACTCACACCCTCTGTAAGAAGACAAAAAATTATACATAATGGAAACTTAAATTCCATATGAAACTGAAACCTGTGCTCTATAAACAACAAAAAATACGACTTCACTGATGATTCAAATATGTTGGTGTAACACCCTCTTCCCACATCTACCCAAGTAACCTGAAAAATGAGGTAAAAATGTGACAAGAAGCTACTAATATGAGATTCAACCTCCTTTATTACCCTAACAAAGTGGAATCGATGAAAAATTGACAAAAAAACCTTGCACTGCATCATTAACATCCCCAGGAGGTAACCCAACCTTCCAGGGCCCTTTTACCTGAGGGGGTGCCTGAATTTTGGCCTATTTGAGAACTATCCATAGGAATTTAATGGAAAGCTAGAATTTATAGAACCTTATCCATAGGCTAGCCTTGTCAACATAGCAGCTAAGGCCCCAAAAGATCAGTTTTGTGCTTGCAGCTTTGAGATTTGTGCCACATTTTCAGCCCTACAGACCAGTTCACTGCCCAGAACTTCTTGTAACTTGAGTGAGGATAAATAACATTAAAAAAAATACATGAAATAAATTACATCATCAGGAACTCATCCGACCCCACCCAACCATGACTTGCATTTTTTCAAACATGTCACAAACATTACATATACAGGTGTAAACAACATAATTAACCATAGGGGTCTAATACGTATATCAGAATCGCTAAGAATCATTGCTCCCTAACAAAATAAGCTACAAAACTATATATTTTACCATAGATACATTTTGTATTCATTTATAGGAAAAAGCATAGATATATCCATACATCATCACTCATATAATACATTCCTATAAACAACATAATAACCACATAAATACCATGGATATAACAACAATTAAATCCAAATAATAACTAGTACATTTGCATACCAAATACAAAAGGAATCAACTGTTCATTATTGAACTTAAAAATCAACTAGAGATGGAACTTCCATGTACCACCCGACCATATATTGCTTGAGCCAAGACTCACTTTATCCAATCACCCCCGTGTCATACTCCAAGCATGAATGCGGGACTCAAACCGAAAGAACCAACTAGGAAATCCCAAGGCTAAACCATCTCACCCTCATCAATCATAAAACAAGATTTACCATGATCAATCTTGAATAACTAGGCCAACACAATAAATATGTCATAAGTGGTTTTACCATGATCTACATCTAATAACTAGAGCAACACAAACATGGATATCACCATATTCTCTCCACCTAAACCCACAACCTGAATCAGGGGTCACTAGGCCATAAACCAAGACACCACCCTCTAAGCTTTACCGTATATCTTGTCATTCAACAACAAATATTCCTAGGCCTAATCAAGGGCAACCACCTCTCAGGATTTACTGCAATCGAATCCTGGATCACTAGGCCCTAAATCAAGGTAACACGTAAACCTATTTTTTGTTATAATAATAGTAATATTTGGTGATCTGCCTTAGCTTCAAATCCATCCGGTAATCCAACTAAACCAAAACATGAGAACTCCACAATACCATGGCTATTTAGAAATGTTAAGGCTAGGCTGAATACACAGTCAAAGCTGGAAAAATCCATGCTGATACAACAAATAACCACATGTAATATCATGCATGTAAATTCTAGCAAGGAAATCACACGTACAAATCAATACCTACAAAGAATCCTACTGTAACTACTTCATGTCTGCTCCTCCTTGGTTCCTTCCTCCATTTTCCTCCTTTCTTTCCTTTCTTGCTCCAGTTCCGAAGTGATCCAAAAAATCTAAGTGTCCAAGAGTGAGAGAGAGATATATAATAATGAGAGAGCTCCAAAAATTTGAGAAAAACATCCCCACCAATCCCCATAATCCTTTTTATTAATGAGGCCTCTATTTTCTTCATTTTCCTCCTCACATGCAACATCTGACATTTCATCTCCCTTTTCTCCTAATATCTATTATTTTCATAAATAAATGTGACAAAATACTTTTTTCCACCTTAACACCTTATCCATTTCCTTTATCCATAATAACAGGAATGAACACCCACTAGGATTTTTTTCCCACCATTCAGCCTAGAATACGTGTCCCATCAACTATGGTTATTATTTTTAACTTTATTGCATGTAATGTTCACCATGGATCTAACAGAACTGTCCCCATTTGGGGACACCATCCTTAGTGTTCAAGCACACATATACCTTCGTAAAACCACCAAAAAGTAAGAATACTTCCTATGGAGATTTATAATATAGCTCGTTGCAATATTTACAATGAATAACCTGCTCAAAATAAAAAATCATCATGAAAAACATACCGTGTATTAGAGATATATCACACAACTCATTACGATATTTAAAATAGTATTCACATATACACATTTTCTCAACCAACAAATAAAAGGATTTGATTCCCATATTAGCAACAAGGGAATATAGAGGCTCACACCTCCACCCTCAAAGTAGTACCAGGATTCACTTGCTTCCCAGGTTGTCTAGAATACACTTCCAAATCCAGAGCTACATCCAATGTCCAGCGCTACAATCCTACGCTACTGTCATCTCAATGAATAGTTACCCACTCATTTTTCTAGGGCAGACTCGCAATGTGCATCTAGTTCCATATGGAAGTGATAATGACCAAAGAAAATCCATCCCTGAGCTTCCCTTCTCTAATACATAGTACTTTGGGAGATTTGGTTATCTCCTTCGATGCAATCACTCACCTTCCAAGTTCTATGACATCACCTATCTCGTTTAATCCATCCCTTAGCAAGGATTCCTCGCATCGGAAGATAAAACGACCAAGAAATATGGCTTAGCTAAAAACCATCGTATCGGTCATATCATGCTCATGGAAATTTATGGAACTATTAACTCCCAATGTCCCATAATGGCCCCACTCCTGAAATGATTTTCTAAAATATTGCTACATGCTCCAATTCCTTTTGTTGTTGCTGCTACTGGTTGCAATTAGTTTCAACCACCCAACCAGGAATTTCCGTGCTTCTTGTGCCAAGCACATAACCTCCATTAGAATTAAAATAAATTAAAATAAATTCAAACCTTACCTCATTGGTAACTCTTCAATAAGTTACACCTGAAATCTTCTTTACTTCTTGTCACAACAAGTCAACCTAACTGTTTGATCAAATCATCATGTATAAACATATCACATTTGGTTACATGAAAACATAACCATCATAAATTAAAATCATGAATCACATGAAATCACCATAAACCATAGTCATAAATCACATGTAACCATCATAAGTGAAAATCATACATCACATGCATAACAATACTAAAATAAAATACCGATTTGTATCCTTCATCGGTCCTTACTTTTGAATTTGTTATTTTGTGCCCCTACTAGATCGGTTTCCACACTCGAAAAGCACCCAGTGCCCTTCCTTATCTTTAATAATCTAAACATACATGCATCGTGCATCACAACACATACACACACAAGGTGTAAAACACCACACAATTCATACACCCACATTCGAAACACAACATAGCACATACACCTACACCCAGTGTAGAATACAACCCAATACAAATATATATATACATAGGAAAATACAAAGTACAACATAATGAATACACACTTAAAAATATCATGACTACACCATACACATACATGGTACCGCATGCCCTTATAACAACATGTACGACATGCACACAATACCACATGTATACTAGTACCATATGCACAACATCTAGGTAGTACCACATATACCAAACACTACCTGCAAAACGTGTGCACAACATCACATGTACATGGTACCACCTGCACAACGTGTTGACAACATAGAATGGACACTGCACCACCTATACAATGTGTACAAAATACCACATGTACACAAAACCACATGTATGACATATACACGACACCAGTTTTACACAACATCACATGCATGAAATGTACACGACACCACCTGCACACAACATGAAATGTACAAGATGAAAAAAAGACCATATGTACATCACACACACAACACCGTATGTACATAGCACTTCATATTCAACATGTACATAGCACCATACGTACATAACACCACATATCCAACATTTGCACAACACTACATATCCATCATGCACATAGTACAATATGTACACAACACCGCATAACCAATAGGTACATAGAACCATCTATACCAAGAATTGCATATGGACTATGTACACAACACCATATATATATAAAACAAACATGCAACGTCATACATACACAACACTACATATGCAACATTACACATCACCATAGGCACAATAACTAAATATAAAACATGCAGAAAATATACACAACAATAGTACTACACATCCATAGACCACACACTAACCTCATAAAGCAACCCTAGTTCTATGTTCTTGTCTTAGCATGTTGCGTATCACAATACCCTCACTTTATTGATGTACCCCTCAAAATTTCCTATACATAACATAGACATAGGCATAGTACAAGAATATAACATTAAATCAGATCCACATGATAATAACCTCATATGTCTTTCAATGCTACTCTTCCACTTGATTCCACATAGCCAGGAACATCTTCATGCCATTAACCTGCATAAGTTGTCATTCCTAATTAGGGAATTTTTAGGTCTAAAATGGGCCTCCTAAGGAAATTATAAAATAATAGTGGATATAATATAATAATATTAGATTACATCATCCAATTTTAGAGGGAAAAAAGAAAAAACTACTTTTTCAACTCATATTTTCAACTTATCTCCCTATGGGTTTACACAAATTTCAAGTGGGAATACTCGTTGGATGCAGAGTTTGATTACTCATCCAAGGAGTACCCATGTTTCATACTTTCGATGGACCCTATTACATGAAAAATGAGAAATACATGAAGAACATGATTGCAATCATGTTGTTTCATGTATTTCTCATTTTCCGTGTAGCACGATGCATGGAAAGTATGAAACATGGTTACCCCTTGGATGAGGAATTAAATTTTGCATCCAACGAATACTCCTACTCGAAATTTGAGTAAAAGATTAGGGAGATAATTTGAAAATACAAGTTAAAAAGTAGTTTTATTATTTTATTACTTTTTAATATTTTTTACTTTTTTACCCCAAAAGTGGTAAATCATCCCCCATGGTTGACATTATCATCTTGAATCCTATTGGTCCTTATAAAGTTTATTTTTGTCGTACAAATTTCTTAGGAGGCCCCTTTTTAGAGCTCAAAATTTCTCTAATGCCACAAGAGTGATCCTTGACAACCCTATCAGAAAATGACATAGATACATACATACATACATACATATATAATAATTATGATAAAAAATCATCATCCTATCAGATAGATAGATACACACATGCATATATACATATACATACATCAACATAAATCATTTAAGATCACAACATAACTACCAGATATCATAAGGTATAGGTTAAGGGAATTCCCTTTATTCCTGTACATTATGGACAACATTGAGAGAAAAAGTTCGCAACATAACCAAGGCATCTAACACCTCAAATTCATTTACTTTTCCTTTTCTGTTATCTTTCTCGTGACTCTTCTACCACTATCCATTTACCTGAATTCACCCAACCATTCCAACCGGTTGGATTATTATTACCTTCCGTTGCACTTACTCATGCATTGAGCTCCATCCAAGTCTTACATAATGTGTTGGGTACCACAAATATCTCCCCAAGCTCCATTAACTTTCTACCTTTACCAACCAATCCCCAAGACTCAAAACATAAAATGAAAGAACAAGAACAAACAAGAGGAAGAACTTGAAAAACCAAAAGCAATACGATACCACAACAAAGTGGCATGGCCATGCACTAGACAAAATCAAGACCGCAAATCAAGCACAAAAAAATAACAAAAGACCAAAAGCACAAGACTAGCAACAAACACTATGACTCAATCCCCATGGGTTCCCAAATCTTCCAAGGGAAAGCTCAACTCAAGCCTTTTCAAAAAATTCATGACAATCCCTTTTTCCATGCAATCCTATGCATTATACTATTATAGATGCATAATTATCAGTGCGTAAATAAACATAACAACAATCTAGTTATATTACCTTCTTGTTCCAAGCACACTGACATCTAATTGAACACACATGTTAGCCATATGTACCAAACTTGAAGAAAACATATGTATCAATTCAAAATAAAATTTTACCAAGAGTAACAACCATGTTATAATAAAAAATCAAATCACATTCACCATTCATAATACATAATGCTACAAATATCACCTACTTACACTCACGTAGATACTAGATATCTCAGCACGTATGTGCTAGCACAACCATCTTAAGCCAAGATCATTCCTTCATGCAATTTTACAGACACATATACTGATATAATACAATTAACCAATCATTCAAATAAATTTCAAACATATTATGTTAAATAAATCAAATAGATGATGTAATAAACACCAAATCACTCAAACAACAAATAGACAACATAATCAACCATTCAAGCACACAGTAGACGACATAAGAAATCTCACACCTTAATGTATCTCAGGTGAGGCTATCTTTTCTATGCAATAAATATAAATTAGCATGATATAACTTCACAACATATTAACCAAATAATAAATAATGTCATGATATCCATAACAATATCTAGCTAACATGTTCACATCACGAACTCATAAGAAAATGTCTTTCATGTATCCAATCACACATGCACAATCAGTCTAGAAAGAATAGAACACACTATCATAATTAGGTCGACTCATGCATAAATGTAATAACCCTAGCAATCCGCATTGGCCAATCCAAATTAACATGATACATATAACATCAAGTTCTTAATTCCGTAACCCTAATCATCAAGTTATTACCATATAACAACACGAATTTATATATCATGCTCATCAACAACATGTAACCTAATCATCAAGCTAACTATCATAGGACAAAAAAAAGTTAACCTATAACATACTCATCAACAAAATATAACATAATCTTCAAGTTATCTAACATAAAACAACAATAGAAATGCATAGAACCACATGTTACTATCATTCATGACTATCTAACATATTTGCATACAACTACACTAATTAAGTAACATCTATCATGTATGAAACCGTAACATCAATAGAATGAAAGGAATACTCATAACCATAATGCATATGACTATGTTCATAAACTAGAATTTATCATACATGTAACCAAAATAACAATGGAATGACAAACATATAAGTAACCCTAATTCTTACAATAACCATGAATCACATACATGCATGCCAAACATGCACACTTGTATGATGATCTACTCTCTCCTTGAGGTCCAATGTTGCAACTTCACTTTGATGGTCTGCATCTCCTTCTCTATCTTAGCCAACACATTAGCATCATAACATACCAATATCATAACGATCACCTAGTTCCATACAATGGCCTTATGCAAAACAACCTCGAACAAAGGAATGCAAACATGACCATATACACCCATTTGACAAGTATAACCAATCATGAATGACCAATGCATGTTCAAAAATTGACGTCACATAAGAAAGCATACACATATAACACTGAATCATGACAAATATGTAACCCTAGCATAAGAAATCAATGCATGTATAATATTTAATAATATGTAAGTGAGCATTCATGCACAATAAAAAATCATGAACAACACATAATTAGTCATATAATCATGACAACATGTTGAAAAAAACACCATCAACACTTCCATAGAGACACCACCATGACCATTAGAAAATGGATGAAAAAATCACATATAGACCACAAGCATACTAAACACATGCATGCAACCAACATAAATGCATGTTCAACACACCATCCATGCACTTCGAGAGTTGAACGATGTTTTGATACCAGTTTGTTGTATCAGATATCACACAAATAGAACAAACCCGAACACCACCATCATGCATACAAAATAAGCACATATAAAATAAGCATGAGAGAAATATATGCAATTTAAATGTATGCACAACAAACACACACAACCCAAGGAAAGTGCAACCACACTCTGATACCATTCTGTAACACCCTCTTCTCACATCTACCCAAGTAACTAGCCAAGTGGGTTAAAAATGCAACAAGATGCTACTAATATGATATTCAACCTCCATAGATGACCTTAAGGAAGTGGAACCGACGTAAAATTGACAAAAAAATCTTACACTGCATCATTAACATCTTGAGGAGGTAACCCAACCTTCCAGGGCCCTGTTGCGTAAGTTGGGATTGATTTTTGGCCCATTTGTGGCTTAGACACGGCCAATTAATGGCAACGGAGTGGTAATAGACCCTTAATTGTGGGATAGCCTCTCAAGGTAGTGTCTAAGGCCTAAAAGGGTCATTTGTGTGCCTGCAACTCTAGGATTTGTGCTACATTTTTAGCCCCAGAGCCAAGCTCACTACCCATAACTTCTTGTAACTTTAGGAAAGGATAAGTAACATTAAAAGAAATAAATGGAAGAAATCACATCATGAGTAACTCATTTGACCCCACCCATCCATGATAGTCATTTCCTCCAACATGTCACAAACATTGCATCTACAGGTGTAAAAAACCAAATTAAACATAGTGATATAATACTTATCTAAGAATAATTGAGAAGCATTTCTCCCTTACATCATAAGTTTCAATACAATATATTTAGCCATAGATACATTTCATATTAATTTACAGGAAAATATATATATATATAGAGCCATACATCATCACCAATAAAATACATTCTTATAACCAAAATAATCACAACAAAAATACCATGGACACAATATCAATGAAATCCACATAATACCTAGCACATTTTCATCCCAAATACCAAATTAATGATCACTTCATTACTCAATGTAAAAACCAATTGGAGATGGGACTTCCATGTTCCTCCCGACCATAGATTGGTTGAGCCAAATCTTAGTTAAGCTAATCACCAGCCATGCCATATGCCAAGCATGAATGTGGGACTCAAACTGAAATAACCAACCAAGGAATCCCAAGACTAAACCACCTCATCCTCATCAATCATAAACCAGGCTTTACCGTGATCCATCCCAGATAACTAGGCCAACACAATAAACTTTTCATAACTGACATTACCATTATCACACCCTATCACTAGGCCAACACAACCATATATATCACTGTATTCTCTCTGTGTAAACCATGAGGAATTTTCTTATCTCCTAGTCTCTCAAGATTTACTATAACCTACAATTTGAATCAGGGGTCACTAGGCCCTAAAATGAGACACCACATTCTAGGATTTACTATGTATCCTTCCATTCACCAACAATGATTCCTAGGGCTAATCGAGGGCAAACATCTCTCAGGTTTTACCACAATCCTATCACGGATCACTAGGCCTTAAACCAAAGTAACACATAAAACGATTATATGTTATAATAATAATAATATTCAAATATCCACCTCACTCATCTCTGAATCCATTTGGTAATATAGCTAAACCAAAAAATGAGAACTCTACAATACCATGACTATCTGGAAATGGCAAGGCTAGGATGAATACATTGTCACACCAGGTAAAATCGATGCCAAGAGAACAAAAAACCACATGCAAAACAATGCATGTCAAATCAAGCAAGGAAATAATACATGCAAATCAATACCTACAAAGAATCTTGTTGTAGTTGCTTGATTCCTTCTCCTCCTTGCTTGATTCCTCCTTTTTCCCACTTTCTTTCCTTTCTTGATATAATGTTAAAGTACTCCAAAAAATCTATGTTTCCAAGAGTGCGTGAGAGGCATAGAGGGAGAGAGAGAATAATGAGAGAGCTACAAAAATATGAGAAAAAAATCTGCACTGATACTCAAAATCCTTTTTATTAATGAGGCCTCTATTTTCTTCATTTTCCCTTATTTTCCTTAGTTTTCCTCCTTACATGCAACATGTGATGTTTCATCTCCCTTTTCTTCTAATTTCCATTATTTTCAGAAATAAATGTGCCAAAAATACCTTTTTCCTCTTTACTGCCTTACCAATTTCCTTTCCCTATTTTCTTTAGCAATAATAACTAAAATGAACACCCACTAGGATGTTTTTCCCACCATTCAACTTGGAATATGTGTCATAGCAACCATGGTTATTATTTTTAATTTTATTACATGGAATTTGCACCAGGGTTGTTACAGATGGAAAAAGGATCTTGAAAAATATGCAAAGTTATCATTTCCTGATGAAAAATAATATTAAGATAAGCTTTATATATTAATTTTGGTTGTTCTATGTTTTTAGTTTAAAAATAAATCACAAATATATTAAAAAAAAAAAAAAATTCTATTTTCAAAGTAGTGAAGAGAAACATGTTCTTGCACATGATCCTCCTGCATATGTAAGAAGCTACAAATAAGGACTAGTTTACTGCCTAAATTTTCCATGCAAATAATTGCATAGATATGATTTTCATATAAATTTTCATGAGACGAAAATTCAGTAGAGGAATGACATGAAGTAAAATTTGATAAATTGTCTTCAACCCTGTTTTTGTCACATGAAAATTGGCAATATTGCTGCAAATCATCATTAAAATCATGGGATGTAGCATGGATTCTAGACTCTACTGGTTCTTCCTCCTGATCACTTAAAAAATGATAAGACTAATGAACATATTCATTCAACACAAGCTAAGAAGCATGAAAATCTACATCAAGATCTCGATAAGCTTGTTGAGAGTTAAGGAAGAAACTACTACCCTCATGATAGAAACTAGATTCTACATTATTACCCTCTTTATGGAAATGCTTCTCACACAAAGCCTATAGTGTCCCTTCATCCATGAACTGATCATATTCATAAAAGCTTTCCAAATTCTCAATAATTTTTTAAAAATATATGCAAAAATATTTTACCAACAACAAGGAAGGATGAATTTATTTATAACTCTCATAAAATATAATGTGAAAGTATGTAAGAGAATACTAACAACTACTTTGCAATCTTTCATACCATGATCGAGGATTTACCTCCAAGTATACCATAAAAATATTCAGCAAGCAATCCTCATGAAATTGAACCTTAAGTCTACGTATATGCATATGAAATTTTACCAAATGAAGAGCAACATCAACTCCTTTTCCATCCTTGAATCTAGGCAGATAACTTTTCCAAACTAGACGAGGCATGCAATTTGGAAAACCTGGAATGTGATCTCTATTTAACTGAGTATAACTTCAGGATTGAGAATCCATGTTTGCCCAATGGAGTCTCTAGGGGTACTTGGAATTATGGATCTCATTGACAATGGAGTTATCCAGTGAATAATGCATAACCTTATTGTGTATAATCACTTTTCACCATCAGTAATGAGATCTGAAACTTGATGGTTCTTTCCAACGGAAGATGGAACCTTTCGCTCCTTAGAAATGGCGCCACTATGTTAGAACTCCATAATTTCTCTAGTTTGAGGAGATAAACTCGAAGGTAGCCATAAACCATTTTTAAGCTAGAATCTAACCCTTCCAGTTTTAGAGAGGGATCTCTCTCTCTAAAATATTTGATACCTTATATGTTAGGCTATGTATGGTGCTATGTTGGGTATAAGTTTCAAATATTTTCTGGAAGGAAACAAGACAGATTCATTTGGCATGGAGCCATGTCAAGCTGATTATGTTTCTAGTGACATGATGAGGAGAAAGGGGTTCCTCTACCGAGGAAAGGTAGGTAGTCTCTCTGGAGTTTTTTCATTAAAACTAATTTGAGGGTGAATTTGAAGATATATGGAAAATGAAATACAGACCATCAAACAACAAGGTGAATTCTAAAAGCCATTTAAGTGGAAAACATAAATGTTTATCAAACTGAAATAAAGAACCTTTTGAAACAAATTCTGATACAAATATTTTTTCATCTAAACAAGAATATACATTTCAAGTCATTATTGATAAAAAAATATAACTTACAAAATAAAGAAGAACATCTCTGAAATGGCTAACACAATAATCCCTATAAAATTCGACCTCTATCTTTCATTCACTCGAAAAATATAAGTATAGTACAAAATGTTGCTTCTTGTAAGCCTCACCAATCAACCAAACCTTTTCAAACTAAAACTCATGAAAATATATAAAATTATCTCATCCATAGAGTTAGGGGGTCAAGCTCAACCATTTTCTCAAAGATAAAATCGATTACATTAAATGTAATATTCCTAATTAGCGACAACTAATTGGAATATTAGACTTTGTATAGTTTTTCCGTCTATGGTTTGTAAATAAATAAAAAGTGACTAAAGAGGGTCTAACTCACTTTAGTAGAATAAGACATCCACCTAGTAGCACAACGTTGTGAATCAAGGGGGGTCAAGGGGGCCAAACACCACATAGAGGAGGGCAGCCTTCGTGCACTCTAGAAGCTTCTGTGTAGATAAGGATGAGGATGTGGAGGAGAGAGAGGCTATGACGGGTTTTGGAGGGAAGCCAATGTTATAAAATATGGAGGAGCCTCCTCATTTGGATAATTCTTGAGTTGATGATTTTGGAGTAAGACTTTTGTCTTCTTGAGAACGCTGGTTGTTTAGCCTGTCTGCAGCACTGTTTAGTGCACTGAGTGTCTCTGTGCGGAGATCTCACCCTTAGCCCCAGGGGACTTCGAGTGCCTGCTCGGGAAAGGTTATTTTTTCAGCATTTTGTGAGTCTTTTCATTGTTTGGGTTTGTTGCGGATCTAGAGCTTATAGAGACTGCACACTCACTGGGAGAGAGGACGCAGTCCATTATGGAGGAGCTTCGGATTGGGGTTTCTGCAGGCGATTTTGCTGGGATTTCAAGCAGAGGGTCAACCTTTTCCCGTCGGAGGTTTTTGGCAAAGTTTGTTGCAGTATTTCAGCTGTTTCTATCCAGCCACTGTGTTGTACCTTGGAGGCCAGCGTAATTTACTGGGGAGGCAGTTTCTATTGGTTTCGGGGATTGGTCATTCTTGGAATGGTTTGTGGATCTTGTCGGGGTTGTCGAGGAGAGGATATTTGCTGATTTTCATCTCATTCCAGCATGGGGATCAGCCCCTAATCTTCAGTCGATTCCAGCAGTAGCAGCGACACGACATTTTTCCAGCAGCTGGGATGCAGTTCATAGAGCAGCCATTTCCTGTCTTTTCTGAGAGTGTTTTCTCACTTGCCTTGTTCAAGATTGCCTCTTGTACTTCATTGAATTTCTCAGATTAATAAAATGGCTCAGCATTTTCTCTCTATATTTTCTGGTTGAGTTTTCATAGTTTCCGTTGTTTCCATAGTTGGTGTATTATCTTTCTATTTCTATTATTTTTTTGAGCGCTCTATTTCTATACCACTTGGTGTGTTTATATTTCACTCCTAGACAGAGTCTGGAAAGGGCCAGGTAGCTTACGGATCTTGTCCTCTTTTCAGAGGTGAAATATCCGGTAAATGCCCTCCGAGTCTAACTTTGGTTGGAGTTTTTCCATGTTTTAGAGATATCCCTGAAACGGGATATTACAGTGGTATCAGAGCATATTTCTGGCTCAGCCTATGGTCTATGATATTAAGAAAGAGACCATACAGAGGCAGGAAGTATAGAGACTGTGAGCGTAGGTTGGAGGCCACCTAAGAAGAGGAAGATGTGCCCAGGTAGAAAACGCAGACCAGGAGAGAGAGCCTGTGGCAGACACAGATTAGGTGGAGCGTGTAGTATATTTAAGAGAGAAAGAACCAATGGAAGATGACACAGAGGCCAAGCAGTTTGGAGAGGCACTCCTCAAGTCTGTACAGGATTTAGCTAGAAATATTGAGGTGATGGGACAGAGGTTCAAAGCTATGGAGGCTAGGTAGCATGAGACTCCATGGGTTTTCCAGGTCGGAGAGGGATCAGGTACATCCCATCACTTGCTGGAGCAGGGTATTGCTCAGCATGATATTCCTCAGCCGACGACTTCCTGTGCATCTACCTGTTATACTATGCCCACTTTCTTGGGAGCAGATATAGGGGCAGGAGCCCAACAGGAGGTAGAGCCTGGACACTTAGATGAGTATTTTGCAGAGTATCAGTCCTACGGGTAGGAGTTCAGGGATTCTCTCACATTTAGAGATTTTGTGTAGCTCCAGCGAGACAGTAGACCCCATGACCATCATAGAGGGCACCAACATTACCAGATGGAGATTCCCATCGAGCCTCTAGTAGATTTCATCTGCCTACGTTTGATGGATCATCAAACAGTTCGTCAAAGTGTTGGTTGGAGAAGTTAGACATCTATTTCTAGCTTAACCAATTGTCGGAGACAGAGGCCATAAAGGTGGAAACATTACATTTGTATGGTGAGGCCCAGGACTGGTGGTTCCATGGGATGGTGACGCTCGGACATTCAACAGTGACGACATATGTCGAGTTTACCAGGAGATTGATAGAGCATTTTGACCGGAGGGATGCAGAGCAACATTTTGTTGAGCTGACGAGGCTCAAACAGATAGGGAGCCCTGAGACATACATTGCAGATTTATTGAGGGTTTCGGTGATGATGCCATATCTATCCGCGACACGGATGATATATATGTTTGTGGAGGGATTGGCAGAGCCACTTCGAGGTCTAGTCAGATCCACTAGACCAGCTACACTCCAGGATTCTATTAGCAGGACCAGGGATTTGCAGGATACATTTCCTAGGACATGGACACCTTACCCCCAAAGACAGGGTTCCCAACCGAAGGGGAAGGATGTGAGGGTTCCACCTCCCAAGGGGAATTCAGGATGGGCACAGGTATATGATGAGGCCAGGAGGGAGTTGAGGAAGAAGCGGCTGTGCTTCACTTGTCAAGAGCCGTGGGCACCAGGGCATAGGTGTGGTGCTGGCAAAGCACACTTCTTTGAGGTCTTCTCCGATGATAACGGGGAAGAGGATGAGGACGATGATGAGGAGGCAAGAGATAGTCAGATGGCCGAGGATCAGTTGCTGCCTCCACCTCCAGGGACATGAGGTGAAACTTTTGCACCCACTGGAGGGGCCCTTGCAGCTTTGCGAGGAGTTCCTAAGTATTTGACGTTGCGCGTACATGGGACAGTATGTGGCTAGAGAGTATCAGTCTTGGTTGACAGTGGGGAAACTCACAACTTCATTGATGCACATATGGTCGAGCGGAGGTGTATACCAACCGAGAGTTTTGATGGGTTTTCGGTCTTGGTCCCAGAAGCCCAGACGATGTATTGTGCCCAGTATGTTCCAGAGTTAGCAGTGACGATGGGTACTTACACCATGACTGATCACTTTTTTGTGGTCAACATACCAGATACCAATGTGGTACTGGGTGTTCAGTGGCTGATTACACTGGGGAAGGTCACCACAAATTGGGAGGCCTTAGAGATGCAGTGGGATGACAAGAAGAATGGGAAGCATGAGAAGATCCGCGAGATGCATACTTACCCACCTCAGAGAGTTTTGACACACCGGATGGAGGCAGACTTCCAGAAGGGAAACATAGAGTGGGCAGTTGAGTGGCGGGCATCAGAGGCAGAAACCACCAGTCGAGCAGTTCATCCAGAGATACAGGTTATCCTTGACAGGCATGAGGTAGTGTTAGGGGATATGCCACCAGGTCAGCCACCAGATAGAGGATTTGAACATACCATCGAGCCGGAGCAGGGTATCCAGGCGGTAATCACTACACCCTATAGGCATCCCAAAGCCTATCGGGATGAGATTGAGCGAGCCATCTAGGAGTTGTTGGCTCTTGGACACATCAAACCAAGCACGAGTCTGTTTTCTTCTTCTGTAGTGCTAGTGAAGAAGAAGGATGACACTTTGAGAATGTGCATTGACTACAGGGCCCTGAACAAGAAGACTCTTAAGAATAGGTACCCTATACCCAGGATCGATGAGCTGATGGATGAGTTGAGAGGAGCTAAGTTCTTCTCAAAGATTGATTTGAGATCAGGGTACCATCAGATTCACGTGAGGGAACAGGACATTCCCAAGACTGCCTTCAGGTGTCATTATGGGCACTTTGATTTTTTGGTTATCCCTTTTGGGCTGACCAATGCACCAGCCACCTTTCAATCTTGCATGAACCATATCTTCCACAGTCATCTGAGGAAGTTTTTATTGGTTTTGTTTGATGACATACTCATATATAGTAGGACGTGGGAGGAGCATCTCCAGCATATAGAGACAGTGCTACGCATCTTGGAAGAGCAACAGTTCTATGCTAACCTCTCCAAGTGTGAGTTTGGGATGCCAGAGATGTTGTATTTGGGTCACATCATTGGAGTGGATGGAGTGAGGGTCAACGAGGAGAAGATTAGAGCCATCAGAGATTGGCTGGAGCCGAAGGATGTGACAGAACTTCGAGGATTCATTGGGATATGTGCCTATTACAAGAATTTCGTCAAAGGGTTATCACAGCTTGCTTCACCCCTTACAGATTTGATGAAGAAAGGAGCATTCAGTTGGACAGATACAGCGCATAAAGCCTTTGATAGGCTCAAGGAGGTGATGAGTAGCTGCCCAGTGCTTGTGTTGCTGTATTTTACGCAGACATTTGTCTTGGAGTGTGATGCGTTGGGAGAGGGGATCGACACAGTATTGATGCAGGGGGGACACCCTATAGCTTTTGAGAGCCGGAAGCTCCTTCCGCATGAGAGGTTGTATCCCATATATGACAAGGAGATGTTGGCCATCATGCATGCATTGGCCAAATTCCGACAGTATCTGGTAGGGAATAGATTCAGGGTGAGAACTGACCACAACAGCCTTAGGTTCTTTTTGGAGCAGAAGCAGCTACAGGAAAGGTAGCAGAAGTGGATTAGTAAAATCCAAGCATATGAATTTGACATTGAGTATGTCAAGGGTAAGAATAATGTGGTAGCAGATTCCCTTTCACGTAGACCAGCCACGTTATCTCTTATGACCTTGGATGCACATTGGAGGGCTCAAATCTTAGTTGAGTAATCTAAGGACAGATTTGCATGTGAGGTGCTAGATGGACAGGTGGCGGATGACCGCTGTAGGGTGGTCGATGAGATAATATATTACAGGGACAGGATCTTCTTGACTAAGGGATCTCAGCTTAATAATAAGATACTCTAGGCATCACATGATTCTCCATTGGCAGGCCATCAGGGGTTTACCAAAACCTACAGGGCCATTAGAGAGAGGTTCTCATGGAGGGGCCTCAAGGAGGACGTACTCCAGCACATCACGGAGTGTGATGTTTGTCAGAGGAACAAGGGTGAGATGAGCCATCTTGCAGGACTGTTGCAGCCTCTTCCCATTCCAAAGGGAAAATGGGAAAGAATATCAATAGAATTCATCACAAGGTTGCCCATGGTGCAGGGCAAGGATTGTATCTTTGTCATCGTTGATCGACTGACAAATTATGCGCACTTTTTTGCCATATCCGCGCATTACACAATAGCACAATTGGCCCAGCTGTTCTTCCGGGAGGTTTTTAGGTTGCATGGTCTTCCTAAGACCATCATCAGTGACAAGGATAGCCACTTCATGGGCAGATTTTGGCAGGATATTTTCTGGCTAGTGGGGACAAAGTTGACACCGAGTACCAGTTACCACACACAGAAGGATGGAAAGACGGAGATAGTTAACAAGTGGCTGGAGGCCTACTCGCGTAACTATGTCAGTGGGTAGCAGTGAGCATGGTTGAGATGGTTGCATTTGGGGGAGTACTGCTACAACTCGACACATCACATGTCAATTGGTATGTCACCGTTTTATGCTTTGTATGGGTACCATCCTTTATCATTTACTGATGTGATGTTCGGTGCAAGTAAGGCTCCTAGAGCCAAGACGTGGATCCCAGAGAGTCAGGATATCCTCCGAGCTCTCAAGGACAATATGGCTACAGCCCAGAACCAACAGAAGCTGTATGCCGACAGAGGTCGGGTGGAGCGACAGTTTGAAGTAGGGGACTTGGTCCACCTACGCTTACAGCCATACCAACAGTCATTGCTGAAGAAAAAGGGAGCTGAGAAGCTCAAGCCTCATTTCTATGGGCCATACAGGGTGATATGTAGGATTGGGTAGGTTGCGTATGAGTTGGAGCTGCTCCAAGGCAGCAAGATCCACAACATTTTCCATGTATCATGCCTGAAGAAGGCGCTGGGACAGCAGGTGACAGTGACAGACGAGCTACCACCGACAGATGATGAGGAGCACTTCGTGTTGCAGTCGGAGGTCATTATTGATAACAGGGAGAGGTGGTTATGGATTAGGACGGTCTGGGAATTCTTGGTGCGGTGGAAAAATTTGCTGCATGAGGATGCCACTTGTGAGAGCGAGAAGATTCTGCAGCATCCATCACTTCAGTTGCTTGAGGGCAAGCAACATTTTTCCGGAGGGGACTCTAATATTCCTAATTAGCGACAGCTAATTGGAATATTCGAATTTGTATAGTTTTGTCATCTATGGTTTGTAAATAAACAAAAAGTGAGTAAAGAGGGTCTAACTCACTTTAGTAGAATAAGACATCCGCCTAGTAGCACAATGTTGTGACTCAAGGGGGTCAAGGGGGCCAAACACCATGCAGAGGAGGGGGGCCTACGTGCACTCTAGAAGCTTCTGTGCAGACAAGGATGAGGATGTCGAGGAGAGAGAGGCTATGTCGGGTTTTGGAGGGAAACCAATGTTATAAAAGATGGAGGAGCCTCCTCATTTGGATCATTCTTGAGTTGATGATTTTGGAGTAAGAATTTTGTCTTCTTGAGCATGCTGACTATTTAGCCTGTCTGTAGCACTGTTTAGTGCACCGAGTGTCTCCGTGTGGAGATCTCACCCTTAGCCTCGGGGGACTTCGAGTGCCTTCTCGGGCAAGGTTAGTTTTTCAGCATTTTGTGAGTCATTTTATTGTTTGGGTTTGTTGTGGAGCTAGAGCTTATAGAGACTACGCAGTCACTAGGAGAGAGGATGCAATCCATTATGGAGGAGCTTCAGATTAGGGTTTTTGTAGGCGATTTCGCCAGGATTTCGAGCAAAGGGTCAACCTTTTCCCGTTGGAGGTTTTTGGTGGAGTTTGTGGAAGTATTTCAGCTGTTTCTATCCAGCCACTATGGTATACCTTGGACGCCAGCGTAATTCACTGGGGAGGCAGTTTCTGGTGGTTTCAGGGGTTGGATATTCTTGGAATGGTTTGTGGATCTTGTCGGGGTTATGGAGGAGAGGAGATTTGCTGATTTTCATCTCATTCTGAGAAGGGGATCAGCCCCTAATATTCAGTCAATTCTAGCAGTAGCAGCTACACAGCATTTTTCTAGCAGCTGGGACGTAGTTCATAGACCAGCCATTTCCTATCTTTCTAAGAGTGTTTTCTCACTTGCCTTGTGCTATATCACCTCTTGTACTTCATTACATTTCTTAGATTAATAAAATGGCTCAGAATTTTCTCTCTATGTTTTCTGGTTGAGCTGTCATAGTTGTCGTTGTTGCCATAGTTTCTCTATTCTCTTTCTATTTCTATTATTTTTTTTTAGCGTTCTAGTGCTATACCACTTGGTGTGTTTATCTTTCACTCCTAGACAGAGTCTGGAAAGGGCCAGGTAGACTCCAGATCTCGTCCTCTTTTCAGAGGCGAAATATCCAGTAAATGCCCTCCCATTATATCTCTGGTTGGAGTTTTTCTGTGTTTTAGAGATATCCCCAAAACGGGATAATACATTAAATTTGAAATTTCCTGCTAGGAATAGGGACCAAATTTCTAGAAAATAGGGGTTAAATATTAACTCGTATATCGTGAACCCTGAAATATGTTACAAAAACGAATGAGGTTTTTGTAAATGTTCTTTTTCTTGGTGGAAACCTCACTATGTTTTTAAAATTTCTCTCTATATCCTTGGAATCTGCTTCCAAGAATCATTTCTAAAATGGCAACTAACAAAATCTGAAAAATAGGTTGTAACGATTCATTCCAATCTTCCAATATATGACGTTTCTGAAGAAATTGAAGGGGGTTTTTGTAACTTAGCTTATTTTTGACAAATACCTCTTTTATATTTTCAAAATACATCTCTAGTTGGTCAAAAACTTATCTTGAAGTGAAACTAATTTCAAAAGTGGAACAACTGTGCAAAAGCACAAAAACTCTCCTCCAGCCAAAATGCAGTGAACGTATTTTTTACATATATCCTAAATGGTGAAACATATTTGTAATATCCCAAATTTCAACATTATATAAATAGAGAATACACATAAAGTTTAGGAGTAACTATGAAATAAATTATGTAACTATATATTAATTGTGGAAATTAATATAAGAATGTGGAAATTATATCATTGTATAAATACACAGTAAATTATATCACTGTATAAAAGCCTTATTAAAGTGGAAAGTTACTGAGAAGAGGTGAGAATAAAACTAGAAAGTAGAAAAATTAGTTTTAAAATAAGCTTTGTGGAAAAAATTAAAGAAAACCTTAGGCTAAGGGAAACATCATTCCAAAATAACTGTACGCAGTTACGGAAATAGGATCAGGGAAAGCAGGCTTAAATAATTTATCCTAGTATGACGAAGGGTTGTCTACACTAAGGAGAAATTGGTCTACGCTCGAGGGAGAGATGTGGAAAATTCTCAAGGTTGGGAGGAAAATAGTATTTATATTTGTGGTGTGCACTTTCTGTGAAGTTTTTATGTTTTATACTGCTGTAAATATTTATCTAATTCTGCTGTGGAATTTATAAAATTTTGTAATTTTATAAACTTTGAATTGAGGTTATGTAGATCAAATTATATAAATTTTGTATTGGGTACTGTGTTTAGTTCATAATAATTAAGTGTCACATGTATTTGATGGAGATTAACCATACAAGGTATAGTTAACCTTTCTATGTTGTTACATACACTAAATTAAATTTAGGGACAAATAGACAGAATCTCTAAACACTGAAAAACGGTCTAAATCTGCCGTTTAAGCCCATCTAAATATCTAAATTTTTCAGTGAAAAAATACACTATATGTACTATGAAACCAGATAAAATTCAACTATAGTAATATCATAAAACATTAAATCTGAAAATAAATTCGAAACTTAAAATATTTTAGATATACATCATGATGATAAATACAAATATGAATGATGAGCACACAATTAAGATTTAATTTTAAACGGAAGTATAGACTGCTTTCATATAGAAATTATTTTATATTCTATGCACATTAAGATTTAGTCATACATTTATAAACATGTAGTAAATAAAAATTTATTAAAATCCTTAATTACATTATTAAAATCCTTAATTACATGTAGTAGTCCTTTGTATGGAGATGAGGATAAAGCCAGTCAAAAACCTTCCAAAGATAAATTTACTATACAATAGTTTAATTACAAATTTATCTAGGTTATCAATCAAAATTCAAATTTCAATATATGAAGATGAATTTTGTAAAATGAATAGAAGGATTGCGGAGCCTTCAATTTTCCGATCACTGACCTGAAAAATGTGAAATTGGTCATCATATCTTCTGAGAGATGATCTCAAAGAATGATATCAGAGACTGAATTAAATCGAACAAACCTGCAACGAAAAATATGCATCAAAGTTACAAAAATATGCTGACGAAAATGAAAATGAAAAATATAGAAGGTGTACACATAATAATAATAACACCCATAAATTTTTCTTCAAGGTAAAAGTTCTTCTTGTAAATATCATAAACAAAATTTTAGTACAAGAATATAAAATACGGTAGAATAAATTATGTTACTGTAATTAAATGTAAAATAGGGAAGAGTCAATATTTTCCTTAATGAAGAGGAATATTGAAGAGGTTCAGTATTAATTCATAGTTTAGGAAGACTATGAGAATCTAGAAAAGAGAATTCTAGATTAATTCTAGAAAGAAATCTATCAAATAAATTTATAATGAACTTCTGGAAAATTTAGTATCAATTTAACTTATAATTGGTACTATAATAAGTATAGATACAATTCCAGAATGCAAAGCATTATAAAATAAATAAACTTCTGAAGTGAAAATTGAGGAAAATTCCATTTAGAAGTGGGACTATATTCATATAGTCAAAATGATATGAATTAAATATAAATATATGAGAACCTATATATATTCTGTTCATATGGAACCAATAAATGATTAAGAATGGCAATTCTCTTTTATGAGGAAATAAAAGATAAATTTTTTAGGTCGCTATATTACTAGTATAGTCCCTTATTGTTGTTAGTGTAACCCCCTTATTGTTATTTTTGTACCCTTGTAACCCCAATATTGTTATTACTGTGCCCTTACATTATTATTGTTAGGTCGTCTAGGATTATATTGTGACCCCAAGGACTACTATATATAGAAGGAGGTTTTGTCATTTGTACCATCCAAGAATTGTTCATTTATGTAATGTAAATAAGGTTTACCACTTGAAGTGGCTTATTTATAAGGTGTTGGTCTCTCTTTTCATCTATTTTTGGAGCTGGTTTCATAACATTTGGTATTAGAGCTTTTGATTCTAGGGTTTCACTACTCTAAACATGTCATCGTGGAATGTTCGCTACAAATATTTTTCTACGAAGGATCAAAAGCTAAAATTTTTATCATGCAAAGCCAAAATCATGAGAAACTTCTTGTAAAAATTTCATATCTTGGTTCATAAAATTTTCAGAGATATGATCTGTGGAAATTATGGTTTTTTAGGCTCCCAAATTTCATCTCAAAGAGGTGATCTTGGGAAAATCGTCATAACTCTCTCTCTGAGCATCAGATTGGAATCGTATAAAATGTGGTCACAAGCACATGAAATTTAGTTTATTTTGCATAAATTTCAGAGCCGAAGGAGGAAACAGTGACACATGGCACGTCGTACAAGTTAGCTCTACTGAACCCGTCCATAATTAGGTCATTGTGGGAGATTGGGAAAAGCTTTGCCTTGAATAATCCAAATTAGGTAAGACCTGTGGCATTCTAAAGAAGATTCAGAGGGATACTACAAGACCAAATTTCAGATATTGAAGATCTGAATCACAGAGACAATTCAGTTTCAATATCGAGCTCCTCAAAAGAAAGAAAAAGGTGTGTATTGTTTTTTGGAATTGCATAAGTCTTGTGAGAAAAAATCTGTTTGAATTAATTCCGAGGGTATATTGAAGAATATATATTAGAATTTGGTTCTAAAATCCCCCCTAAAATGAATTGAAAACCTATTAAGGCTTCAGAAGGCTTTACTATGACTCATGAAGATGAAGAAGTGCAACATGACATATCCAAATTATAAGAGAAATTGCACCAAATTTCGCTCTCGCAAAGAGCAACAAAAAATGAAATGGAAGTTTTGAAGATAATATGGATGGTTTGAAGAAAGGATTGGAAGCTAAGATGGATGGCATGAAATCTAGCATGGAAGCTAAGATGGCTGACATGGAAGAAAAAGTGAAATATAACATGGAAAACATGAAGAATGATCTAAAAGTAGACATGGAAGGTTTGAAAAAGTTGATAGAAGAAATGTTTCCTCATGGAAAAAATATAGTAGAGGAAAATCATCATGATAACAAAATAAATGTTAATCATGATTTCATAAACTCTAATGTTGGATGGAAGAACCACCATATTCCAAGGATGGATATGAGGAAGTTTCATGGCAAGGATCCCGTACAATGGATACTAAAGATGGAGAAATATTTTCATCTCAATAATGTGCAAAACACACAAAATATACACATTGAAACTCTACATTTAGAACAAAATACATTTGTATGGAATTGATGGTTTTTCTCCCATTAAAAAATTGTCACTTGGTCAAATTTTACGGAGGAAAGATATCACATTATTACGATACAAAGAGCAGCACCTTCTTTAGCCAGTTGATAAATCTAAAAAAAAAGGCTTCAGTGGTGCATCACTTTGAGGACTTCCAAAAATTGAATAAAAGGGTAACTGATATTCTATAGGAACACATGATTTACGTCTTCATAGGGACTTTAAAGGATAAATCCAACATGAAGTTCATGTTTGGGAACCTCATTCACTAGAGAAGGCATTCAAGCTGGCAAGAAGAATTGAATGCAAAAATATGGTGACAAGGAAGCCTACCACTCACATATATAAATATGGAACTGTTGCTACTCCTAGACTTCCACAACTTACAAGGCTGACACCACAAAAATTGGAGGAAGAAAGAGCAAAAGGGCTTTGCTACAGTTGTGATAACAAATACAGTAAAGGTCATAAGTGTGTTGAGAAGAAATTATTTTGTATAGATTGTGAAGAGAAGGAAGAAAATGAATAAGAAACTTCAATAGAAGAGGATATACATCACGAACCAACCTTAGAAGAAGAAGAAATGAGTATAATCATATCGTGTAATGCATTGGAAGGAATTACCACTCCTCAAACTCTCAAGATAGAAGGACATATCAAAAATAAAAAGGTAATACTTTTGATTGATTTGGGTAGTACCCATAATTTTATTCATTGTAAGGTAGACAAGGAATTGAATTGTTTCCTATACCTAGCACCAGAATGTCAAGTGATGGTTGCAAATGGAGGAACTATAAATTACTCAGGAAAATGCAATAATCCAAATGGGGGAATATGTATTAAATAATCCAATGCTTTCCATTCCAATGGGACGTGTTGATGTTGTACTAGGAGTACAATGGTTACAATCTTTAGGGATGGTAACTTTATATTTTCAATAAATTTTCTTGAATTTTTTTTCGGAAGGAAGGAAAATTGAATTACGTAGTATCACAGGGAAGCCGAGAAATATAATAAGCTCTAATGTCATGACAAATCCTCTGAAGAAAGAATAATGAGGTGTAATTTTATAATTATGCTCTCTAGAAGTTCCAATATCAAAATCATCTATTTCTCCAGATGTCCAAGAAGTATTGGAAAATCATTCCATGGTGTTTGAAACTCCCAAAGGACTCCCACCTATTCTTAATCATGATCATGCTATTCATTTGATTCCAGGAAGTGTTCCTCCAAACATCAGGCCTTACAGATATCCTTATTTCCAAAATAGAGAAATTGAATGTATGATTGCAGAAATGTTAGAGGCTAGTATAATTAAACCTAGTCAAAGTTCTTTCTCTTCTCTAGTAGTATTGGTGCACAAGAAGGATGGATCATGGCACATGTGTCCAGATTATAGGGAGCTCAATAATCTCACTATTAAAGATAAATTTCCCATTCCTATGATTGATGAATTATTGGATGAATTACATGGAGCAATTTATTTTATTAAGTTGGATCTTCATTCAAGATATGATCAAATTAGAATGAATATTGAAGATATTCTCAAAAAAAAAAAATTCCAACTCATGAGGATCATTATGATTTTTTGGTCATGCCTTTTGGCCTTACCAATGCACCTTATACATTTCAAGGGTTGATGAATTACATTTTCAAACCCTTAGAAAATTTACGCTAGTATTTTTTGATGATATACTAATCTAAAATAGGTCTTGGAGCATCATGTTCAACACGTTGACAGGGTGCACAAACTATTGGAGGAAAAACAATTATATGAAAAAACATCTAAATTATTTTCTGAAGTACAAGAGGTGGAATATCTGGGTCATATTGTATCTCATGAGGGTGTTAAGGTAGACCCTAAAAAAACTAAAGCCATTAAGGAATGGAAAGTCCCCAAAACGATAAAGCAGTTGTGAGGATTTCTCGGGTTAACAAGATATTATCTCAAGTTTGTTAAGAATTATGGGAGAACATAAGCACCTCTTAGAAACATTATTGAAGAAAGATACATTTTGATGGACTCCTGAAGCAACTAAGGCCTTTGAACATCTTAAAGAGGAAATTTGTCTAGCACTGGTCTTAGTTGTATGCCACACTTCACAAAATCCTTTATTGTGAAATGTGATGCCTCAGGAAATGGAATTGGTGTTATTTTAATGCAAGAAGGAATACCCATTGCTTTTGAAAGTTGTCCAATCAAAGGAAATTATTTACAGAAATATATTTATGAGAAGGAAATGTTGGAAATACTACATGCACTAAAGAAATAGCGACACATAATAGGAAGACACTTCAAGGTAAAAACTAATCATGATAGGCTTAAACACTTGTTAAAACAAAGACTATCTTCAAAAGAGAAAAAAAAAAAGGGTCACGAAGATGTTGGGTTATGACTTTCAAATCATCTACAAAAAGGGGAAGCTAAATTTTGTTACATATACACTCTCAAGAAAGGATGAAGATGTGGAAGCATTGCTTTGTGACATTTCTATTATCCAATAAGATTGGATAACCAAAGCAAGGGATGAATGGAAGAAGGATGAAGAAGTGTAGAGGATCATTCAAAAGTTAGTGCAAGATCCTAGTACATATGATACATTTAGTTGGAAAAATGACTCCTTATGGTACAAAGGTCGCTTATATATTTGTAAGAATTCCAAACTCAAAAAAAAGATTCTTTTGGAATTACACACTTCTCCTTTAGGAGGACACTCAAGATTCTTAAAAACTTATCACAAGGTGAAGAGGGAATTTGTTTTGGATGGCCTTAAATCTAATATTCAAAATATTGTTGTGGAATGTTTGGTTTACGACAAAAATAATGTTGAGACAATTAAGACCCCAGGTCTTCTACAACCTTTATCCATTCCAAGTCAATGTTGGGAGGATATTTCAATGGATTTTATCACAGGTTTACCTAAGTCCGAAAGAAAGAGTTTCTTCATGGTCGTAATTGATAGAATTACCAAGTATGCACACTTTTGTGCATTATATCAACCATTTAAAGAAAGTAAAATTGCTACTACATTTATGGAAACAATTCAAAATCTAAATGGAAACCCAAATATTATTGTAAGTGACAAAGATCCCATTTTTACAAGAAATTTTTTGATGAAATTATTTTCTTGTTTGGGTACTCAACTAGTTCATAGCTCATCTTATCACCCTCAATGTGATGGTCAAACTGAGATAGTGAATAAATGTTTGGAAGGATATCTTCGTTATTTTTTATCTGATAAGCAAGCAAAATGGGTCAAGTAGTTACCTCTCGCTTAATGGTGGTATAACACTTCCTTCCATATTGCAGCTAAAATGACCCCATTTATGGTACTTTATGGATATCATCCACGATCCATCACATCTTTTTTAAGAGATAATTCTAAGGTTAAAGTAGCAGAAGATAACATTGAGCATCAACAAGAAGTTCTCCAACTGTTAAAGTATAACCTAAATTTGGCACAAAATCGAATGAAACAACAGGCAGATCAACATTGCAATGAGAGGAGTTTTGATGTAAGAGACTGGGTATTTTTACGGCTACAACCATACAAACAAATGTCCCTCAAGAAAGATAAGAAGGATAATAAATTATCACCAAAGTACTATGGTCCTTACAAGGTGTTGCAAAATATTGGTACTATGGCATACAAATTGGAGCTTCTTGCTTCCTCGCGAGTGCATCCAGTTTTCTATGTTTCATGCTTAAAGAAGATTCTAGGTGACAAAATTCCACTTCAAATAATATTTCCAGAACTTTATGAGGAAAGAAAAATCATATTGGAACCCGAAGCAGTCATGGAAACAAGAACTTGACACCTACGAAATCGATCAATTTCAGAGTATCTCATCAACTGGAAGAACTTACCCACTAAATATTTTACATCTGAGGATGGGAATGTCATACAAAAGAATCCGAAGCTACCCAATCACTGAGGAAAACACTTTTTTTAAGGAGAGGATCATGTTAGGTCACTATATTACTAGTATAAACCCTTATTGTTGTCAGTGTAACCCCCTTAATTTTATTGTTGTACCCCTATAACCCCAATATTGTTATTATTCTTCCCTTATATTATTATTTTTAGGTCAGCTAGGATTATATTGTGACCCCATGGAATCCTATATATAGAAGGATGTTTTTTCATTTGTATCATCCAAGAATTGTTCATTTATGTAATGTAAAGGAGGTTTCCCCCTTGAAGTGGCTTATTTCTAAGGCACTGATCTCTCTTTTCTTCGATTTTTGGAGTTTATTTCATAAAAAAAAATTAGAGAAACATAAATAATAGAGGTGCTGCAAATAATATTGAACATGATTAAAGTATATAAATAAATTACAAATCCCAGTTGGGGATTGAATATCCAGTAACTAAATTTATGTAACACCGCTAGTTTTAGGTTTTTCAAGCTAGACATTTGAACTTAAGTCCAAAAGGGGAATGGACCCCAATGGAAAATTATTGTGTGGATGTAGTTAATTAATTATTTATGAAAAATAAATAAAATGTTTTGTATGCACTATGACCAAATGAGATTTTGAGATCACTTGCTAAATACATGAGGTATGGAAAGAGGCTAAGACTTTCTCCAAAAATCTTTCAAAAAGCCTTGAAAGAATTTATTTCTAATTTAGATTTTTGAGGAAAAATCTAAATTTCCCCAATGATGAGGAAAGTAGTTGGGAAGAGGTAAAAAGATGGAAAAGCAGAAAGAAGCTTTAAAGTCTCTAAATAAGGGAAGCTTAGGCAAACAAGAATAAAAGCATCCTGTAATTATCGCCGCAGAATTAGAAACAGGCTTTGGGAGAGCATAAGCTTAAATAAGCTACTTCAGAATAGATTGAGGTCGGTCTGTTCTGGGAGAGGATCTCAGCTCGGGGGTGAGTTTTGGAGACAGAGAAACTCTAAGGTTGGGAGGATTGGTCATAGAAAATTTTTGGTATGCACATATGTTTTATGATATTCTTTTATAAATTTTTTTTTGAACTGTTCATATATTATATGTATTTGACCAATAATAATGACATGTTATAAATAAGAAATCCCTACATTTAACAGAGTAGGTTAGAAGAAATAAATCTTCTAAATTCTGTATAGTTGTAGTAATATAATATATGGGAGAATATCAGCCACAATCTCTAAACCTGTTGTAGGTCTAAATCTGGAGATATGTATTACTTCCATATACCATAAAATATCATAATTTAAATCTGCTTCTATAGTTAAAGTTAGAATCTATAAATAAGAAATTATGAAGTTAATAAGATTTGGAAATAACAAATGTTAGAGATATAATTCAAAGAATAATACAACATATTATTAACATGTAACTCGTTAATGAAAGCAAAAAATAAATCGACACAAACTCTATTAGTATCAGAAAAAGAATTTTGTTATAAATCTAATAGTGATAATTCTCCCTAACTTACTTAGAGTATTTTAAAAAGATAAACTGAACATAACTATTGTAAGCAGAAATTTTAAATAAGCAAACATAAATTTTATTCTGTACAGTAAAGACTAAATTATTGATTTAGTCTTCAAAACATATTAGTATAAATATATTATTCTATGTTTCTATTAAATGCAGGGTTATGGAATACAAATTCAAAAATTAATGTATAGTTCTTGTACAGAAATGAACAAGAATATAATTGACTTCAGAAAATTAGTATAAACTGTTATATATATTAGAAAATCAAATACTATTGCTCTCTAAAAATTTACAAAGATGCAAATCTCCTGGAATAAGTGGTATTCCAAAATTTTATTATAGAACTACCCTACTGATAATTCATTATATCTTATGAAATCTAATATAATTCTTTATGCCAAAAATGCGGCATTAAGAAATAGTGAAATTATGAGTGTATGCCTAATATGATGAAAATAAAAATAATTTTCATAGGGTATACACAAAATATATATCCTACTATAAAAATTACACGGTAAAAGTGAATTTTTCTTAGATAATTAAGAATTAAAATGACTTATCTTTTGATCTAGTAGTAAAAAGATAAAGATAACATTCGGTAATATAGTATTAATAAAAGAGAGTGACTGATAAATATATATCAGAAGAAATAAATTCAATTTGGATAAACCAAGCAATATCTGTATATATATAGAACAAAATGTTTAATTATATGGAAAAAATATCATCAATATTAGCCTAGAAGAAATATATAAAGTAATAGTCTGAAACCGAACAACTCTCTAAATGTGTGAGAGTATTATTATAATTCATATACATCTGCCGAGCAATAGCAAAGAATGCTAGAGTGTATAAAAAAATTAAGAACTAAAATAAATACCGTTCGGTCTTCAAAGCCAATAAATAGGAGAAACGTTGCTAGACCAACCTGTATATGAGCAACAGAAATGTATGGAAGAAAAAATTTAGGAAAAGGGGTCGAGGATAGAATAATACCTGCAATCAAAATTAAAACGGAAATTAATTTCATATATGAGAAAAAAAAATTAAGAGTTAAACAAAAACGTTGAAACAATGTTGTCTAGTAAGCCAAATAGGGCCACGATTTACCTAAAGAAAAAAGGAGGTTGGATTTCATCTCTAGTTCTAGTCGTAGAGACAAATGGAACCACAAAATGAGAATACTAACAGTAAATGGAAAAATACCCAATCAGTTCCAGGGGTTCAAAAACCCAACTAGTTAAAGAGAGAAAATCAAAGACGTGAAGTCTTAAATGAACAGTTTATCTACAAATAAAAATGAAAGTAATAAATATGAGAAAATGTTAACATTCAACTATTATAAACGAATAGGTAAATCTGTTGAAATGATAAACGAATATCACCAGAGAAAATCTCTGATAAATAATGGAGATACGGAAGCTTACAAGCTAAATTTATTTACAAAGAAAGCAATTAATTTAAAAACGTAATTGACTGAAACATTCCTCAGTGAATTTCATAGTCAAGCGATAAGAAAAAATGAAAGTGATAAAAATACCCAATTCGTAAATGGAATTCAAACACTGGGTGAATAACACAAATCAAAATTACATGTGAAATAGCTCAAGCATCGAACTCGGATAGCGGAGCTCTGTTAACACTATGAATTTATCCAAATATCAGTCATGGAGTAGAGGAGAAATTGTTATGCTTGCCAGAAAGAAACCTCGGAGAAGAATAGAATATAGAAATTGTCGTGTTAAATAGAGAGGGTCGTCTTCAAACCCTAATTACATCTATCGCTACACTTGGCAAAGATCTGCCGACTCTCGAGTAGATCGAGAAGTATTAAAACCATATGCTCATTAAAATGTCGTAGTACCAGAGTAGATGGTATCAATTAAACCAAAACTCAGTTATGTGACATGTTTGAATAAAAAATTATTTGTTATGGGCTCGAGGAACAGAGCCGTAACTTGACTTCAATGCATATGCACAATTCTAGATCGACGAGGCAGAGATAGATAATGTATGTCAATAAACCAAATCACTATACTATAATTCAAACGGGAATATCAATATTAATGTTCAATGTTAAGTTAAGAATTATAAAGATGTGTCTTTCATAACTTAATTATCATCAAAGCAAATCTTACCATTATCGTGGATAGGACTGTTGGTTCCAATTCATATAAACGTAATGTTGTCATAATTACATTGGATTGTATAAAAGCCACTAGTAGTAACGTTATATATGATTACTGCGGAGGTCATTACGTAATGTTTGATATGTCAAATGTAACATATAATCAAGTTATATGGAACATGAGTCCCATAAATAAATGAATCAGGGCAATAAAACTAAATGGGAATTGAGAAATAAGAGTATAAATGCCATAAGATCTTATGCGATGTAAATCATAATGGTAGTTTCAAAGAAATCTTATGTTATAAAATAAAACCAATACTTCGTATATATAAACCTAGGATGACTAGAATAAATTCTCATCAATAGGATGATTGTTAAGTTAAAGGTAAGCATTCTCTTGCTGAAGTGAGTATTAATTTATGAAAGAATAAATGGATAGAAAAATATGAAGTAATAATGTATATATAGATAGGTGTATATACATTTGTTAAAAAGACAAATAAATTAAGTGAAAATGGGATTTTGTAAAGTGGAAATAATATATGGCTGAGATATTATTCAACTAAGAATAAAGTTAGAATAATTATATAAATTGAAAAAAAAAAAATTTGAGGGAATTGAGATACATTACAAATGGTATTAGAGCTCATGTTAGAAAACACTGGGCTGTTGTTGTGCTCACTGTATAAATTATATTTTTTTTGGTTACTGATGTTGTTTTGTTTAGTGTACAAAGGTACTGAAACTGAAAAGTCAATGGCTGAAGGAGAGAAAAATTATGTTGATCTGGGTGATGAAGATAACACGCCAGATCCCAACGCTCCTTTGATGGCTATGTTGCATAGGTTGCAACTGGATAAGGCTAAGCTAAGAATCCAAAATGACAGGTTGTCATTAGGTAGTGAGGAGCAGGAAAAGCTGATAAGACAACTGACTTCGCGGAACAACCAAGAAGGTGAGGGTTCCGGAAGGACGAGAAAAGGAAAGTTCTCAGATGATTCTAAGGAAGATGACACTACTAGACATCAGTCTAAATAGAAGAAGGAATTACAGGGGGAATTCCGAAAAATTAAACCACCCTCCTATGATGGAGAGAAGGAGGAAGATGCTGAGGCATGGCTGTTGAATATGATTAAGTATTTTCAGGTCTACGAATATGAAAGAAATTTGAAGGCTAGATTAGCTATATACCAGTTGCAAGGTAAGGCTACCTTGTGGTGGGAGGAGACAAAAATGGTTCATGCCATTGATGAAAAAATAGTGACTTGGGAAGATTTCCAAGTCAATTTTAAAAATTGTTATTTTAACAAAAGCTATTATGATGATAAAGCAAAGGAGTTTCACGAACTCAGATTGGGACAACTTACCATAGATGAGTTTGTCACCAAGTTTACAAATCTGCTAAGTTATGTTCCTTATATTCATGAAGAGAAAGCGAAGGTACAAAGGTTTTTGAACTATTTACCCACTGTGTACAAGGAGAAAATAGAGTTCGATAATCCAAAAACTGTGGATGAAGTGGTGAGGAAAGTTAGACTATTCTATCAGCAGTTTAAAGGAAATAGTGAACATGAGAAAAGCTAGGTAAACAATGATGAATTCAAAGGAAAGAATAAGAAACTAGCTTACTTGAAGAACTTTGGTAGGGATCATCAGCAAAAGAAATTTAACAAGCCAAAGGAATGTCAAACTGCACAATCCCAAGTTGGTTCAAAGAAAGTAAATGTGGATACTAAAAAGGAAGGAACAGTTAAGTTGCAAGAGCCTTTGAAATGTTGGGGTTGCGGAGAACCCCATCTGTTGAGGGACTGCCCACACAAAAATATTCAAATGGTTCTGAGAGATAGAGAAGCTACCACAGTGAATGATATAGCAAGGAACATACCCACTATTAGTACAACCTTGGAGAACCGACAAGCAGAACATTAGTCTACTATGGTCGAGATGGAAGGTAAAATATCTGACCAATTTGTTACTGTTGTAATTGATTTGGGTGCTTCTTTGAGTTATATTAGTCCACATGTTGTAGAAAAATTTAAACTCAGAATATACAAGTTTCAACAGCCTTGGTTAGTACAATTAGCTACTGGAACTAAACGCAAAGTAACACATAAGCTACCTAAAATAGCTATTAAATTGACTGAGTATTAAACAAAATTTGATTTAAACATTCTACCATTATGTTCTTATGATTTATTGATAGTAATGGATTGGATAGAAAAGAAAAATACCATGCTGAATTGTTGGGACAAAACTTTGCACTGTATAGATGATGAAGGAAAATCATTCATATTAAAAGAGAAACCAAAACCAATCTCTGTAAGACAAATATCAGCTCTGCAATTAAAAAGAACAGCTAGAAAAGGATATCAAGTATATGTTGTACATGTTGAATAATTATGACAGAAACCCAAAGAAAACCTGCTAGACACTTTACTAGTGGTAAGAGAATTTAAGGAAGTTTTTCCAGATGAGATTCCTCATCTTCCCCCCAAAAGAGAGATTGATTTTTCAATCGATTTGGTCCCAAGCGCAATACCCGTTTCCAGAGCCCCTTACCAGATGAGCCCCCCTGAACTCATGGAATTAAAAATGCAATTGCAAGAATTGCTGGATAAAGGTTACATCAGACCGAGTGTACCTCCTTGGGGAGCACCGGTGCTGTTCGTGAAAAAGAAGGATGGAACCTTCAGAATGTGCATTGAATACCGTCAACTGAATAAGTCGACAATAAAAAACAGGTACCCATTTCCCCGACTAGATGACCTTTTTTTATCAGGTGAGAGGGGCTTCAGTATTTTCTAATATTGATCTGAGGACTGGTTATCACCAACTCAGAATTAAGGAGTAGGATATCAGTAAACAACTTTTTGAACCAGGTATGGGCGCTACAAATTTGTAGTCCTACCTTCTGGTTTGACAAATTCCCCTGCCACTTTTATGTGCTTAATGAAAAACGTTTTGAACAAGTACTTAGATAAATTCGTACTAGTGTTCATAGACGATATTCTAGTCTATTCAAAGAGTGAGGCAAAACATAAGGAACACCTTAGAATTGTGTTACAGACTCTTAATGAGAATCAGTGATATGCCAAGTTTAACAAATGTGAATTTTATAAGGATAAAATTGAATATCTAGGCCATATCATTTCTGGACAAGGATTTACTGTTGATCCTGAAAAGATAAAATCCATAAGAGAGTGGCCTGTGCCTACTGATGTATTAGCAGTAAGGTCATTTATGGGGATTGCAGAATATTATGGAAGGTTTGTAGAAATATTTTCCACAATAGCATACCCCATAACTTCACTACAAAGGAAGGGTACCAAATTTGAGTGGACTGAAAAATGCTAAAACAACTTTGAACAATTAAAACTAAAACTTACTACAGCCCCTATACTGAAGATTGCAGATCCTGACAAAGAGTTCGTTGTGTGTACGGATGCATGTAGAGAGGGATTGGGAGGAGTTTTGTTGCAACAAAATTCTGTTATTGTATATGAATCTAGAAAACTTAAGAAACATGAACAAAATTATAGTGTATATGATCTGGAATTGGCTGCTGTAATTCATGCCTTGAAGATGTGGCGACACTATCTTCTTGGAAAAAAATTACATTGATGACAGATCATATTAGTCTCAATTATTTCTTTTCTCAAACAAATTTGAATGCTCGACAAGCCAGATGGCGGTATTTTTTGATTGAATTTGATATGGACATAAAACATATCAAAGGGAAAGAAAACAAAATTTATGATGCTCTAAGAAGAAATGCTTGCCAAAACATAAGCAGCATAGGGAGTAGTGCTAGTTTTGACTTAGAAAAACTAGTTAAAAAAGTAGCAGATCAAGATCCCAATTATGAGAATCTACAAGTGAAAACACTGGAAAAAGAAATGTCTGAATATACCGAAAACCAGGAAGGGTTGATCTACTATAGAAACAGATTTTACATCCCCAATGTGGATTGTTTAAAAAAAGAAATCCTAGATGAATATCATAAACAGCCATATTCAGGATATCCTGGATATCAGAAAATGCTTACAGCCTTGAAAAAGAAATTGTTTTGGCCAGGAATGAAAAATGATGTAGAAAACTATTTAGCTAGATGCATGGAATGTCAACTAGTCAAAGTTGAACATCAGCATCTAGCTGGTCTTTTAAATCCCTTGCCAATAGCAAAATGGAAATGGGACACTGTTTCTATAGATTTTATAACCGGGTTACCTAGAACAAAGTACCAGCATGACTTAGTGATGGTAGTGGTAGATACTTTAACAAAGGCTGCACACTTCATACCTGTAAAATCTACTTTTGGGACAACCCAAGTAGCAAATGTGTTCCTAAAAGAAATAGTAAGGCTACATGGGGTGCCAAAAATGATTAGTTTCGATAGAGACACTAAGTTTACAACTGCCTTCTGGAAAGGTCTGTTTGGGGGCATGGGCACTAAATTGAATTTTAGTACTACTTATCACCCTTAGACCAATGGTCAAATAGAGAGAACAAATCAGATTTTGGAGGATATGCTGAGAATGTATGTGATGGATAGGCCATCAAAATGGGAGGACTATTTACATTTAGTCAAATTTGTTTATAATAATAGCTATCAATATTCCATCAAAATGAGTCCATTTGAAGCACTCTATGGAAGAAAATGTCATACTCCTTTAAGTTGGAGCCAACCTGAAGATAAGCTAGTACTGGGGCCAGATACTCTACAAGAAATGGAAAGGATTGTCAAACAAATACAGAGAAACATCAAGAGAGAATAAGATCAACAGAAAAGCTATGCCGATAAGAAGAGAGTGCACTGAGAGTTCAAAGTTGGTGATCATGTGTATCTATGTATTAAACCCAAAAAGAGCACACTTTATGCTGGAAGTTGTGCAAAATCGCCTCCTAGATATTGTGGGCCTTTTGAGGTGTTAGAAAGGGTGGGACCAGTGGCTTATAAACTGGCCTTATCGCCCCATGTTAAAGTTCATGACGTGTTTCATGTTTCGTTATTAAAAATATATGTACATGATGCTACTCATATTGTTTATTGGAATGTGATACAGGTGGAACTAGAAGGGGAGTTCCTTCCAGAGCCACTTCAAATATTAGAGCGGGAAGAAATTGAATTGAGAAATCGAACAGTAGCCAGAGTAATGGTGTAATGGAAGCATTTTACTACTGAAGAAGCTACATGGGAAAGAGAAGCTAGGATGATGGAAAGATATCCATATCTATTTTCGAAATAACCTCTAGTAGTTAGATGTTAACACCGAGGACGGTGTTTGTTTTCAGAGGGGGAATATGTAACACCCATAATTTTATGCTTTTCAAGTTATACATTTGAACTTAAGTCCAAAAGGTGAGTGGACCCCAATGGAAAATTATTGTGTCAATGTAGTTAATTAATTATTTATGATTTTAAATAAAATGTTTTGTGTGCAATATGACCAAATGAGATTTTGAGATCACTTGAAAAATCCATGAGGTATGGAAAGAGGCTAAGAATTTCCCCAAACATCTTTCAAAAATCCTTGAAAGAATTTATTTCTAATTTATATTTTTGAGGAAAAATATAGATTTCCCCAATGATGAGGAAAGTAGTTGGGAAGAGGTAAAAAGCTGGAAAAGCAGAAAGCAGCTTTAAAGTCCCTAAATAAGGGAAGCCTGAGCAAACAGGAATAAAAGCATCCAGTAATTCTGGACGCAGAATTAGGAATAGGCTTTGGGGAGAGCATAAGCTTAAATAAGATACTTCAGAACAGAGTGAGGTTGGTCTATTCTGGGAGAGGATCTCAACTCAGGGGTGAGTTCTGCAGACAGAGGAACTTTAAGGTTGGGACGATTGGTCATAGAAAAAATTTGGTATACACATATGATTTATGATATTCTATTATAAATTTTGTTTTGAACTGTTCATATATTATATGTATTTGACCAATAATAATGACATGTTATAAATAATAAATTCCTACATTTAACAAAGTAGGTTAGAAGAAATAAATATTCTAAATTCTGTATAGTTGTAGGAATATAATATATGGGAGAATATGAGCCAGAATCTATAAACCTATTGTAGGTCTAAATCTGGAGATATGTATTACTCCCATATACCATAAAATATCATAATTTAAATCTGCTTCTATAGTTAAAGTTAGAATTTATAAATCAGAAATTATGAAGTTAATAAGATTTGGAAATAACAAATGCTAGAGATATAATTCAAAGAATAATACAACACATTATTAACATGTAACTGGTTAATGAAAGCAGAAAATAAATCAATACAAACTCTATTAGTATCAGAAAAGGAATTCTGTTATAAATCTAATAGTGATAATTCTGCCTAACTTACTTGGAGTATTTTAAAAAGATAAACTGAACATGACTATTGTAAGCAGAAATTTTAGATAAGCAAACAGAAATTTTATTCTATATAGTAAATACTAAATTATTGATTTAGTCTTCGAAACATATTAGTATAAATATATTATTCTATGTTTCTATTAAATGCAGGGTTATGGAATACAAATTTAGAAATTATATGTATAGTTCTTGTACAAAAATAAACAAGAATATCACTGACTTCAGATAATTAGTATAAACTATTATATATATTAGAAAATCAAATAGTATTACTCTCTAAAAATTTACAAAGATGACAATCTCCTGAAATAAGTGGTATTCCAAAATTTTATTATAGAACTACCATACTGATAATTCATTATATCTTCTGAAATCTAATATAATTTTTTATGCCAAAAATGTGGCATTAAGAAATAGTGAAATTCTGAGTGTATGTCTAATATGATGAAAATAAAAATAAGTTTCATAGGGTATAAACAAAATATATATCCTACTATCAAAATTGCATGGTAAAACTAAATTGTTCCTAAATAATTAAGAATTAAAATGACTTATCTTTTTATCTAGTAGTAAACAGATAGAGATAACATTCAGTAATATAATATTAATAAAAGAGAGTGACTGATAAATATATATCAGAAGAAATAGATTCGATTTGGATAAACCAAGCAATATCTGTATATATACAGAACAAAATGTTTAATTATATGGAAAAACTATCGTCAATATTAGCCCAGAAGAAATATATAAAGTAACAGTCTGAAAGCGAACAACTCTCTAAACGTATGAGAGTATTATTATAATTCATATACACTTGCCGAGCAATAGAAAAAAACGCTAGAGCGTATAAAAAAATTAAGAACTAAATTAAACACCATTCGGTCTTCAGAGTCGATAAATAGGAGAAATGTTGCTAGACCAACCTGTATATGAAGAAACAGAAGCATATTTAGTTGGTGAATACGTAAATGTATGGAAGCAACAAGTTAGGAAAAGGAGTCGAGGATAGAAGAATACTTGCAATCAAAATTAAAACGGAAATTAATTTCATATATGAGAAAAAAAAATTTAAGAGTTAAACAAAAACGTTGAAATAATGTTGTCCAGTAAGCCAAATAGGGCCACAATTTACCTAGAGAAAACGTGAGGTTGGATTTCATCTCTAGTTCTAGCCGTAGAGACAAATGGAACCACGAAATGAGCATACTAACAGTAAATGGAAAAATACCCAATCAGTTCCAGGGGTTAAAAAACCCAACTAGTTAAAGAGAGAAAATCAAAGACGTGAAGTCTTAAATGAACAATTTATCTACAAATAAAAATGAAAGTAATAAATATGAGAAAATTTTAACAGTCAACTATTATAAATGAATAGGTAAATCTGCAGAAATGATAAACGAATATCACCAGAGAAAATTTGTTATAAATAATGGAGATACGCAAGCTTATAGGCTAAATTTATTTACAAAGAAAGAAATTACTTTAAAAATGTAATTGAATGGAACATTCCTCAGTGAATTTCATAGTCAAGCGATGAGAAAAACTAAAAATGATAAAAATACCCAATTCATAAATGGAATTCAAACATTGGGTGAATAACATAAATCGAAATTACCTGCGACATAGCTCGAGCATCGAACTCGGATAGAGGAGCTCTGTTAACACTGTGAATTTGTCCAAATATCAGTCATGGCGTAGAGGAGAAACTGTTACGCTTGCCAGAAAGAAACCTCAGAGAAGAATGGAAGATAGAAATTGTCGTGTTAAATAGAAAGGGTCGTCTCCAAACCCTAATTACATCTATCGCTACACTTGGCAAATATCTACCGACTCTCTAGTAGATCGAGAATGAAACGATTGATATATCAAAACCCTAAGTTCATTAAAACGCCGTAGTACCAGAGTAGATGGTATCAATTAAATCGAAACTCATTTATGTGACATGTTCGAATAAAAAACGATTTGTTATGGGCTCAAGGAATAGAGCCATAACTTGAATTCAATGCATATGTACAATTGTAGATCGACGAGGCGAAGATAGATAACATATGTCACTAAACCAAATCACTATACTATAATTCAAACGAGAATATCAATATTAATGTTCAATGTTAAAGTAAGCATTATAAATATGTGCCTTTTATAACTTAATTATCATCAAAGCAAATATTACCATTATCGTGCATAGGACTGTTGGTTCCAATTCATATGAACGTAATGTTGTGATAATTACATTGGATTGTATAAAAGCCACCAATAGTAACATTATATATGATTACTGCGGAGGTCATTACATAATGTTTGATATGTCAAATGCAACATATAATCAAGTTATATGGAACATGAGTCCCATAAATAAATGAGTTAGGGCAATAAAACTATATGGGAATTGAGAAATAAGAGTATAAATGCCATAAACTCTTATGCGATGTAAATCATAATGGTAATTTCAAAGAAATCTTATGTTATAAAATAAAACCAATACTTTGTATATATAAACCTATGATGAGTAGAATAAAGTCTCATCAATAGGATAATTGTTAAGTTAAAGGTAAGCATTCTCTTGCTAAAGTGAGTATTAATTTAGGAAAGAATAAATGGATAGAAAAATATGAAGTAATAATGTATATATACAAAGGTGTATATACATTTGTTAAGAAGACAAATAAATTAAGTGAAAATGGGAATTTGTAAAGTGAAAATAATATATAGCTGGGATATTATTCAACTAAGAACAAAGTTAGAATAATTATATAAATCGAAAAAAAAAAATTGAGGAAATTAAGGTATATTACAATTTCATAGTATTCGAAATTTCCAACCGAAAGGAATTTTCGTTAATCAAAATGGAGAATATTTCTCACACAGATTCGAATTAATAACTATGATAAAAACTTACAACATTCATAAAATAATTGATGTAAGTGATATACCATAGTGGATTTCGTAAACTACTTTATGTATCCTTATGAAAAAAAAGAGATTCGAGAACAAGATTTCTTACCAGAGCCAAATCTGAAGTATATCGTATACGCTGGTGCAACTGAACTATTATCGAAACTCAAAATCGAATTGAACATAAATGATACAGTTCGATCACAGAAATTTATAAAACAGAGAGAAATGTAAATTCCATGTAATAAAAATTATATACTATAGTGCCAAGAAAAACTATGAGAGAAAGCTAAACGCTGAGGGGCATCGTATTTCTTTCAACCAAGACTGAAAAAACGAGACATAAATTTGGTGAAAATGCAAGAAATACAAAATATACATAAAAGCTTTCAAAGAGGAATGCAAACGTTTTAAATCGATAACAATGGTGGAGATAATAACGATAAAAATGAAGAATAACTTTCGGTTATGAACCCAATTTATTTCTGCGGAATACAATTCCTAAATTCCAAAAATTAAATAGAAATATTACGAGTTTGGGGAGTTCATAAATATTCCTAGGAATCTTGATATTGTCATCTTGCCGGGTTGCAATATTACGGTGAGGAAAAAAACGAAGTCCGCATCAAGACACTTCAGAGGGAGGCCGAAAATAAAATCTCTCTTTCGGGATGAACTTCTTGACATTTGGGAGGTCCCTATTTTTTCCGCTGATGATCCGAGGGTGGATAGAGCTTGTGAGCCTCCTTGGGTCTCCAAATGATTTTCGCTGCCTTCTTCAGATCATGTGGCATGGGCGAATAGGTTTTTTTTTGCAGATGGCTTTATATGATTCTATCATGGTTTTTATGGTTCATCTATATGCCCCACTTCATATGCTGCTATGGTATATGCCGTGGGACGTCTGGCTGATCAATGGAGTGGTTCTTATTGTCATGACTCGAGTGGGTTCACATCTACGGATTTGGTTGATCCGCCATTTCTGTTTCTTTGATTTGGTGGATAGGGGTACACTTCTACTGTGTTGGACTGACCCCATGATATGTATATGTTTCTCATTTCTCTCCATGCTGCTTGATTATGAGTCTCATGTGATGGGTATGTTTTGCGAGATCACATTATTTTTTATTTTAGAGGCAATGTTGCATATTTTTGGAAGTGATTACTCACTACACTTCTTACGCTGTATTATGCACTATTTTTTATTTATCATGATATAAAACAATGTCTTTTTTCTTTCTGAGAGAAAAAAAAAAAAAAAACAAAACAAAACTTTGGGAGTCCATTTAATAAGATACAAATCCAGAATGAAATTGAATTGTTTTTTAATGTTATGGAAAAAGGATAACAAAAAACCACACATAGAATTTAACAAATTATTACCTCAAAAATAGCCAAGAAGGAATCAATCGAAGACAAAGAGAAATGTAGAAATTGTACATAAACTGTGAGCCTATATAATTACCAAAAAATTATAAGTAAATTGGGAATGGAAAAGAAGTAATTACGAGAGAAACTACAAGCCAAATAAATACTGAAACTTCCATCAATGCAGAAAACCGATAATTAAAGGTTCCTTACCTGAAATGAAACTTTACAACGCTGGTTGGAGAGGTCATACAAAACTTAGAATAGAAAAAACGAGGGCATAACAATAACACCCTTATCGTGCTCGCTGAAATTTATTGAATAAACCTCATAAGAGGTATATCTCTGCGCAGGGAGCTCTCAAAATGAAACGCAGACAAAATGAAATCGTAAATGAAAATCGTAGTCATTCAACATGTGGAGGACTGAGGAGAAAACTCCACCGTCACTGAGAAAGCACCGTTACTGAGAAAGCAGATCTGTCATACAAGTGTCTCAAGATTTAAATGGACCCATGTGATCGTCAGGTTCAAAAAGGACTATCATTAAAATGGTGAACTGAACGAAAAGATAAAGTAGGGTGAGAATTAGCGTATTCTGGTACTATCCCATCATATCTACCAGTGATGGTTAATTTCATTTAATTAAATGAACCACAAATGTAAGAAAGGAGTTAATAAATATGAATACCATATCCATCATTCCTAATTCGCATCATAAAGGAAATGCAACTAAACTTCATTCTAAATATAAACTATGGTAATTCGAATTCAGCATAAGGAAAGGTTTCTTATTCTTCGTAACAATTTAGTGGAAGTCTAGAGTAAACATTATGACTAGATTGATATATGTGCCCTTTGGGGAATGACGTATATTATCATGTAAGATATATATTCCTGGCATTCATAAATCGAGAGGTAATTATTACACTATACGTAACTTATTATATCAATAAAGCATAAAAGAATAATGTAGGAATGTATAGGTTGTGAAAAATGAAATTTAAATTTCATAAATAGGTATGAGCATAACCTTTAGTGGTTTAGATATATATATTGTGGGTAATGTATATATTTTCGAAAATGAAATAATAATACTAGCTAGAAGTTATAATTGATAAACTATAACTTTAATACAACAAAAATTAAGTTGTGGAAAAGTTTTAAGAGAAAGTATAAGGGATAAAATACACTTTATTATATTAAAGATAAAATTATAGTCCAAGGTTATAACTAAGGTGAGTTATGACATTACTAGGAAGAGGAAATAACTAAATTGAATTAAAAATTAGTTTAAATACATAGGACAACTATGTATACAAATCAAAGGAAGAGGAATTTTTTTCTAAATAAATGGAAGAGATATCTTTAAAAAGTTCAGGGTAATGAATGTAGGTTATAAAATAACATTAAGGAATAAATTATAATATAGAGTTGAGGGAGGAAAAAAATTCAAAACATAAACAATGTGTAAGATTGTATTATTAGTGGGAAATGTTAATGACGAAAATTTTAGAAAAGATCATTGATCAGTACCCGAATTTACTATAATTTTTTTTTTTTTTTGGGTTAATTAGAGTTAAGAAAAATAATTAAAAGAAATAAGAAAAATAATTAAAATAAATCTCCAATATTAAGCCAATTTTTTTCAAATGGTTAATATAATTACGATTCTTATCCACAAAATATGTAACCTAAATCCAACTCATGGATTTTGAGAAACACAAAAATCGATGTAGATGACATTGTCTCTTTTCTAAAAAACCATGAAGCATTGTTATTTGAAATTCAGTGAGTTTATTCATGTCATCCTCATACATCTCCTATAAAAGTTTTATGGTAAAGGGGTACAAGGTTTAAGAGATATGAAGAAAATACGTTGACTATGTGAAAGCTCAGCGCATTCAGTGAATTTCTCCAAAAGCGCAACGTTACAAGTTTATATTACCTTCGACCATCCTATAAACTATTGAAACTACTAGGCTAGTGTGAAGCGGTCCATACAATGTTGTAAACTTGAGATAAATCCTCTAGCCCAAAAAAAAAACTTCAAACTTCAAAATATTTCCTTGTAGCAAAAGCACAACATAGTTGCGCAACACAAATTTTGTGATTATAAAGACTTCGTGACACATTTTATTTTAGAATGGACACTACAACTCATGACCACAAACTCATGATGTGATACCACTTATTTGTCTAAATGATTCTTTAGACTTTATCTTTAGAAGATCATGAATAAATTTCACAACTTGACCAAAATACATAGAAAGACCAAATTGACTTTGATTACTAAAGTATATGACTCTAGCAGCCTCATCCGGAGTACCCAAACTAAGACTACCAACCAATAACATGAGACACCACCATATCCAATCCAAATACAAACATCCTTCCACAAAAAACATGAAAGTCGCATACCACCATCAGAATATAACAAATGATATTAGTGAAAATAATAGATACCTCACATGGAAACACACAACCATGACCATAAGATGTTGTTATAACACAAATAGTAAGGTAACATCGACGATCATGGCATAAGCTCAACTAAAATATTTATGGGTAAAACTAGTCTTTGCCGCCTACCATCCATGCTCACTAATCGTTATCTCAAGATGAAATCTTATTCAAAAACTTTATACTAGAGAGAATAGAATCCATTAGGTCCCCACCATATCATTCACAAGAAATGTGACTCTCCACATGAACCAGTCAAGCAAAAAATTTATCTAAGTAGAGCCTCTAGTTCCTAAGAATCATCTTAACATCCTCAAGAGGGGTGAAAATATTTCACTTATCTATTTGCTTGTCATTCAATACCAATCCTAGTAAATTCTTCATTTTCTAATGAATTTATACTGATTTTAAATCTTGTTTTCGTCTACCCCTAGTATGCCCAACATCTAACACCCAAACTGACATATCCTTTAGGAGATCATAGTTCCAAAGAGATTTAATTTCCTCTCATACTTTCATCTCAAGCTCAAATATTTCCTTCTATGTTTCAGGTGGAACTACATTGAAATAATTTTACACTGAATCATTGGAGAAGACCCTTACCCCTCGCTTCCCTCGAAAGTCTCTTCCATTATCTCCCTTCATACTCCTCATCCTCTACCTTGGCAGCATCATCGAGTGTTGAGGGATATAATTAATATCACTATAGGGTCTTCATATACCTACAAGAGGGCATAGTTATTGAATTTTCCCACTATCAACAATACTAAGAAACTAGAAAACCATATCATCACAAAAATAGAAAACATAATATTTAACCTCGGATGCAGACTCACAAGGGTGGAGAAAAATACTTCCTATCCTAGAGAAATTTCACTCTTGGCCATTGAACACAAAATATTCCACAATGGGACAAATAAAATTTCACACCCAGGGGATATAGACCATTACCTAGTTCCCACCCCCAACAACTACCTAGTAGTACTAATAAATCGACATACTCTGACCCTTGCAAATATTTCTAGCTATATTAAACCGAACCTTCCTTACATGCAGAGAGATGAAGCTAAAAAAAACCTACAATGACCTACCCTAACAATCTCTACAATATCCTTAGACAACAAAATTCTAGTAATCCACATAGACTCAGACTCTAGACCCTTGAGAACAAATTTTCTCTAATAATTAAATAATAAACCCAAGTAGAACAAAGATGAAATTAGGAGGAGAAAATGAATCTTACGAATTGAAAACTCCACCAGGTCCTCTGCATTGACAATAAATATGAGCCAAATTTACTACACAACTCATATTACCCACACGATCACACTTTGGAAGGAATGAGCACATTGAAATTCTTGTTGATAAATTGATACCTTCGCTACCCACAACATCAAAAACTATTAACATACCACCTTCACGAATAGTTTACTCTAGGACGTTGAGGTCCTCATTTCAGCTCTTACCCTTCATCAAAAAATGTAACAGTACACCATTGAAACCAATACATAAACCCTTCGGCAGTTGTAGGATTTCATACTCATGCATGTGGGACTCCAGCTGATTCTTTCCTTCATAAATGCATAATTAATATCTCGAGGTTGGTGGACGCTTTGAGCTACACCATGTTTCCATGAAACATTACACCTTTGTTAGGGGGTTAATTGTTAGAAAATTATATATTACAGAGCAATCGAACACATAAAAATATGTGGAAATACAAAAAAGAAAACATATAAAACAAGAGAGACATAGATATCTGTGGTTCACGCAACTTGGTCTACGTCCATCGAGAACCAACCAGTCCTTCCTTTCTATTATCTTTCAAAATGAAGAGACACATCATACAAAGAAACCGTTATAATATCCTCTACTCTCTGACACAATCCCCCTTTTTCTTTCTCGCTCAAAATACACACTCAACACACAACCGCAATACAATTGCCTCATGTGAAACGAGGGATTCCCTTCTATTGAAACAAACCCTAAATTAAACATAACTTCTATATTGAGATCTTCCGCCTCATGAACGACCCAGATTGACTATGAAATTACAATATTTTACAAGGAAATTTTACATATATTTTGAGCTTTAGGAGCGCTTCCCCCAAACCCCCGTTGCGGTACCACTAGCCTCCAGAACCCCCAGACAAGGGGGATGGGACCCCAAAACCCCCGTGGGGGGGAAAAGTGCCCCTGGCGTGGAGGGGTGTATAGTCTTCCTAGGGTATACATATGGTTAAAATAAAGACCTCTAAATCACGATGGTAATCAGGCTCCACACCCAACATTAATAATTATAAATTTATTTTATATTATTATTATTATGAATTATAAAATAATTGTTTCTAAAGTTCTCTTCTCATATCTCGATAAGCGCCAACTAGTAATAGAAATTTTCCTCGTGTTTATTAGTTTTCTTATAGCTTGACTGAAAGGTTCCATGATTTCCTTCAATTCATAGAGCTATGATTAGATACCATCACGTAAACTGAGAATCATCCAAAAAGAGGAGATGTGTCAGGTAATAGTGGGGGCTAACACAAATCACCTTAAACATACCTCTTTAAAATGTTGTTGGAATTATCTTTCTTAAGCATTGTACCACCAATGAAGTGGAGAGTCAAAAATAAATATCGTTACCTTGACCCTCTCTCAGAATGGAATAAGTTGGAGTCTTAACCATTGATACTTTGATAAAATTCAAAAGTGAAGAGAAAAAGCTTGATAGAACCCTATTAAAGGATTTTGATAACTCAAATTTAAAGATTAAATATTTTTGATGCCTGGATCTATGGAGTGTAGACCTTCATGGAAATTGCAATAGCTTCATGGATTTAATTATTTGATACGAGCCCAAATTGTTCAAAGGAAATCTTTGTGGATTGGACGTCCTTTAGTATGAAAATAATGATCTATGAGATAATTTTATAGGTGGATTCAAATAGGGAAATGGGTTTAAATAAGTCAAACAAATTGATAAATTTATCTTTTGGGATGAGGGAAATGAAGGAAGTATTATAAGGGTAAGAATTTAATTTACGGTCCTTTGTAATATTCCTAATGGAAAAATAACAGTAGATACCCAAAAAAAAATGTGGAACAAAAATTAATAAATAGCAACAACCAAAATTTAACATGGAAATGAAACCAGCATGACAATATGAGTCATTTAGTTAGAATTTTTTTTTCATGAGATGATATGGAACAATAGAGCCTAAGATTTCAAAGCAATATGAGAAAAACCTAAAAATATGTTACTAAACAAAGTGGTAGAAAACTCAAAATGGTGATATTCTTTGTCTCGGGATTTTTTTTTTTTTTTGGTTGACTATTGGAATGGTGGTTTCTAACCTAAATATTTCAAATATCATCCTCTATCCTCACCCATGGAGTCCTCTCTAAAAACCCACAAAGCCTAGAAATGGGTTGGCTCAGTTCCAAATAGTGAAGAAGACCTCCAACTCAACCGAATGACCCAGCTAGCCAATTGGTATGTATTGCTACACAATCCCCTCCCTCAAATAACCCCAAGAACATAGCTAAAAAAATTTCCCACTAATCAAAATCTTTCCTCTGGAAGGTCATATTTCCTCAGCCCCACTAGCTCCCACTCTACCCAACTTATAGGCTTCTGAAAACGTTTTCCACTAAATCCAAAATAAAACTAGAGAATTTTGTATTCAACCATCTTAAATGGCCCAAAAATACCCCTACAATTTACCACTAAAATTACCTCTCAAACATGTAAAAAATACTCGTGCACTTCCCTCTCACAAAATATGTGAAGCTAGCCCAACTAATTGCCAATTTACAATACCTTTGTTCTCAAATGTGAAAACTACTGACTGGAAATCATGAAGATTTATATGTGTGGAAGCCTTTTAATTGACTCCCCAAATTTCTATCTAGGGAAACACTCTATTTTCTCCAAAATGAGCTTACATCCTACTTGGAATCCTTGTACTAAGCAGTAATGGCAGATGTTTCCTCAGGCACATAATTTTATTAATTGGGAAATGAAACCACATAAGAAATTTTGCAAGAGTTTACACCCGAACACTCCAATTCTTTTGCAATTAGGAGAATGTTCTATATATAAGATAAATGTCCTAACATATTCTAGTTATGGATCTCTTATTAAATTGACAAGTGTCCATTTACAATAAATATCATCCTAACAAATATAGTAACTTATTTCCTATATTAGAGTCTAACATATGACATATTTCTAGATGTCATATCTCTTGCAACTAATTCTATTTCTAAAGTTTCTTAGATATTATATTAAATATTCAAAATATTTCAATATTCTATTTTAACTTTTAAACCATGATATTTTTATTTTCGGATCATCTAACATTCCCCGCTATGATCCAAAGATACATTACAATTTATACCAAGTTCATCCCTGAACTTAGTAAATTTTATCCTGCCAAGCGGTTTTGTAAAAATATCAGAGATTTGATGCTCGGAAGGACAATAAACCAGCGGGATGACATCCTTTGCAATGAGTGTTCTTATGTGATGATACTTGGTGTCCACATGCTTTGTTTTTTAATGAAAAATAGGGTTCTTGGAAAGCTTTATGGCTGACTGGTTGTCGATGAATAACGACGTAGCTTTTTCTTGAGGAATTCCAAAGTCATGTAAAACTCTGCGCAAGAAAATAATATCACATGTTGCTTCCCAAGTTGATATGTATTTAGCTTCTACTAAAGAAGTGGTCATGATATATTGATTCTTACAACTCCAAGATACTACAGCTAACCACATGTTCATTAAATAACCTGAGGTTGATGCCTTATCATCAATACAGCCAGCAAAGTCAGCATCTGAAAATCCACCAAGTACAAAGTTTTTAGTCTTTTTGTAAAGAAGAACAAAATATTTTTTTCCTTTGATATAACAAAAAACTCTTTTGGATGCATTCAAATGGCTATCTCATGGTTGCTGCATGAAGCATGGAATAATAGTGATGAGAAAAGAAATATTTGGTCAAGTGGTTGTCAGATAAATCAGGCTGCCAATCAATTTTCGATAAGTAGTGCTATCCACTAGCCCCCCCCCCTCCCCCCCCAAATTTTGGAAGTTTCAAGCTTTGTTCCATGGGGGTAAGAACAGGCTTGCAATCCTGCATCGCTGAAGAACATCTGCTCCATACTTACTCTTAGAAATGAAAATGTGATGTGGACGTTGGAATACTTCAACTCCAAGATAGTAGTGAAGTAGTCCCAAATCTATCATCTGAAATCTTGCATGTAACTCCTTTTTCACCTTTGCAATATGATCATCATTATGTCCAATTATTATCAAATCATATACATACATAAAAATAATCACCATATTTTCACCTTGTTGGCGTAAATACAAGGTATCATCAGGTTCACTTTGTTGAAAGCCAAATTTCAAAAGGTATTTGTCCATTTTGGCATACCAAGCTTGTGGAGCATGTCTTAACCCATATAAAGCCAATTTGCAGACTTTATGCTCCTATCCTTCAATTTCGAAACCTAGTGGTTCTATCATATACACTTCTTCTTGTAAATATCCTTTGAGGAAATCAATTTTTACATCCATATGATGAACTTTCCATCCGTTTTGGGTTGCTAATGCAAGGGTTAATCGGATGGTGTTCCATTTAGCCATGGGAGCAAAGGTCTCCTCATAAAAATCCCTTCCTGTTGTGCAAAACCATTAGCAATAAGTATTTCTTTGTACTTGTCAATATCTCCATTTTCCTTGTACTAAATTCGGTAAACCCATTTGCATCTCATGGGTTTAACATTTTGAGGATAATGAACAAATTTCCAAGTGTTATCATCTATAACTTCTTGATATTCGTCAACGATAGCTTGTTTCCATTATTTATGTTTTACTACCTCTTTATATGTAGAGGGTTTAGTAAAATCATTTGTTATCAAGGAAAAAATTTCCTTCACTTCTATGTGACCCCCTAGTTCATGTTTTATTCTACTCATCAAGCCTTGCATCTTTCAAAAAGTTGAACTGCCCATTTTGGAAATTGATGTTCACTTGTTTGATATTCTGAAAAATCAGCATAATTGTAAAGACGGTTAATTTAAACATATGTTCATTGATAAACAACAACTTCTGGGGGTAGAGAGTCACTGTCAGAACAACTGTTGTTGCTAGTCGATTCATATGAACTACTAGAAGGCCCAGACAACGTTGGTGACGTAGAACTAGATGGACTGGATGAATCGTCTTTAGAAGAACGAAAATTAAATTCATACCAATTTGATGAAGTTGATTGACCTTGCATATTGTATTTTCTTTTATCACATTTAGTTTCCAACTTTTGAAGAATATTTTCTATTTGTTCAACGCTCTTACTCTCAGTTTCATTAAATATCACATCTATGCGGACAATAAATTTTCCAATTGACAGAAGCCAATACCCTTTCTTCTAGTTAGAATACCCAATAATTGTGCATTTTAAACTTCGTGAGTGAAGCTTAGTTATTTTCTGTTTCAGAACAAAGGAATAATATATTGATCAAAAAACTATGAGGTGTTTAACTTCACGTTTGAAACCAAACCATGCTTCATAAGGTTTGATTACGTCGAAAGAAGCAGTTGGAGATCTGTTCCTTAAGTAGACAGTTGTATGGATTTCTTCTTCCCAATGTATAGGACTTAAATTTTTGAAATTTAACATAGATCAATCCATTCCTAACAAGGTGAGATCCATTCTTTCTACTACTCCATTTTGTTGTGGAGTGTACACATTTGTAAGATTTCATTTTCTGTCATTATCCCTGCAATACAGATAGAATTCATTAGAAGCGAATTTCCCTCCATTTTCTATCCTAAGAGTGTCAATATTCTCTTTGACTTCATTTTCAACAAGTTGGTGAAAAATTTTAAACTTTTCAAATTCTTCTGACTTTTTCTTCAAAAAATATACCCAAGTCATCATGTTAAAATCATCAACAAATATTAATAAATATTTTCATCCTCCTAGCGAAGATTTTAAGTGTCCATAAATGTCATTGTGTACTAATTCATTAGGGGAATTTTGAGGTCTAAAATGGACCTATAAAGGAAATTATAAAATAAAAGTGGAAATAATAAAATAAGATTTGATTACATCATCAAATTTTAGAGGGAAAAAAGAAAAAAACTACTTTTTCAACTCATATTTTCAACTTATCTCGCAAAGTTTTTACTCAAATTTCGAGCAGGAGTACTCATTGGATGCAAAATGCAATTCCTCATCAAAGGAGTACTCATGTTGCATACTTTAGATGGGTCCTAATACACGAAAAATTATAAATACATGAAAAACCTGATTGTAATCACATTTTTTTTATGTATTTCTCATTTTTCATGTAGTAGGATGCATCGAAAGTATGCAACATAGGCACTAATTGGAGGAGGAATTAAATTTTTCATCCAATGAGTACTCTTGCTCGAAATTTTAGTAAAAAATCTAGTTTTATTATTTTATTATTTTTATATATTTTTACCCTTTTACTTAAAAAATGGTGAATCATCCCCCATGGTTGACATCATCATCTTGAATCCTATTGGTCCTTATAATGTTTATTTTTTTTGTACATTTTCCTTAGGAGGCCCATTTTTTACCTCAAAATTCCCCTAATTGCAAACATTTGTTTTCTCGCCATGAACTTGTCGGATTATCCTCTTGAATTTCTTATCCATAAATGAAAGCTTCAGATCTTTGATTTTCCTTTTTGAAGGTTGGAATTCCGTTAACCATTCCCTGTTTTTGCAATTGAGAGAGGCTTTCAAAGTTTATATGTCCACATCTGACATGCGACAATATTATAGGTGAAATGTTTGTACTTCATGCTCCTGCGAATTCATAATTCTTTGGAATAACTGTCCTTGTCATCCTTCATAGTTTTCCATCTTCATAACATGTCATCACTATTTTTATGCTCTTTTTGACCGAGTTTATTTTAACAAAGCCATCCTCCATAATCACCTGATGTCATGCGTGTCGAATCGTGACTAAGGAAAACAAATTCTTCTTAAATGTTGGTACATACCATACATTTGAAATCATTCTTTCTCCAATGCCTGGTAGATAAACTTTAACTACACCTTTTCCATAAGGATTATGTTTTTTATCATCAACAAGATAGATTGAATTGATATGGCATCGTTGGAAGTTCTAAAAGAATTCACGTCCAAAAGTCATGTGTTGGGCTACTTGTGTATCTCAAATGCATGCATCTTCATAATCACATTTAAGAGAAGGGAGACTTGTAATACTGTTGATTTTGAGTTTGTGAAGACATATGACGAGCCATCATTATCCTCTTTATCATTTGCAAACTATGTTGTGTTTTGATGAAACTTTGGAATTTTTTCGATAAAAGATCTACAATCCTTAGCAAAATGGCCAACTTTGTTACATCTTCTGCAAAAAAATTGACTTAAATCTTTGCCTCCACCTTCATACTATCCTCTGCCTCTGCTTTGACCTACGTTCTAAGTTTTTCCTCTTCCTAGACTTTGCCCTCTTTCTTGATTGTAGCCTCTACCTTGATTGTTTCCTCTTCATTGAAAATTGCTCCTCCTTGAAATCTAGCCTCTATTTAAATTGTTTCCCCTGATTTGGATTAGACCATGACCTTGTACATTGTGTGCTTCTTGATTTTTATTGAAATGTTCCCTTCCTCTACTTCTAGAAATATTAGTTGAGGATTTACTTTTGGTAGCCTCTGTGAAGAATACATCTTCGCCAATCTATATCTTCTTCGCAAATTTTTTGTCATGTTGGGCTAACATATCACTTAACTCATAAAACTTGATCTTCTCTAATTTTCCAGTTAATTGTAGAGTTTCTAGAAAATGTGTGTAAGAGGATGGCAATCCAACAATTAAAATTGTAGTCATGAAAATTTCATCGGTAGCTTGAAAACCTGCATTTATTATTTCCTGCTTGATGTTTTTAAGCCATGAAATATATTCAAGAAATCGCCTCCTTGAGTTAATTTTTGTTGGAGCTACTTTAATTGAGGGTCAAACTTTTTTTATTCAAGTTGTGTATCAAATAGATCTTTGAATGGACACAAAGCAATACGTGTGTCTGAGGCATTTAGAATATGAATATACATCTCATTGTTAGCTGAAGACTTTAGAAGAGCTAGTTCCTTCGCATTTTTGACTTCCCATTTTGCAAGTAAAGTTACGTCTGTTGGTTTATTAGGCTTAATGTCTCCATCACATATGTCATGCCACAATTGATTATATATTAGAGTGTTTTCAATGAGACGTTTCAATGTTTTTTATGATTTTTCGCCTTCAAAATTATCAGAATTAGAAAGCAAATTAACTAACTTCGACATTGTAGTGTTGTGTCTTTGCACAAAAAATAATTAAGCACAAAAATATCAAGATGAGAAACACATCACATGAAACACGTCACACAAAAAAATATTTATCGGGGTTTGGCATTGACCCTTGTATATTCATTGAAATAAAAAATGGCTGAGCTTTGCACTTGGCTCTAATCAAGTTTCAAAAAAATATTTACAATGAAATATTTAAAAATTCTACCTGTTTACAATTTCCTTGCAAAGTTTTCCTCAGAAGAATACTCTAACTGCCCCTCAAAGTAAACATATTACTTTGAGTTACAATATCACTCTTATCTCTCTAGATAAAAAAATAACAAATAGAATCTCCTTATTACTCCAAAAATTACAAAATCCTTATTACTATAGCAATAATAATAAAATATTACATAAATAACATACCTTATCTCTCCATTTAAATTACAAAATTTAAAATCATTTTATGAGAGTGATTTATAAAAAAATCACTTTAGTTTCCCAACTTTTTACTTTTTCACTTTATAGAAAAAGCATTTAATTTTCCCAAATTTTCAAGCAGAAACATTTTATTTTTCCAAATTTTCAAGTAGAAACATTTTACTTTCCCAAGGAGCTCACACTTTCAAATATGAAGTTAAACACTTAAGTTTGAAAAATGCTTGTCCAATTTAAAATCCACGCTTTTGAAAAGAGTTACGACCTTTTGAATTATGCTACCTTTGATTTTTTTGTAGATTATTTATACTTGGTAGATATCTTCTAGACAAGAGAAAGAGACTTTTAGGATTCCCACACTATCCACATTGTCGTTTCTCCTCAGCACTGCGTTAAGCTTAGCACTGCATCCCAAGTTTTCTCCTCATCATGGCATGGGATTCTTCTCAGCACTGTCTCAGCATTTCTCATCTGCCTTCAGCTCAATGATGCACAAAAATTTCTCAGCACTGAAGCAGATTTCAGTGGCTTTCTACATATTTTGAAGGATTTATGCGTATTGCAAGACTCAAAGGCTTGGATTTATCCATATTGTTGTATATTATATGGATTTCTGAGGATTTTTGGATATTTCAAGACTCAAAGGCTTCGATTTCTACGTAGGGAAAGACTCAAAGGCTTGGATCTCTACCTTGCAACTTCCTAAGCATTTGATGTTGTATTTTTCCCCTACACTAGTTCTTTCACGAACAAGGTAGGCACCAACGTGGATGTAAAATAAGTTAGGAAGCAATGGAAACATCCAATCCATTTGATCTCATAGCTAGTCTTCATTATACACATGCACACGACACAAAAAGCTAGGTTCCTTGCATTTCATGGTCACTTGATGGGAAACAACTTGTAAGTGGTAGAAAAGATGGATATCAACAAATTAGGATCCAGATAAAAAGAATAACCATAATACAAATTTGGTTTTGGCTTGACATTAAAAACCTCAATTCATTGAAATATGCGAAGAGAACGCGACACTATATGTTGAAATAGAACTTGGAGGAGAAATTTTGATTTGAAACACGAAAAAATTTATTGTCTGTAATTTCATAAAATTGAGGCTAAACTAAAGGCAGAAATGAAAGCTACCGAAGTAGGTAAGGGGGGGAATTTTTGATATTTAAAGTAAATTTTTTTATCATAATAATAAAATTTACTTTTAGATTTAGAAATATAAAATCAGTAATAATCACCAGATTTATTTTCCTTTAAACAAAACTGGTCAAAATGCATACCAATTAATCTTCTTATGAGTTCAATGGATCTTTCCAAAAGCCTTCAAATATGGTCTTCACATCAGCTGCATTAATAGAGCTCTGATACCACAATAATGGTAGAAGTGTCCTCAGACACATAATTTTATCAATCATGAAAAAAAATTACATAAGAAATTTTGCAAGAGTTTACACCCGAACACTTCAACACTATTGCAACGAGGAGAGTGAGATATATATACGGTAAATTTCCTACCATATTCTATTTATGGATCACTTATTAAATTAACAAGTGTCCATCTACAATAAATGTCATCCAAACAAATCTACTAATTTTTTCCTATACTAGAGCCTAAGATATGAAATATTTCTAGATGTCATATCTCTTGCAACAAATTCTATTTCTAAAGTTTCTAAAATATTTTATTAAATATTCCAAATATTTAAATTTTCTATTCTAACTTTTAAACTATGAGATTTTTATTTTTGGATCATCTAACAAGAAGCATTGTAAACCCTTTCACTAAGCAACTCACAAGAGGTCGATTTCATGTATAATGGTCAAAAGATAATGGAGAGTTCCCCCTCCTTTCCATCAAATAATATTTTTCCCATATTATCTCCTTAGTGCCCCCCACTTAGCCTCCAAAATCACACTCTCTCTAGTGGTGCACATTTTCTCTTTGTGGCTCCCATTTCAACATGAGACCCACTTCATGCACATCTCCTAATTCCAAAAATGAAAAATATGATTCCCAATCACTTTTCCTCTTTACCCATGGGTTCAAATGTTCTAAGGAATATCCTTCTAGCTACCTCAAGTGCTATGGGGTATTACAGTCCTCCTCTCCAAAAATTTATTGTCGTTAAGAAACAAAAATGTTCGGTGTTATACTATCTACTCCCGATGTAGCATACTCCAATCACAAATATGTCCACCTCACTACATATTCCCTAGAAAATATCTTATCTAGCTTCCTTTCTTGCACTTCCATGATGGCTTGAGTAACCAACACAAAATGGCCCTCATGATCAAGTGGTGGTAGCTCAATGGTACTTGTCACATGTTTCCCCAGTTCCTTCTTTAGGAAGGACACATGAAACACCTTCTGCACTTTTCCACCCAGGGTAAGCTCCCACTCATATGCTGCCACCCCTACTCGTATGATCATATATGATATCCATAAATTTATTTTTGACATTATCAGACTGCTTTTTATTGATGTCAAAGTACTATTATGAATTTAATCATATGTGCAATAGGTCTCCCACCTCAAATTTCCTCTTTTTCCGGTGGAATTCTGCATATTCCTGTTGATTTTTTGTGTATTAAAGATCCCCTTGAGATCCTTCAGTATCCCTTTATTCTCTTGGATCCAATCCTTCGCCCTTAGGGCTCTAATATAGCCAAACACCATGTTAACAAATTGTAGAGGCTCATAACCATATAACACTCTAAAGGGTATCATCCAAATGAACATGTGATATGTTTCGCTATAGAAATACTCTCATAGATGAAGTCATTTATCCCATTCCCATTCTTGACATATCACGTAGTTGCAGAGGTGAACCTCTAGCCATTTTTTCACAATATCAATCTATTCGTCATTATGAGTTTGGTAACTAGTCCTGGGAGTATGGTTGGTACCTACAATTCTAGAAAGCTCATATGAAACTACTCACATTAACTTATTTTCCCTATCAATGATGATGGTATTAGGGAGACCATTCAACCTTAACACTTCCCTGAAGAATAACTCGTCCAGATTTGTTGTTGGGTACCTAGCTAGAATACCAAGAAATTTGGTGAACTTGATCAAATTTTCCACCACCACATATATACAATCTCTCCCCTAAACATTTGGAAGTTTGGTGATGATGTCCATGGAGATACTCTCCCACTACTACTCTGGAATAGGAAGAAGTTAAAGCAACCTGACTTGATATGTGTGCTCCACCTTATTCTTCTGACATGTGCTAGACTCTTGCATGTACCTCAAGATATCACCCTTAAGGCCTATCCATGTAAATTGTTCCCTAACATACCTGTAGGTTTTGAAGAACTTTCGATGTCCTACAAGAGGCGAATCATGTGATCGCTACATAATTTTATCACATAGCTAGAGCATTAGCACTAAATAAATATTTTTCTTGTAGATGTCACCTTATCCATCAACCTATACCTATCATCCCAAAATGGCCAATCGAAAATATAAATTCTTGTTGATTCTTGGAGTACTCCACCAAAATTTTCACCTTCCAATCCTCGGTGATTTCCATTACAGAGAGAGTTGTGGGCCTCCTAGAAATCCCATCAACCACTACATTATTCTCCCCTTTAACATAATGTATCTCATAATTAATGCTCACTCACTTCTTATGCATGTCATTAATATCTCTCTCATGCAAAAGATCTCCAAGCTATTATGGTATGTCTACACCATGAAGAAATTCCCCGCCAATTATTATATGGATTTTTCCAAGGCATGAATGATGGAAAACATCACCTTATAATAAATGGAGCACAGTCTCTTGTATTCATGGATATTTTCTTGTAAGCATTAGGGTGAAAAAAATTCATCAATATTTCTCCAATGCCCTCCCTTCAGGCCTCACACTATAATATAAATTTCTATAAAAAAATTAATACCGTTAAGATAGGGAATGAACTCATCACTACTTTCAGGAACTAAAAATAATCTTTTGTCATGGCTCACCACTCAAAAGTCCCATTCCTTGTGAGGTATGTAAGGGGTGCTACTGAGTGAGAAAAGTCATTCACGAATGACTTGTAATAATTACAGATGCCCAAAAATCCTCTCAACTCTATCACACTCCTAGGAGTTTTCCAATCTAATAAAGCATGGATCTTCTCCTAATGCACGTGGAATATCTCTTCTCCAATCACATGACCCAAGTAGAGCATCTTTGTGACAAAAAATCACACTTGGACTTTTTGGCATAAATATTCTTCTCCTCCAAAATCTGTAACACGTCATACAAGTGCTTCTCCAAAGTCTTACTGTAGATAAATATGTCATAAAACAATGCCAATACATTTATTTTCAACTGCTTGCGAAACACATGGTTCATGAAAGATTGAAATATGGCTGATGCATTGATTAGATGAAAGGGAATAACCATGAACTTAGAGTTCCCATACTAACAATTTAAGACTATCTTTGAGATGTCTTACTTTCTCACCTAAATCTAATGGCACCCTCAACGAATGTCCATTTTGGGGAAGTACATAGCTCCCCTCAACTGATACATCAAATCATCTATCCTTGGAATGGGGTACCTTTTCTTTAGCATCCTCTTGTTCACAACTCGGTAATAAATTCACATGTGAATAGTCCCATCCTTCTTCACCAACACCACAGAAGAAGCAAAATGCCGAGAGTTTTCTAAAATGTGGCAACTCATGAATGTACCTCTCAATATTATACTGGTATGCCTTAGGAATTGCATAGGGTGTGGTGATGACCACCTTAAACCCCTCCTCGAACTCAATACTATGAGAAAACCCTTTCTTTAGGGGGTGAACTCAATAAATATCCCAAAAAACTACCTGATGTATTTGTAATACTGCTAAGATGTTTGGATGATCCTACTGTGTCTAAGCTTGTTTACATGTCTCCAAAATCCTGCACTCCTTTGCCCATGCTGTATCACCTCTACATAAATATGCCTCCATCATGTTGAATTTCACTACCTGTAATTGGTAGGAATGCATGCCTCTCAACACCACCTTCTTCCCATCTATCCCAATGAACTCTATCTCCATTTACCTATAATCAATAGTATAATTCCCAACAGAATAGAACCACTAAACACAGAACACCACATTGGTTTCTGGCACATTCCCCATGAATAAATCATATATGATTATGTAGTTCACCATCATCGACCTCATCCTAGGGATCATGCTTTTATAATCCATGGTTTGATTCCTTACTATCGTAAGATAATACACCTCAAAAGGTTGTCTCTCCAACCTTGTCTAGTCTCCCAATTATGCATCTATAAAGTTGTGGAAGACCCCACCATAAACTAGAATATTCAGACTATGACCTTTATTAGTGACTCAGATCCAAAATATATTGTATCTTGGAATCCCTATAAGTGAGTTAATGATTCCCCACTTTGCACCCTTATAATGTGAATCTTATCCTATGTCCCAGTGCTCCTCCTCCCATCCTATCAACACCTGTCCACCCTCCTCCTTGGGTTCACTATCAAAAACCACCTTAATATAGTGGGAATTTCCTTATGTCACTTATGCCCAGGTTCCCAAGGCTACTACCATTTTAAGCACTATTTCCTCCTCTAAATTCCCCTCCTACTCTCAACATCCAAATTCCACATCTAGTCCACTAATTTTGAGGAGGTTTGGTGTTCTTACCCTTCAGAGTGAATGTCGGCCTGAGATGTAATCTACTCTTAAGGACTACATCCAAATTTTCCCTATTCCTAGTGACAACATCGTGGAAACTAATGGGCTTATAGGCCCTCACCCACCCACATAATGGGTTTATCATCTCCTAAATGAAAAACATTATCAATATTGTCTTGAAGATATCTTGAAAAATCACAGTTAGCCTCTCGAACTCCGAAATATACACCTATAAAATACCTACATGCGTTAGATATGCTAGCTCCATGAAATATATCTTTGGGTCCTTCATGTCAAATCTATCTAAGAGCCTTTGCATGAAATTTATTTAGGAAGCTATTCCAACATGGCCTAGAGTGATCAACCCATGATACTGCCAGTATTATGCATCTCCATCTAGATGTAAAGGGGAATGATTAATAGAATATACCTCTCTCATGGATTTTGTCCCAAAATAAGTACCCATATTTTGCACCCATGCCCTAGTAGAACACCTACATGATCCATAGAAAATGGGAAGAGTTATCTTTCACACTGTCCTTTGTAGGTCCTATTTTTGTGGACCTCCCTTGTATGATGTCCTAGATCCAGATCTATGTTTCTCCTTCAAGTGGAAAAACTCCATGAAATACATGGCCATATTAATCCTTAGAGCCAATTCATCTTACTCTTAAATCCCATCTGTGAATGACCTCATAAAAGCTACAAATGAGTTTGGTTGTCCAGAGGGCTCGTCAACAAATTGTGGCATAATGGGTTGGATGGAATGGCCAGTTATAAGTGGTGTGTCCTAGTGTTTTGATCATGCATGCATGTGGTTCTATATATCCACCTGATTGATTATTATTCTGCTCACATTGGTTCTATATATGATCACTAGCCAATTATGACAATATGTCCACCATAAGATTCTACTTCCTGGTTAGTTCAACAAACATTAGCTCCTTTCCCCCCTATTTAGGTTCCTTAATATTTTTGATGACTTATCTATCCCAGTTATTATGCTCCCTTGCATGATGTACATTAGTTTCAAAAAAGGGTCAGGTCCCCAAGATCTACCTTTTTCATATTTTACTTCGACAATGGCCTCTACCAAATACAACACCCCCAAAATGGAGTGGTATCACCTATTCATGCTCCCAGAACTGGAAAATAACATGCTTTGATACTAGTATAATATTACTAATTATAAATCAACACTACATACCAAAAACAATGAAATTGGAACAACAATAAAATAAATTAAAAAACCACAAATTAACATGAAAATCAAAGTAGCATAATAATATGTGTTGTTTTATTAAAACATGGTTTCAAGTACATGAGATGATATGGAACAATAGAACCCAAGATTTTCATGAAAGCTAAGAAAAACCAGAAAATGTTTCATTAACACAAGTGGTAGAAAAATCAAAATGTTGAGGTTGTTGGTTTGTTTAATAAATTATTACTTAATCACTACAATAATGGTGTTTTGTAGCCTAAATATTGCCTAAGTTAGCTTCAAACATTACCCATGAAATACTCTTCAAAAATATACAAAATCGAGAAGTTTTTTAGCACAATTCGAAGGAGTGAATAATCCCTCCAACTGGTGCAAATGGACCAACTAACTAACTTGTGCGTATGGATACAAAATTTCCTAATAAAAATAGCCCTAACTCTACAATTTTTAAATTCCCCCACTAATGATAATTTTTCCACTCGAAGGCCCTAATTCCTCAACCCCTAAAGCTAACAATATTCTCGGATCCTAGGCCCACGCATAATTTCTCCACTGAGGCCCATGCACAACTATAAAATGTTTAATTAAAACCTTAGGAACGGCGCCAAATACCCCTATAAGTTACCCCCAAAATTTTGGTGCAAAGATGTAGAAACTACAACAATTTCCGCTCAATAAATCTCTAAAGCTAGTCTAGCTTAATGCCAATCCGCACTACCTCTTCTCCTAGGAAGTGCACACTACTGACTTGAAATGTTTAATATATAAACATGTTGAGTGTTGAAATGAATTCCCAAATTTTCGTCTAGGGAGACACTTGAGGTTCTTCAAAACAAGCTCCGATCCTTCCTGAAATCCTTTTCCTAAGGAACATTCTAAACCCTTTCACTGTGTAGCTCACAAGGCGTAAATTTCTTAAGTGTAATGGTCAAAATATATTTTGAAGTGCCCCCTCCACGGCTTTTAAATAGTCTGGGCCCCAACTGCTCTCCTTTTTTGCCCCAATTATGCCTCTAGAATCACACTCCCTCTGTAGTGGTGCACATTTCCTCCTTTTGGACCCCACTTAAGCATGACACACACCTCACCCACATCACCTAAGTCAAACAATGTCAAATTTTATCCACAATATTGTTGCATATCTTCCCAAAGGACTAAATGGTATAAGGCTATCATTCTACAAACCTCATGTGATAGGGGACATTATATCTTTGATTATTCAATAAGAAATAGCATTCCATTGTGAATAGAATCCATACAACTGGTGTAAAATTCCATTGGCAATCCATTTTGACTAGATTTTTCCCTTCTCAAAGATATGATATTTCTTTCAATATTTTTTATTGAAAATTTTGGCATGAGGCAAAAATTTCCCTCTTGATCAATGAAATTTGGGAACAAGCTTTCTAGAACCAATATTTGTTCAATGGTGGTTATTTTTTCCCAGTGGAGGATATCTTTGAAAGAAAGGTCACCCTTTGCAGCAACATGTAAGAAGCAGGTAGCTAAGAATCCCTCAAAGTTTTGGATTCCCCAAATTGAATTGATGGAATTTTTATGATTTTCCTCATGATAAAATAACTTTACTTTAATCACCCACTTGTAGCTAAAGGAGATTACTTTTCGTTTTACATTCCTTATCTCCATCCAAAAGGACCTTGTTTCTATTTTTTCAAGTTTCAAAATTCTATCCTTGAAGTTCTCAAGCACTTATAGAGAGGCTTGTAGTTCAAAAGTTGATTGAAGATTTCATTTAATTCTTATGAGGGATTTAGGTAAACCTAATTTTTTTTCCATTCAGTAATGATACCCTTAGATGTCTTGATATTTTTTTGGTAGTAAATTGTAAGGAATTCTTGGAGATCTTGCGAAAAGTGTGACTAGTTGTATTTTAGCAAATCCAATAGGGACGGTTCTTTGATATAGTAAGAATTTATTTTAATATTACTTTTTGGTTTTTTTTGAAAGGGATTCATTTCCAAATAAATTTTAGAATGATGATAGAATATACCCATTAAATTCCATTTTCTAATATTGGGACTGGTATTGAGAAGCGAATCTAAGATAAGAAAGTGGGCGAAATGTTTGGTAATTCTAGTTGATCCAGATCTATTGTTCCTCAAAGTTGGAAAAATCTTAGGGTGGAGGATGTCACAAATACTTAGGTCATCTAGGAGGGAAATAAGAAAATCCGAGAGAGGATCAGGTTAGATAGAAGACCCCTAGAATTCAAAATTTGCTAGAGTCAATTTTAATTCCCATCCTTTTAGAATCTTCTAAGTGTTATGTTGGGTAAAATTATTTTCTTAATAAAAAAAGCTAATCACTTCAATATTAATTATCAACCTGAGGAGCGTCTTTTTATTTAAAGTAAATCACAAAAATATATGCATATCAAACACCAAAATCTAACACTGGTTCTATATGATTATGTTCTACACTATCAAGCTCGTTGAAAAAGAAATAAAATCTAAGAATTGAATAACAATAGTAGATCTCAAAAATAGAAAGTAAATGACAATAAAATACTTATTCTAATCACATGAATTGAATATATACTAAATTAAATCACACATTGATGAATTATAAATTTAACCTATTGCATCCAACATAATTCAAATGCTAATCTAGAGAAACAAATAAAATGGAATCTAGAAGTTGCAGGAAATAACAATCTGCAAAATGCACCAAAAAATAAATCTCCTTTAAAGAAAGGAAATTTACTTTAAAGAACAATAATTGAAATTAAAATAAACAAGAAAAAAACTAGACTACTTTAGATGGTCAAAGAAGCACCTTGTCCAAGGTACGGGGCCCAACTGCCCAAGATTCAGTTCTGCCTTCAGAAATAATTCACATCAGATTATAACTAAAACATGTAGAACTCAATGGATAACTTCCTTCATTAAGATATATGAGAGAAATAATTACAACGTAATGAAGTTCATAGCCTTGCATCTAGTTCAACAATTTTACATCTCCCATCTCTCCTATCTCCTAATTATTCCTTTCTCTTATATCCTAATTATCCTCCCCCCTCTTTAATGTATTTTTTTATTTAAATACACATAGACCAAAGGGAAGTTACAAAAAATTTTGATTTACAAAATGATTTCCATTAAAGTTTTGGATTGATTACATAATCTCAATAAAAAATATCATATCTAAAAGATCTTCCCATCATCATCCAATAGGAACAAGTCGAATCTAGTATTGCAATTGGAAGAATTTGGAAAATGGACACAACAACAAATATGAGAAAATCATCTTTAAATAACCTTGCGTTTCTCCTAGTAGATATCGAATTTTGGAAAAATCCTAGCTAGAAAACTAATTTGATCTGTTCTGCACAAAACCCATACCTCTGATTTTCAAGATTCATCTTGATTTGTCTGAAAAGTCCAACGCAAAAATTTCACTTCTCATTCTAGCGATTTTCTGAGTTGGAATATTTGATTATGAGCTAGAAATCAAATTTTTAATTTGGAAAATATCTTGGAGGCTAAAATGATGAGTGATGTTATAAAAAAATCATTGATAAACCATCATTGGAAAAATAATGCATAATAATCTTTAATTTATAAAAAATAAAGTAGAAAAATTATCGTTTATCCATAAGAGCATAAATAATTATAAAATGGAATTATGTGATAAATTATGATAAATAATGATGAATGACGTGATAAAGAATGATAGAAATGGATGAAATGGACGTTAAATAGTGATAATAATAATGACATATTTGTGGCCGAAGACGTTAAAAATAGGAAGAGTAGTGAAAGTCGTCCATAATTCCTTCCTCTTCTAATATGGAACATAGAAATTGACACAAAAAATAATCATTTCTAAATCATAAGCATGGAGGTCCAAGACTAGACTCACTTGGTAGACTAGGTAGAGAAAATTTGAATAATATGGGTATTCCAACCGAAGACAATACCTTTTGATTTGATAGGAGAATTTATTTCCATAAAATCGTTATCTGAGAGAAGTGGATTGAGGATTTTTATGACCTTATCACTTCCTTGAATAATTTTTTGTATGAGAAGGACATGTTGAGAGTGCAAGTAAAAAAATATTTTTATTTACATTTCATTGAGACATCAGTTTCACTCCTTCATTTTAGAGAGAGGTTCTTCATTTGAAAATAAAGAGAGGGTTTGATGCTCTAGGTGCCCTTAGAATCAATGACTATTTTCCAAATTTAGTTTCAAAAGGGGATTGTATATGTTCCTTAGCGAGAAAGGATTTGGATCCCTTAAAATTTTTTGGAACAAAGGGTTCCACTATAAACCCCAAGTCCCTACAAACATCTAAAGATGAAAGGAAGGAGGAAATAGAGGAAGCGGTGAGGGGTGGAATAACCGAAAGAGTGAATACTATAAGGCAGTAGGGAAGGGGGGGTTTGTAGGGGAATTAAATTATGGGAAGGAGGAGAGCTGAGGTTAATGGAAGGGAGGGGTAGGATGAGGGAAAATTTGGGCAAGGGGAAGAAAGGGAAAAAAGGGGAAGGGAAAGGGAGAATGGTGCAAGAATTTTTGGGATTCCAGGAGAGACATTCCCAAACATTGTACAAGGAACCGAGCCAATAGACCTAGAATCATTCAAATGATAATATGAAATGGGGGAACCTTAGTAAATTGTTTCATTAGACATTAAGAGGGGACACCCTCCAAAACTGTTTTTTGTTTCATCTTTCACTTAATAAGTATGTCCAAGATGGGCCTCTATAAGAACTATTTCTTCCATCCCCAAAGGAAACATAGGTGTCTCAGATTCCATACAAAGGCTTGGTTCTAGTTGCATCATACTCGAAAAAGCATGATAGTCTAAGTGGAAGGGGCCTACTTGGGGGGACTCTAGAGAAGTTGGATGAAGGGAAAGTGGAGGTGAAAAGATTGAATACAATGGGACATTTTACACCCAATTTTCCCTCTGCTTTCCCCAACTTCACAATCCTTTCTTAGGTAACCATGGCTTGAAAGTGAGCACATTTAAAATATTTTCTTTTGTAGTCAATGTTTCAGTGGTATTTAATGTCTCACACATTAATAGAAATGAACTATGGAATACCTAGGGTGATATTAAGGCCAACCAAGATGTAGGAATAACCATATAACTTGTCTATTCAAATGATAATTCTACGTAATAATAGAAACCTATTGTATCACTTACTCCTTAAAAATAATGTTTTAATAGAAAACGAGAGGAAGTCTTGGAAGCTAGACCTAGATAGGAACTATGTTAAGCTTCTTTGAACGAGTGTAAAAATGAATGGAACATTTTTTCATGAACACGACGTCACAACCCCAACACCATTTCCCAATTAACAATTTTTTATTGTCCTCTTTTCAATAGCTAATTCAACCCATCCAACCCTTCATTAAAATTATGCATTTAGGCATGTAATGCACTAGCTTGTAGAGATAATGCTATGTCCATTTATGAAACACTATCATGTAAATGTGTTTACTACCAAAATGCACCACCACTAATGATTTCTCTAACTTGTGAATGATTTTTAGTAGGAGTTCCTTGCTTAAATATAGGAAAGACTCCTTGCGATTTATTTCAATGCACTTATGGTTCTGTTTCTATGGCTGGTTGATCAGGGCGACTAATGGTTTAGGAAGTAGGGAGACTTACACCACTTAAATTTTTTAGTTTAAGGAAACTATTGAGGAAATTCTAAGGCATAGGTAAGGAATGATCCATAGGGAAATCCGATGGGGGAGACCAACTTACCTTGGTTGGAGGCCCAATAGGGGTAAATTTAGTGGAGTTTTAATCGATGTGGAAAATTCAGATCAGAGTGGAGGTAGATAAGTATGGGAGGAAAAATAGCTTGGGAAGGAACAATTGGGAGGCACATTGGAAACCCCGATGGATATAGTATTTAGATGAGGGTATAGTGTTGTGAAGAGAGCCCATAGGGGGGATAATGATGGCTACACTATCATTCACAAGGACCATTAGACAATCTTTGTGCTCTACTCTAGGTCACTACGTAGGATGGAGAGAGAAACGAGGAGCCAACATGATCAATCCAGAAAAGCTTGTTCCCATGGGTCTGGGGAGTAATCAATGGAATCCTTATACACTTTGATGTTTTTATTGCAGAAATGTATTATTGATAGTGGTTAATGAAGGGTGTCATTGTTGCAGGCCTTTCAAACTTGTGAAGCATACAATGCATGAGACCCTAACCATGCTTCTAGATGATTGAATATATATATATATATAACAACAAATTTTGATTATATTTAATATATTTTTATAATTAATATTTATTATACATTAGCTCAAGATTAATGAGATTGATTATTTAGTTATAAAAATGAAATTGATTATTTAGTTATATATTATCTTATAAGAAAATTTTTAAAATACAATAAAATAAATATTATGTTTTTAATTACGTTTCTGTCATATCATATTAAAAAAATAATTTCTCCCTACATAATCATTATATCTTACAATTTAAATATTTTATATAATAAAATAAATATGATGCATTTTATTACATTTCTATCATATAACATTATAAAATTAAATTTTACGTACATAATCATTATATATTAGAATTTATATCTTTCATTAAAATATTTATAAATGTACATTATAAAATTAACCATAGTGAATTTGATTATATTTTACAAATTATTTCGTACTATATAATAATCTTATAACTATTGGAAGTAATGTTTTCATTTGTCAATTGTGACTCGCTAGGTGCTATTCAAGAATTAATTATTTTCTTATAAGTGTGAGTTGTCTATGAATCTCATAGATCCACCTTCTTCTGTTTTTATCATCTAGAACTTGTTGCTCTACAACTATACATGAAATTTATTATGTTGTGAATAATAACAGAGTGTGTAATTTATTATGTGCACAATTTATCTCTGCTCTTTCATTTTTCCGAGCGAGTACTTTCTTGACTCCCTCAAGGGAGATCTCTAAATATGTGAGAAAATATTGAGCGTTATTGTTTCTGTGCATAGTATATATTTGTGTGTTGTGTAGGTATAGTTTGTTCGTGTGGAGATTTTTGTGAGTAGCTTAATTAGAAAATTGTGCTTTTTGTTTCTGAAAGAAGAGGGTCTCCAATTTTTTTTTTGGTGGTGGGAGATAGATCTATGCAGAGATGGTATGATTGGGGTGGATCATGGATCCATGGTAGAGAGGAGGAGTAAATTATAAAAAATAAACTTTGATGGGCGATGTATCCAAGATTGCAAGAATTTCCATTTGACGCAGTATTTGATAGGTTTCGTTCAACATCAGCTGCAGATCATTGCAGTCTTGTGTGTGGATTGGAAAAAATTGTCTCTCAGGTCTAATGGTTGATCTAAAAGCAATTCCACGATCCTGAATTGTTGAGAAATTTACAAAGCTTGTTGTTCAACGCCAATGAAAGATAAGGTTCCAATAAGATTACGACGCTAGAAATATTTCAAATCCCACATGCGTAGAGGAAATACGACGGAAAAGGAGGTGAAATTCTAAACTTCAGTTTGGGTGGTATGTGCTGCAATGTTCAATAAGTGGTTATGGTTCCAATTGGAATCACCATACGGGAAACTCTAGATTTAATTCAAGGAAAAAACGAACGCACAAGCATAAAGGAGACTATGCAGGATGGCAAAGGTAGCGGCCTATTGAAGTCGTGTATTGGCACGGTGGAAATGATGGTGATTTATCTACAAGAATGGAACCCTAAAGAGAGTGCGAGAGTCCTGATTTTTGGATACTGTGTAAGGAAAAAATGGTGGATATGACTCTCAAAATATTTTTTCTTAAAATGTTGCGTACATGAGTTATAAAAGAAATGTTTGATGGTCCAAATGTTATTATTTTGGAGCTATATTTTAAAGCTTAAGACATTAAGGATATTTTAATGTTGGTCTCGGACCTATTTTATTTGTGAAGGAGTTTTTAAATATATATAAACTGATTTTTTTTTAAGCTTATGGAAGGATTTGGGTATTAATAAATTGATGCAAAGTTGTTTTAAGAAAAGTAGAAGTAGGTGGATTTCAGCTATGACATTGAAACAAGTTGTTGCATGCTAATTCCAATGCTATAGGTTTCGTCAGTCAGCTCCATATTTAACTTGGCTAGCACGAAAATCTAATTTGAAGATGGTGGCCTTGTTGTATTATTCATAATTGAAAAAAAAGTTGTATGATGCTACTATATCATGCAAACATGAAATGATTCAGAACCATAAAAAACATGCCAATCTTTGAAAGGACTAATGTGACAGGTCGTGCTAGAGAGCAATAGTTACAAGTAGTTTTTAATAAGGTCAAGCTTATGTGACCCGTTGTGCTCTCGGAGCATTAATATAAGTTACTTTATAGAAGGTTAAGTTGTAGAATTGTATGCTGAAGAAATACGGTACCCCTAATGCTATCCTAGATAAATGATGAAGGATGTGGAGGATAGTGGATTCAACAAATGGTCTTATTTCCATAGGATGGTTCAGTATGGATACTAGCACATTGCACTCTTGGAGTTTGAGAAGCTTCAATTCTACAAAGTACATCAACGATGCTATGAAGTGGTTATGTCTTAAATTAATCAAGTGGGAAGTTCGAAAGTGTGGTGGAGAAAAGAGTGAAAGCGAGATTTAGACCGAATATGGGTGCTAGTGATGACCATATACGTATGTGATATAGATTCATTTATTTTTGTAATGTGTGTTTTCTATATTTGTTACACGTAAGGATTAAGGTAAGGTATTGGAAGTAATTCTTCCATATGTTTTAGATTGTTCTGAGTAATCATTGTGAGTCCCTAGGTGTGATTCTAGAAGTAGTTCTTTCTCTATGTGTGTGAGTTGTCTATGTTATCATCTAGAAGTTGGTTCTTTACAACTATATATGAAATTGATTATGTGGTCAATAATAACATAAAGTGTGTAATTTTTTTTGTGCACAATTTCTCTATTCTCTCTCATTTTTTTCCATCCTCAGCTGAGGTGAGATTTATGGTTGATTGGTACCCACAAAAACATTTCTTACATTAGCAGTGTTCACATTTATTCTACTTCAAGTTGACATTTTACAAAAGTTATTTTTCTTTGTAAAAAATTAATAATATTCACACTCCATCCCATTGAATACTAATTTATGTGCAATATTTTACTTATTAAAGTTATACCACACTACTACATGTGGGGGGGTTTTAAGACATTATTTAAGACAATATTCGAGTTAATTATCTTAAGTTGAGAAAAAAATAAACTTGTGTATTTCCTTAAATATTGTCTTTAAATGGGTGTCTCAAAATTAGTGTCTCAAAATTATTGTCTTAAAAAAGTTTATTTATAAAGGAAATATATAATATATATTATTATTGTCCCTATAAAGGCATAGCCAATATTGTCTCTTAAGAGACAATTTCATTTGTCTCTCTAGAGGCAATTTCATTTGTCTTCATAGAGACACTTTCATTATTGTCTTTTTGGAGACAAGTACATTTTTGTCTCTTCAGGAACAATAACTGAGATTAAAAAAATATTGCCTCTATAAATACTATATGTCCATAATTCCAACTATTCTCTATCTCGAGGCAATATTAAAAATATTTAGATAAAAATATACAAAATCATTTTAAATGTTATTTTATGGTGGTATCAACATTTAAAGTTCCCAAATAATGGTTTAATTAACTTAAATGTTTGTTCTTTATGGAAAAAAAAATTGAACTCCAATTTTTTTAAACATAAAAACAAACTCATTTTAAATTTAAATGGAAAAACAATTTCCAAAATTTAACAATTCTGGAAAACAACCTTGAAAATAATAGGGAATCACACTTATATTTGCTCAAAATACATCCATGTCACTAAATTTGAACATGCAATATCCTCAATTGAAACTTCATTTCATGACATATTATGAGGCAAAGAAAAATGTTAAATAGTTCTCCATCCTACAATAGAGTTTAGTTTCTAATATATAAATCCAAAATTTTGAATCACTTTATATGGCAGAAAATTAAATTTATATCGAGTGGTTGCCTCCAAAATTTCAATACCCTTGTATAATTGGAATTGGATTACTTGATAATTTGTTTTTTGTAAGAATGTATATGAATTTGAATCTACAATTCATTGGAAATCCTACCCTAATGAAGGCTTTACAAAAGGTTGAAAATTGACACAGGTCCTTGAAACATGATATAGGTCAATTCTCAGTATATTGGTGACCTACAAAGTTATCTCCTCTATTACTAGAACAACCACATTATATTTAGTAATGTGGTTGATATACGCCAATAGGCGTATATGAAATAGATTTACAACCACATTCAGCAATGTGGTTGATATATGCCGATAGGCCTATATCCACTACACAGCACATTAATTTATATATCAATAAATATTATATATTTATGATTAAAATCACCAAAATATTTTATATATATTAATAATACTTATTGATATCTTAATAATATATATTAATAATATTAAACCCAAAAACATAAGAAAGTAATAAACTCTAAGAATTAATATATTAAACTCAGGAGATTAATAAAGCATATGAAACAATATTTAAAAACAAAAAAACTAAGAGATTAATAAACCCTAACAATTAATATTTTAAACTGAAGATATTAATAAACCCAGGGGATAAATAATAATACAAATCCAATGTCATCATAAACCAAAGGTTTAAATATTATAAACCAAAGGAATTGGCGAACCCAAGGGATAAATATTATAAACGTAAGGGATCAATATTAAAAACACAAGACATTAAAAACCCTAAGAATTGATATTTTAAACTAAAAAACCTAATAAATTAATAAACCATAAGAATCAGTATTTCAAACATAAGATATTAATAAACCAACGTGATTATTAACATTATAAACCAAAAGAACTAATAGACCCAAGCATTTAATATTATAAACCAAAGGAATCATTAAACCCAAGGGATAAATATTATAAACCTAATGGATGAATATTAAAAACAATAGAGATTAATAAACCCTAAGAATTATTATTTTAAACTGAAAAATATAAGAAATTAATAAAGCCTAAGAATTAATATTTTAAACTCAAGAGAGTAACAAACCCAATGTGTGATTAACATTATAAACCAAAAGAACTAATAAACCCAAGGGTTTAATATTTTTAAACCAAAGGAATCGGTGAACCTAAGGGATAAATATTAAAAACCTAAGGCATCAATAGGCAAAGGGCAATATTAAAAAAAATAGAGATTAATAAAACCCAAGGGTTTAATATTATAAACCAAAGGAATTGGTGAACCCAAGGGAATTGATTTAAACATTAAGACAATTGTTGTCACAATGCGACGTTGGACCAACTATGACCATGGTTGGCCATGGGTGATTTTCATATTGAGACAATATTTGTCAGAATGTGACATTTGATCATGGATGACATTGATCGATTATTCATATTTAAACCAAAAGAACTAATAAACTCAAGGTTTTAACATTATAAAACAAAGGAATTTGTGAACCCAAGGGAATTGATTTAAACATGCAGACAGTTGTTGTCACAATGTGATGTTGGACCAACTATGACCATGGTTGGCCATGGGTGATTTTCATATTGAGACAATATTTGTCATAATGTGACATTTGATCATGGATGACATTCATCGATTATTCATATTATAAACCAAAGGAACTAATAAACCCAAGGGTTTAATATTATAAAGTAAAGGAATTGGTGAACCCAAGGGAATTGATTTAAACATTGAGACAATTGTTGTCACAATGCGACGTTGGACCAACTACAACCATGGTTGGCCATGGGTGATTTTCATATTGAGACAATATTTGTCAGAATCTGACATTTGATCATGGATGACATTGATGGACTATGGCTAAAGAAATTAATAAACAATAATAATTAACCCAATGTATTATTCATATTATAAACCAAAAGAACTAATAACCCAAGGGTTTAATATTAGAAACCAAAGGAATTCGTGAACCCAAGGGAAAAATATTTATAACCTAAGGGACCAATAAGGAAAAGGATCAATAAAATTAATAAAAAAATAATCAAGTTGAAGAAATTAATAAACACTAATAGCTAACCCAATGGATTATTCATATTATAAACCAAAAGAACTAATAAACCCAACGTAACCCGGGGGTTTAATGTTATAAACCAAAGGAATTGGTGAACCCTAGGGAATTGATTTAAACATTGAGACAATTGTTGTCACAACGCGACATTGGACCAACTATGACCAAGGGTTTAATATTATAAACCAAAGGAATCAGTGAACCCAAGGGATAAATATTAAAAACCTAAGGGATCAATAAGGCTACGGGCAATATTGAAAACAATAGAGATTAATAAAACCCAAGGGTTTAATATTATAAACCAAAGGAATTGGTGAACCCAAGGGAATTGATTTAAACAGTGAGACAATTGTTGCCACAATGCAACGTTGGACCAACTATGATGATGGTTGGCCATGGATGATTTTCATATTGAGACAATGCTTGTCGGAATGTGACATTTGATGATGGATGACATTGATTGATTATTCATATTATAAACCAAAATAACTAATAAACCCACGGGTTTAATATTATAAAACAAAGGAATTAGTGAACCCAAGGGAATTGATTTAAACATGGAGACAATGATTGTCACAATGTGGCGGTTGAACAACTAAGACAATGGTTGGCCATGTGTGATTTTCAAATTGAGACAATATTTTTCAGAATGTGACATTTGATCATGGATGACATTGATCGATTATTCATATTATAAACCAAAAGAACTAATAAACTCAAGGGTTTAATATTATAAGGCAAAGGAATTGGTGAACCCAAGGGAATTGATTTAAACATTGAGACAATTGTTGTTACAATGCGATGTTGGACCAACTACGACCATTGTTGGCCATGGGTGATTTTCAGATTGAGACAATATTTGTCAGAATCTAACATTTGATCATGGATGAAATTAATCGACTATGGCTAAAGAAATTAACAAACACTAATAATTAACCCAACGTACTATTCATATTATAAACCAAAAGAACTAATAACCCACGGGTTTAATATTAGAAACCAAAGGAATTGGTGAACCCAAGGGAAAAATATTAACAATCTAAGGGACCAACAAGGCGAAGGATCAACAAAATTAATAAAAAAATACTCAAGTTGAAGAAATTAATAAAAATTAATAATTAACCCAAGGGATTGTTCATATTATAAACCAAAAGAACTAATAAACCCAAGGGTTTAATATTATAAAGCAAAGGAATTGGTGAACCCAAGGGAATTGATTTAAACATTGAGACAATTGTTGTCACAATGCGACGTTGGACCAACTAAGACCATGGTTGGCCATGGGTGATTTTCATACTGCGACAATATTTGTCAGAATGTGGCACATGATCGTGGATGACGTTGATCGATTATTCATATTATAAACCGAAAGAACTAATAAAACCAAGGGTTTAATATTATAAACCAAAGGAATTGGTGAACCCAAGGGAATTGATTTAAACATCGAGACAATTTTTGTCACAATGCGACGTTGGACCAACTATGACCATGGTTGGCCATGGGTTATTTTCGTATTGAGACAATATTTGTCAGAATGTGACATTTGATCATGGATTACATTGATCGATTATTCATATTATAAACCAAAAGAACTAATAAACCCAAGGCTTTAATATTATAAACAAAAGGAATTGGTGAACCCAAGGGAATTGATTTAAACATTGAGACAATTTTTGTCATAATGCGATGTTGGACCAACTATGACCATGGTTGGCCATGGGTGATTTTCATATTGAGACAATATTTGTCAGAATGTGACATACGATCATGGATGACATTGATAGATTATTCATATTATAAACCAAAAGAACTAATAAACCGAAGGGTTTGATATTAAAAACCAAAGGAATTGGTGAACCCAAGGGAAAACCATTACCCAACAAATCATAAGCCAAAGGAATTTTTAAACAGTGTTTTTAACATAAGATATTAATAAACCAACGTGATTATTAACATGATAAACCAAAAGAAATAATAGACCCAAGGGTTTAATATTATAAACCAAAGGAATCAGCAAACCCAAGGGATAAATATTATAAACCTAACGGATGAATATTAAAAATAATAGAGATTAATAAAGCCTAAGAACTAATATTTTAAACTCAAGAGAGTAATAAACCCAATGTGTGATTAACATTATAAACCAAGAGAACTAATAAACCCGATGGTTTAATATTATAAACCAAAGGAATCGGTGAACCCAAGGGATAAATATTAAAAACCTAAGGGATCAAAAAGGCTAAGGGAAATATTAAAAAACAATAGAGATTGATAAAAACCAAGGGTTTAATATTATAACCCAAAGGAATTGGTAAAGCCAAGGGAAAACCATTACCCAACAAATGATAAACCAAAGCAATTGGTTAACCCAAGGGAATTGATTTAAACACTAAGACAATTGTTGTCACAATGTGACGTTGGACCAACTATGACCATGGTTGGCCATGGGTGATTTTCATATTGAGACAATATTTTTCAGAATGTGACATTTGATCATGGATGACATTGATCAATTATTCATATTATAAACCAAAAGGACTAATAAACCCAAGGTTTTAATATTATAAACCAAAGTAATTGGTGCACCCAAGGGAATTGATTTAAACATGGAGACAATTGTTGTCACAATGCGACGTTGGAACAACTATGACCATGGTTGGCCATGGGTGATTTTCATATTGAGACAATATTTTTCAGAATGTGACATTTGATCATGGATAATATTGATCGATTATTCATATTATAAACCAAAAGAACTAATAAACCCAAGGATTTAATATTATAAAGCAAACGAATTTGTGAACCCAAGGAAATTTATTTAAACATTGAGACAATTGTTGTCACAATGCGACGTTGGACCAACTACGACCATGGTTGGCCATGGCATGATTTTCATATTGAGATAATATTTTTCAAAATCTGACATTTGATCATGGATGACATTGATAGACTACGGCTAAAGAAAATAATAAACACTAATAATTAACCCAACGTACTATTCATATTATAAACCAAAATAACTAATAACCCAAGGGTTTAATATTATAAACCAAAGGAATTGGTGAACCCAAGGGAAAAATATTAATAACCTAAGGGACCAATAAGGTGAAGGATCAATAAAATTAATAAAAAAATACTGAAGTTCTATAAATTAATAAACACTAATAATTAACCGAAAGGATTATTCATATTATAAACCAAAAGAACTAATAAACCCAAGGGTTTAATATTATAAAGCAAAGGAATCGGTGAACCCAAGGGAATTTATTTAAACATTGAGACAATTTTTGTCACAATGTGACGTTGGACCAACTATGACCATGGTCGGCCATAGGTGATTCTCATATTGAGACAATATTTGTTAGAATGTGACATATGATCATGGATGACGTTGATCGATTACTCATACTATAAATCAAAAGAACTAATAAAACCAAGGTTTTAATATTATAAACCAAAGGAATTGGTGAACCCAAGGGACAACCATTACCCAGCAAATTATAAACCAAAGGAATTGGTGAACCCAAGGGAATTGATTTAAACATTGAGACAATTGTTATCACAATGCGATGTTGGACCAACTATCTTCATGGTTGGCGATGGGTGATTTTTGTATTGAGACAATATTTGTCAGAATGTGACATTTGATCATGGATGACATTGATCGATTATTCATATTATAAACCAATAGAACTAATAAACCCAAGGGTTTAATATTATAAACCAAAGGAATTGGTGAACCCAAGGGAATTGATTTAAACATTGAGGCAATTTTTTTAACAATGCGACATTGGACCAACTATGACCATGGTTGGCCATGGGTGATTTTCATATTGAGACAATATTTGTCAGAATGAGACATATGATCATGGATTATGTTGATCGATTATTCATATTATAAACCAAAAGAACTATTAAACCCAAGGGTTTAATATTATAAACCAAAGGAATTGGTGAAACCAAGGGAAAACCATTACCCAACAACTTAGAAACCAAAGGAATTCATGAACCGAAGGGAATTGATTTAAACATCGAGACAATTTTTGTCACAATGCGACATTGGAACAACTATGACCATGGTTGCCCATGGGTGATTTTCATATTGAGACAATATTTGTCAGAATGTGACATTTGATCATGGATGACCTTGATCGATTATTCATATTATAAACCAAAAGAACTAATAAACCCAAGGGTTTAGTATTATAAACCAAATGAATTGGTGAACCCAAGGGACTTGATTTAAACATTGAGACAATTGTTGTCACAATGCGACGTTGGACCAAATATGACCATGGTTGGCCATGGGTGATTTTCATATTGAGACAATATTTGTCCGAATGTGAGATATGATCATGGATGACATTGATCGATTTTTCATATTATAAACCAAAAGAACTAATAAACCCAAGGGTTTAATAGTATAAACCAAAGGAATTGGTGAACCCAAGGGAAAACCATTACCCAAGAAATTATAAACCAAATGAATTGATTTAAACATCGAGACAATTTTTGTCACAATGCGACGTTGGACCAACTATGACCATGGTTGGCCATGGGTGATTTTCATATTGAGACAATATTTTCCAGAATGTGACATTTGATCATGGTGAATATTTATATCCAAATTGTTTATGCTATTTTAATTAATATATTTCAAATTAATTAATTAAATAAAATGTCGTATCCACACATGCCATAATGGTATGCAGTATTGATAAGTTATAACATTGTAATAATAAGTACTTACAAGTTATGAATTTCCAACGTAGAGTAACTATGAATCTTCATGATTAATAAAATTGTTTAGCTCTATACTAGTTCTTTTTATAACTAATAATAATAATAATTTACAATAAATTTATAATTTGATTAATATTTAAAAACAATAACGACAATATCAGTAGGTTTCACCATAATTTCATTGAACCTAGAGGCTCATTCTCACTGTGAGGGTGGTGTCTAATTGCATTCGTAATCAAGGTGTAGTTTAGACGTGTCCCTCTTAAAATACAAAAGATATATTTTCTAAATAAAAAAACAATATCAACTCTAATAAAAAATAAAAATGAATATGTTATAAATGTTTAGTTAGTTGTCCATTCAACCTAATATAATTTCATGTAAAGTAATTAGAAGTAAAAAAATGTGTGAAGAAGGTATTTAAATGTTGTACTTTTCAAAAATATTTCAACACAATATTTAAAGATCCATCTAAACTAATATGTATCAACCTCCTATAATCTATAAACTATTTAAAAATCTATGTTAACTAATCATGTATCAACTTCCTATAGTCTATAAAATATATTAATACAAATTAAAATAAAATATAAAATATCTCAATATAAATTAATTTTCAGACACATTTAAAAATATATTAATAACAAAAAAAATCATACTTTATAGTTTGGTGATTTTATAGTTTTATGTTTTTTTTTTCTCAAATATGATTAAAATTTTGTTAGATTTATAAGTTTAATAATGTACTCTATAAATTTAAAAACAATTTAAACACTTCAAAAAAAATTACATATTTTATTTTACACTTTAAAATAAATTTAAACATAATTTCATTTTATAAAAATCTAACTACTGATATGGATATATACTACTTATAACTAAATTATAATATTTCACACAGACTCTCATATTGATATTTGGCCTTCAATTTCTAAAAGCCGAAAATGAATTTATGATATAGCTGCGATTGCACTTAACTGTTTTAAGATCTAAATAGAGGGGTAGTTCCATTTCATTTTCCTATTCCAAATAGATTTGTAACTATGAATCTTCATGATTAATAATATTGTTTAGCTCTATATTAGTTCTTTTTATAACTACTAATAATAATAATTTACAATAAATTTAGAATTTGATTAATATTTAAAAGAAAAATAACGACAATATCAAGAGGTTTCACCATAATTTCATTGAACCTAGAGGCTCATTCTCACTGTGAGGGTGGTGCCTAATTGCATTCATAATCAAGGTGTAGTTGAGATGTGTCCCTCTTAAAATAAAAAAGATATATTTTCTAAATAAAAAAACAATATCAACTATAATAAAAAATAAAAATGAATATGCTATAAATGTTTAGTTAGTTGTCCATTCAACCTAATATAATTTCATGTAAAGTAATTAGAAGTAAACAAATGTGTGAAGAAGGTATTTAAATGTTGTAATTTTCAAAAATATTTCAACACAATATTTAAAGATCCATCTAAGCTAACATGTATCAACTTCCTATAATCTATAAACTATTTAAAAATCTATGTTAACTAATCATGTATCAACTTCCTATAGTCTATAAAATATATTAATACAAATTAAAATAAAATATAAAATATTTTAATATAAATTATAATATTAAAATATTTTAATATTTTACCGGAATTCAAAGATCATTCACACAGCAACAAGATCAATCAAGACACAGAAAATCGGGAACAATTTCTTTCATAATGAATTGCCGGGTAAAAACCACAGTCCCCACTTTTTCTAAGATTCTATGCATATAAAATTCCTATCAAATTCATGTCCCAATTAACCTCAAGACCTAAGAAATTTCACAATACTTTCTTGGTTGGGCTGGCAATTTAAATAATGTGGAATTTTCACTATTCCTCCAAAGGTTATAAAACCCTCAATGCATATAATATACCCTTTTATTAAAACCCTTTCACAATCTTCATATGTGGGTTACTCCTTAACAATGGTTATAAAACCAATACCGCGACCATACACTCTCTAGTCCAAAACCCATCCTATGAAATTGAATCAACCCTCCATTAGGCGCTAATATCGAATAATTCTTTTCACCAATACATACCCAATCAGATGTAACCAAGGCTCACCCTTATCCTTTATAACCAAATAAATACAAATCACATCCAGCAATCCGTATGTAAATTGGCCCACGTTTCTATACACAACCATGCGAACGTTTCATTAGAACTCAAACATTTCTTAACGTTGATTCCACTCATATATAATTCTAGCCACCATACATACACATTCGCTATGTTAACGTTTAACTTTGGTTTAACAACTCAATTCAATGAATTAACCCTGAATTCCTATACGAAACACAAATCAGTGGCCTATTACCTTGGGCCCACCATAAACATCCAACCTTCGCTTACAAAGTAACTACTTATCGATACAAAAGTGCCGGCCATACCTTAATTATCCTCCGTGCAAGTTCGAATGCGAAGACCGTTTGATCTCCCGTCCTCCAGATCAAGCGAACCAGACAAATATCGCATTTTTTTCTTGGGTCGAGGCTTAACACATGAAATTTATGAGATATGGGTGGATTTAGAATACCGCCCAGGGACACGTGTTGACCGATGATTGTTATCATGTTATTTTTCACAATTCTACTCACCAATTTTAACAAGTGCGATACTTCCGGTTTTCTGACCCCAGTTTCACTGTTCACCCTCTTCAGTTCTGCCTCCACTAGTTGGTCACGGTTCTGCTTCATCGCATGACTAAACCCTTTCGCCTTTCATTCTCCAGCACTAGTTCGCACAGAGATGTGACCAATCTCTGCGTCTTCCTTTGCAACAAGAAACCAATTCAAACAAACAGAGTTTAGCACGGAATTAATTACATTCAATGTCAGAGATTCACATGCTCACGCCCTTCATACAAAAGTTCTAACTCATCACTTACGGTATTGTGGCTTTAGCACCCGAAAGGTATCGAAATTATGAAAATCGAACCCAACAGATCTTTATGCCAACGTATCAATATCAAAATAAATCTCTGATACGATTGGAACCATTTCACATAGGAATTGATATATATATTCTATAATTATGAAACTCAATTTCCCTGCACGTCATCGACCCTTGCAGTGGTCGATGACTGCAATCTTCCTATCATCTTCCCAAAAGAGTATACAAACCATTCATATGTTCAGTTCAAAATGCACTATCGAGAGTGTTAACATCCATTCTTCTAATTATATACTGAGCACAATTAAACACCAATTAAGAGGTTACATTCCGCATTGCTCATACATTCATCTACTGGAATTCAAAAATCATTCACACAGAAACAAGATCAATAAATACACAGAAATTTGGCAACTATTGATGGCTTCCACCGTTAGATCTTTGATCGACCCAATCTAATGGGTATCGCATTTATTTCTCACTGAACTTTAACCCGGAAATAAAATTCGAAATAGGTGGTATTCTTAACATGACGTGTTGTAAAATTATTGGATCGCATTTTATTTGAGAAGACCGCTCTTCAACTCCAGAAGAACGCGAGACCAATGGTTTCCTCACATAAAACCACTTTTGTTGCAACTTTCTTCAAATCACAAGTGAAGCCGGAATTCTACCATTTCTTTCAATGTGCTTTCACCTCGCTGTTCCGCTGTGCTTCGGCCCATATTTGACAGGAGCATAGTTTCAATCGTAGATTGAATTCTCCATACTTTGCATCTGTTTACCAATTATTGTGTTGGGTCACAGATTAAATTTTTCCATATCCTTTTGACTCACGGTTCCAACTCAGCATATGAACCTGACATAATAACCCAATTACGTTAAATTTTACACTTGGTCAACTTGCTTTAGTGCAATTCATCCAGTAAGTCACATTCAACTTTCTCTTTCCCTTGTTGTTCTTTCTCCCTGAAGAAAAATTAACCGTAAGATTAATATACGAATTCATATTTGGAAATAATGTGAAGAGGATAGTGCATATTTATATACCCTTCTTTTCGGTTCCTTTTTTTCTGGTAATATCCATGTGACTGGTCGCGATGACATTCGTAGTATGTACTATTGTTCGCACGAGGCTCATAACACTGCCAATTCAGGTTCGACCGGGTGCAACACAATTCATCTTGTTTTCTGATACCAATCACAATATTTTGCGCCCTGCAAAAAAATTAAAGGTAATATTAATACATGAACTCATATTTGGAAATAATGCAAAGAGGAAATGCACATTGACATACCATTCAGATCGTTCTTTTTATTTCTTTCTTTGGTGGTCGCGATGATATTCACAATATCTAATATTGTTGGCACGGTGGTTAGAACACCGCCATTTCTTGTGTGACCAGGAATGGTTGCTACGTCAAGAGCCCTCCAGAATTTCAACCATCACAGCTATTACATTCCACGTTGAGACAACCGTGTCATCCGATGGTTCAGTAGTGTGATGCGATTCTTTAGTCCCTCTTAAAACTGTTGCCTCCACGTTTATGTTTGCAATAAAATTTGAATAATAAACAAGAATCAACGTTTACCAACTTACTCATGGCTCAAGTTTGAATAATAAACCATTACCTCCACGTTTACCAACCAAGCCTCCACATTTACCAACTTACTCGTTCGCTCACGCACGTTTATTTGAGAATTTGAACCGTTCATGTTTATTTGAGAATTTGAACCATCAATTAGGTGGAAATGAAGTTTAAACCATCACCTGTTAATTTTATAGGTGGCAGTAAAAAAATGGAATAGTAAATTTTTAATCATGTTTTGTAAAAAATTAATTTAAGTATGGTTTAAACATGTGATTTAGATATGCAATGAAGTTAGTTGTTTGAATTTCGTCCATTGATTTAGTGGCGACGACTAGAATATACCGGCATCCTTCAATCTAGACCATCGGATGAAAAATATTAATTATAAAAAGCACTAATCATGCCAATTCTAATAGGGGGTATGCCTATCGGCGTAACTAGCTTTCACAATTGGACGACTAATTCGACAGCCATTGATGCAGCATTTATTTAATATTCTCAAGTATATGTAAAAATTCTCATCACCATAAAACTCACCTAGATGTTGTTGATCATGGGGACATGTACATGTTGAGTGTAGTAAAAGCATATCCATTCTTGCAGATTCCAATTAACTTATCATGGAGTATCCACTCGTATTCAAGTCGGAATTGGAGGAGGAGTTAACAATATTGTAGGGAATTTTTAGGCTCTCCAGTTGACGAGTTGACAAAGAGGTAATGAACTATTTTTATTGATGTATAATCCCGACTTGTAACAAAAGAGAAACCAGTCAAAAACTCTAAATTCACATTTCCTTATTTTCTTATAATCCCCTAAAGCCTAGTAGATTGTACCATAAAGTTTAATTACATATCCATGTTTCCTAAAGGATTCAATTTTTTCAGTTAAACTAATCAAAAATTTAAAAATCCATAAAATGATATTATGTTCTCAAGAATGGTTTATTTATTATTATCTCTTAATCGTAGGATATTGAGTAACAAACCTATAAGATAGGAATACAAATGATTCAAGTGTTTTACACTTGAAGGCTCTAATCAAAAGACTCATGAATCAAGTATTGTTTATGATTTTTGAATTTTTAAATTAACATCGAGTTCCATAGCCATTTTTGTTCTCATATTTTTTACTCATCAATTTTTTTTTGGACACATATGACTTATAACAAAAAAAAAAAAAAAAAACCAAAGTATTACTAAAGTACCTTAGATGTCAGAATTGTAGACTATATATGAATGCATTTTGCAAGAAAATTTCCTTCCCTAATACATGTTTCAGAATGTAAACCAACTGCACGGTATGCATTCTCCATGCATATATCATGAACCTGGCAACTCAAACAAGAGAACTGGAGAATTCATACTTGTTTATTTACAAAGTTTTGCAATATTATGCACGTTTTATTTTATTAATAGAAGAGAAATAGAAGAAAATAAATTTGACTTTTATCATTTGTAAAAAGTAAAACTCGTGCTCTAGTCCATGATTCATGTCATGGACTTTGCCATGATTCTTTAGAAATAATATTTCAAATTTCAAAATTATTTTCAACATATTGAACTGATGTCCACACAGGATTTTGAACGAGAAAACACCAGAGGAAGCACTTGCTTATGAGAAGCCACTTGTACGGAATTTATTTTGATTCAGTTGCCCAAATTATAACTTTATATTCATGTTCTTAATTAGGAAGAGACAAATTTTGAGCCCTCGACCATCAAGGGGATCTTCGATGGATAAAAGTTAACATATCTAGACTCCAGTAAGAAGGAATATAGTGTTAAATAGGGATGTGAAGTTTGGTGACGATGGGTTGTGCACAAAGTCACAAGATCCTCCTACAGTGATTGAAGAAAATAAAAAACTTCTTGTTTCAAAGTAAAATCTGAAATTGAAAGAGAAATCAAACCTATTTATGCAAGGTTCAGGCAAGGTAATGTGCCCTTCCAACATTTCAATTTAGCTAGAAATACAATATGGCTTACCTAAACATTGTAGGATGCACATGGAAAATTTGGATCACCTAAATCTACATTTAGAGTGAATCATTCACCAAATAATTTTCCTACTTATGTTGCATTGAAACTTTTTATTATTGAGATATATCATTTTCACTTCAAGAAGGCCACTATAGACAACTATGGCATGATTCCATGACAAAGAAGTAAAACTCCATCCTCAATAATGATGTTTGGCAATTGTTCATAGATTACTAGTTAATTAATTATTCATTCTAGATATTGAAATGTACAAGGTTGGCATTTCGACCAAAGGATTATCTCAGAATGAGGGAGTTGAATATGATGACACTTTTGGTTCAGTTGCAAGGAATATATCTATCTAAACCATCATGTATTTGGCATATTTCCTTGGTTAGTATGTAAAACATATGGACGTAAAAAAAACATTCCTAATTGTGTATTGAGGAAGAGTTATATATAAATCAGCCAAGAAGTTTTGAGGTCCAAGGACAAGATATTACTACAATGAGACTTTTGCTTCAACTGCAAGGTCTACCTATATCAAAACCATCATGTATTTAAAATCTTTCCCTCGTTGGTATTTATATTAGATGTGTATAAAGAAATAATTCTTAAATAGCATGATTGAAGAGGATTATATAAGTCTAGTCACAAAAATATGTAAATCATTCCAGTAAGCATTGGCTTTGGTTCAAACCCTACAATTGCAGAGAAAAAGATAGCATTTCCATTTGCAATCAACGAATCTGCTTTGGATTTGAGGTATTTTTAGATGCGACATACATAACTTGACCTAAAAATTATTTTAAGCTATGGGTAACTATGTGTGTTTGGATATTTTTTTAGCAACGTTGTTCTAAAAAGAAAATTGTTCACAAATCAACTGACTGTTTTTAACGCAGAAGTCATATTCCTATTGAAAATAACATTTAATACATAGGAGTGTGTTTGATCAGAGTAATAACATTTAATACACGAATTTTTAATCATTTTATGCTGTGAAAATTTTCCTAATTTCCATTCAAAACTTCTCAAAGAAGTGGAAAGTAGTAATATAAGCTTGGCATGTTGGTATTTTGATTGATGTTTCTATGGTTGTGAGATTGAACGTAATCAACACAAATTGGAGCCCAAATTTTGGCTAATCTAATTTTGAAGTCATAATTCTCTTCTCAAAGAATTAAACTAATTTTTATCATGGAAAAATGTTCTTTAGAAATAATAATAATAATAATAAATAAATAAAGTTTGTGAGAGGTTTTGGCGCTAAAAGAAATGGAATTCCAAAGTTCAAATATCCCTTCTTAAGTAGACCCTAATTTCCAAAGGGTTTTGGATCTAATTTAAAATTTGAATTTAAAATATCCCTCCTAAATATGAAGGCTCACTGGTGCTCCTAAAAGCCTCATAGATCATTATAAATAAATAAAAGGGTTACTCCTACCTCAAATTGTCAGAAAGCTTGAGCACTTATCCTATGTAAAATATCTATGCGACCATCAAGGACATAATGATATGAAGAAACTCTTTTATATTTGGTTAAGGGTTTCAATATGGGATTTTCATATATTTAAGGGTTGTGCTAGGATATGAATGCATATTTTAGGTTGAAAATCCCTTAATGCATCAAGACTCTTGCAAAACAGTCCCAAACCTTACTTAGGGCATGAATTCCTTTGCACAATAAGAATGGTTAAGACCCTTTGTGATGAATACCTAGATCAATAATTTGGGCCTCCTTTGAAGGCTAATACTTCTCAAGCAAATCAATGTCATCATCTAGGGGATTATTTTTTAGGCACAACCTATGGAAAAGGATAATTTTTTTGGTTAAGAATAACACATCTATTTGAGGATGATATGAGTTGGAATGAAGGAAAAAATACTTCGACCTATCTATATTATACCTATGATTTAATTGAATATTTGATATGGTAAGCAATTTGCACTCATTTGAAACTTACGGACCTCTGAAATTTTATCTCTTGAAATGCACCTAGATCAAAATTTTAAGCCACAAATGCAAGTTTTTATATTGTTGTGGATTAGGCCCATCATTGGGCTAACTTTGTGGGCCACCACTATGCTCGATATTCCCTTTTTAAAATAAAAATAAAAAAACTAAAAAAATAGATCATTCTTTTTAAAAAATTGAATTCATGAAAATTTTCCATCCATTTAATCAAAGAACAATAGTCACTACATATAGTTTATTTGACTTGGCCACAACTATGTGAACTACCACTACACATTTCCCAATAGTAAAAATATTCTTGGAATTGAGGACAAAATTATCATACTTTATAAATTCGTCCTCCATCAAAAATAGGAAATCATTTTTTTCTCTAAATGAGGTGAATGCCATGTAATCAATATTTTCCTAACCACATCTCCATTCAATAAATATTCATTGGAATACTTTTCATTTAAAATTGTTTTGGGTGTTATAGAATCAAAGTACAATTAATATGCAAAAACATCAATACACCATTACAAATTCATTAGAAACAACCTCAGAAGTTGAAAGTAACAAAAATGGTTGGAGACAAGAAGTAAACATAATGCAAACATTTACAATGAATATCTTAATGTAGATAATTATATCACATGCATACGAATGTCATTGGAAACAATTAACCATTCTAACATGGCCAAATAGTTTGCAAAAAATGTATTAATAAAAAAACTACATGTTAAGGAATAATCAAGAAGTTATAGATGGTAATAGTGAAAGAAAAAATAATTGGAATTACATACCAAAAATTCTAAAATCCAATAATTCTTAAAGATTATTGTAACATACCTCACTAATTTTTTTTTTTAAAGGAAGAGTGATGTTACTCTTCTAATTCTTCTTTCAGATTTTACAACCTTTATGCTTAACCAGTATTAATATTATTACGGAAATAAGGTTTATTAAATATTAATATTTTACCAGCTCCATATGTTTTTTAACACTCCACTTATACTCTTCGCATTATTATAATAGGAAGGTCGTATATTCAAATTTTTCCTTTATACACTTCATTCTAGTCTTATCAATTATATGTTATATTACCATATAGGTGATTTCTCATAACATATATATTATAGTAGAGTAGTATTCAAAATACCTCTTTTTAATTTATATTAAATCTTCCTCAATTTAATATAAATTTCTCTTCCAATATTTCTACCCACTTTTCAATAGATATTTCTTTATGTAATATTTGAGATTTTTTTATATATATACTTATATAAAATCCTATTCCAAGTGAAATATATGTTTAATTTATCCTTTTGGCTTAGCTCTTTTGCCAACCTTTTTACATGGTATTCAATGGTATGAAAGTTGAACCTCCATAAATTACCTTACTTCTTACTATGAACATAAAGTGTCAATATATATATAAGTTCAATATATGAAACCTAGAATTATAAAGGTTTGGATTTATTTATGTCTACGAGCTTCAATGTTAAGAGGCATTAAATGCATTGTACACTCGTATAGTTGTTAAGCCTCACATCACAAATTTGAGTAGATGTCTTTTGTCAGGACCATTTATTATTCTGAATCCATCTTTGCCTCGTTTCTATTTTCGAGGATTGTAATAGCAGTTGGCCATATTGTTTTAAATTTTATGAGTACTATTTAAAATTTCTTACCTATTAAACCAGATCTCACCGTACCGTATCATTTATGAATGAGATTCATACTTCTGCATATGGATTTGGTCGATTTATGTTATAGTTAATGCGGCTATGCTTCCGAGAATTATTTCGTTGGTTTAACGATGCATCCTTTATTGTTTTACATGTGTATGGTCGATCTGAAGAGGGAATCAGGGTTTATGTGAAATATATATATATATCGTGATCTCCCAAGAGGAAATTTCAGTTAGCCCCTTTTTACTGAGAGAGCTTTTTCAAAACCGATTTCTACCACACTCTATTAGCTGAGCCCATATTACTCTCAGAGTGCCTACTTTCAACGACTTTGAATCGAAGTCAGGTATTTCACTTGATATTCTAACAACCTTTTATTTAGCGGTTTCATTGATCTCCTTTCTCTGTATATGAATATTAATATTGGGGACTCAGTGCTTACTTATAGGGTTTTATTACATAATTTCCCTTATGAAATTTCGGTGTAATAAAACTAGTTACATCTCTTGAGAATTTCATATTACCTAGTTCTCATCTTACCGAGGGTTTGATTTTTGTTTTGTTATAATATCCAAGATTTACATCATCTATTTTCTGAACATAACATAGTTCTAATGGATAAATTTATATCTGTTTGTGTTTTTAATACTTCCTCTTTATTTCCATGAGGATCTCGAAAATCCTCCTTCGACCTCGACATATCATATCAAGGGCTTACTCACAATTGTCCTTATGTGATTATAACTTGCCAGCCCTTTTAATGGTAAGACTTGAAATCGTATCAATTTTTTTTTTTTTTTTCAACTTTGCTTTGCTTAGGCGTCATACGCATTTACTATCCAGAAGACTTATATATGTTTCTCTTTCACTTATTTGTTTGAACCAAATAAAAATGAAGACAAAGTTAAATTTGGCCGTAGGTAACATATCTTCCCTTTCTACCATTCGATTTAATTTATTTTGTTTTCCTGTGGGTACCATAACGTTTCATCTCTCTCGTTAATTAATCTAGCCCTCCTTGTGATTTCAGGTAACAACTTATTTTTATAATATTCCATTCATCGTGTTTGACTGAAAGTGACATTTCGTTAGGTTCTCCAAGGCGAATTAAAATCGTTTTTGCTTGTTTCGATTTCAGGTTGGTATATCCTTATATCGCCATTCTCAGAACGTGGCTTCCTCGTCAAATAGATTTTTAATTTGAGTGTTTTATTATCAGTTTACAGTGAAATATCTTATGAATAATTTCACAAATGAATTGTATATTTCTATTAGCATAAACCTTTGGATATTATTGGTTTTAAATTAGGGGAAAAGTTGTATGGAGATTTCAAACTTTTCGATCTCCGAACATTTTTCGAATCTATTTACATTTATTATACCACTGTACAAATACTATATGGTATAATATCAATATGTTTAACATATAATTTTGTTCAGTTAAACTAATTTAACTGTATAAATTGCATATATATATATATATATATATATATATATATATAATCTAGATAATCATTTCTTTTCTATTTATTTAAATGTAGTACTACATATCTTCTTGAATTAGTATGGAATTTATACTATATAATACTAGGTATTGTTAATAATTCGGTATTGAAGATTTTCTATCCAGATTAATTTATGCATAACCTTTTCTATAGTCTGGAATCTTCCTTCTCGAATAATATATTGCTCATTCCCCTTTATTCTTTACACTGCTCATCAGATAATATATAGTAACTGAGTTTTTCATATTGTCTGGATAATACAAACTATACGATTTTTAGTCAAATAGAACCAGAATTAATAATAGGAATTTCATATATATTCCTTGTTGACATGAATATTATATGTGTGTATTATCAATTTTTTTCCAGTATTTAAATGATACTATTCCTGAATAAATAGAATTATAACCAGGAATATTTTTTCATACAGCTTTGTATCTTTTTTCTGTATCACTCCAATTACATAGTTTTATCATAATCAGAAGACATTAAAAAATGATTTTGTATTTATTTTAGAGAATTTATTTCTATTCAATTATTTATTGTTAGATGTGAACAAAATTTAACTTTGCTTTGACTAATTTAATAGTCTTCAATACCATAGAAACATCCATATTTTGATTAAGATTTTTATTTGTTTCTAAGATAACTAGAAAGTATATGTATGATACCATTCTGAGTTGAATATTTCCTTTGCATGTTTTACATAGGTATAATGTTTTATACCAATTTACTGCTAGAACAGGAAATTTAATTATTTTTATCAAGATATCTATTCCTTATAGAAGCAGATTAAAGTTACACTTTAATTATTATAGGGAATTATTTTAATATCTCCACATTTAAAACAGACTATGGTTTATAGATTCTGGCTGATAGTATTCCCTAAAATTTATTTCTACTACCATATAGAAATTTAGAAGATTTATTTCTTCTATTTAATTATGCTAAATGTAAGGAATAACAAATTTCAGAAAACTTAATTAAAAATAACGGGTACAACATTTATCAATATTGTACAACAGCATCTATTTTATCGATTCATAAAACTAGTGTGCATACCACTTCCTCTAATGACCAATCCTCCCAACCTTAGACTTCGTTTGTCTCTAGAACTCACCCTCAAGCTGAGATCCTCTCCTAGAACAGACCAACCTCAATCTGTTCTGGAGTAGCTAATTTAAGCTTATGCGCTCCCCAAAGCCTGTTTCTAATTCCGCGTCTAGAATTTAAGGATGTTTTTATTCATGTTTGCCTAGGCTTCCCTTATTTAGGGACTTTAAAGCTGCTTTCTACTTTTACAACTTTTTACCTCTTCCCAACTACTTTCCTCATCATTAGGGAAATTTAGAGTTTTCCTCAAAAATCTAAATTAGAAATAAATTATTTCAAGGCTTTTTGAAAGATTTTGGGGAAAGTATTAACCTCTTTCCATAACCTCATGGATTAGATAAGTGATCTCAAAAATTTCATTTGGTCATAGTGCACACAAAACATTTTATTTTCTTTTATTTTTCATAAATAAATAATTAACTACATCCAAAAAATAATTATCCATTGGGGTCCACTCCCCTTTGGACTTAAGTTCAATTGTTTAACTTGAAAAGCATAACACTAGGGGTGTTACATATTCCCCCTCTGAAAAAAAACACCGTCCTCGGTGTTTAACAGCCAACTACTAGAGTTCATTTTGAAAACAAATATGGATATTTTTCCATCATCTCAGCCTCTCCCTCCCATGTAGCCTCTTCCGCAGTAAAGTGTTTCCACTGCAGCTTTACTTTTGCTATTGTTTGATTTCTCAATTCAGTTTCTTCCCGTTCCAATATTTGAAGCAGCTCTGGAAGGAACTCCCCTTCTGGTTCCACCTGTATCACATTCCAATCAACAATATGAGAAGAATCATGTACATATATTTTTAATAACGAAACATGAAACACATCATGAAATTTAACATGGGGAGGCAAGGCCAGTTTATAATCCACTCGTCCATCCCTTTTTAACACCTCAAAAGGCCCACAGTATCTACGAGCCAATTTTTCACAACTTCCAGCATAAAGTGTGTTGTTTTTGGGTTTAATACGCAGATACACACGATCACCCACTTTGAACTCTCGGTGCACTCTCTTCTTATTGGCATAGCTTTTCTGTCGATCTTGTGATGTCTTGATGTTTCTCTGTATTTGTTTGACAATCCTTTCCATTTCTTGTAGAGTATCTGGCCCATGTACTAGCTTATCTTTAGGTTGGCTCCAACTTAAAGGAGTACGACACTTTATTCCATAGAGTGCTTCAAATGGACTCATTTTAATGGAGGATTGATAGCTATTGTTATAAGCAAATTCGACTAAATGTAAGTAGTCCTCCTATTTTGATGGCCTATCCATCACATACATTTTTAGCATCTCATCCAAAATATGATTTGTTCTCTCTGTTTGACCATCCATATGAGGGTGATAAGCAGTGCTAAAATTCAATTTAGTGCCCATACCCCCAAATAGACCTTTCCAGAAGGCAGATGTGAACTTAGCGTCTCTATCTGAAATAATCATCTTTGGGACCCCGTGCAGTGTTACTATTTCTTTTAGGAACACATTTGCTACTTGGGTTGTCCCAAAAGTAGATTTTACAAGTATGAAATGTGCAGCCTTTGTTAAAGTATCTACCACTACCATCACTAAGTCATGCTGATACTTTTTTCTCGGTAACCCGGTTGTAAAATCTATAGAAACAATGTCTCATTTCCATTCTGCAATTGGCAAGGGATTTAAAACACCAGCTGGATGTTGATGTTCAACTTTGACTAGTTGACACTCCATGCATCTAGCTAAATAGTTTGCTACATCCATTTTCATTCCTAGCCAAAACAATTTCTTTTTCAAGGCTGTAAGCATTTTCTGATATCAAGGATGTCCTGCATATGGCTGTTTATGATATTCATCCAGGATTTCTTTTTTCAAAGAATCCACATTGGGGATGTACAATCCTTTTCTATAGTAGATCAACCCTTTTTGGTTTTGGGTGTATTCAACCATTTTCTTTTTTAGCATTTTCAATTGTAGATTCTCATAGTTGGGATCCTGATCTGCTACCTTTTTAACTAATTATTTTAAGTCAAAACTAGCACTACTCCCAATGTTGCTTATGTTTTGGCAAGCATTTTTACTTAGAGCATAAAAAATTTTGTTTTCTTTTCCTTTGATATGTTTTATGTCCATCTCAAATTTACTCAGAAGAGATAACCATCTAGCTGGTCGAGCATTCAAATCCGTTTGACAAAAGAAATACTTGACAATGATATGATCTGTCATCAATGTAATTTTTTTCCGAAGAAGATAGTGTCGCCACATATTCAAGGCATGAATTACAATAGCCAATTCCAGCTCATATAAACTGTAATTCTGTTCATTTTTCTTAATTTTTATAGATTCATATGAAATAACAGAATTCTCTTGCAATAGAAATCCTCCCAATCCCTCTCTACATGCATCCGTAGACACAAAAAACTCTTTGTCAAGATCTGCAATCTTCAATATAGGGGCTGTAGTAAGTTTTAATTTTAGTTGTTCAAAGTTGTTTTAGCATTTTTCAGTCCACTCAAATTTGGAGCCTTTTCTTTGTAGTGAAGTTATGGGATATGCTATTGCGGAAAATATTTCCACAAACCTTCGATAATAACCTGAAATCCCCATAAATGACCTTACTGTTGATACATCAGTAGGCACAGGCCACTCTGTTATGGCTTTTATCTTTTCAGGATCAGCAAAAAATCCTTGTTCAGAAATGGTATGGCCCAGATATTGAATTTTATCCTTATAGAATTCACATTTTCTAAAATTGGCATATAACTGACTCTCCTTAAAAGTCTGTAACACAATTCTAAGGTGTTATTTATGTTCTGCCCCACTTTTTGAATATATTAGAATATCGTCTATGAACACTAGTACGAATTTATATAAGTACTTGTTCAAAACATTGTTTGTTAAGCACATAAAAGTGGCAGGGGCACTTGTCAAACCAAAAGGTAGGACTAAAAATTTATAGTGACCATACCTGGTTCGAAAAGTTGTTTTACTGATATCTTCCTCCTTAATTCTGAGTGGATGATAACGAGTCCTCAAATCAATCTTAAAGAATACTGAAGCTCCTCTCACCTGATCAAGAAGGTCATCTATTCTGGGCAACGGATACCTGTTTTTGATTGTGAACTTATTCAGTTGATAGTGGTGAATGCACATTCTAAAGGTTCCATCATTATTTTTCACGAACAACACCGGTGCTCCCCAAGGAGATACACTCGGTCTGATGTAACCTTTATCCATCAATTATTGTAATTGCATTTTTAAATCCATGATTTTAGGGGGGCTCATCTGGTAAGGAGCTCTAGAAACGGGTGTTTCTCCTAGTACCAAATCGATTGAAAAATCAATTTCTCTTTCGGGGGGAAGATGAGGAATCTCATCTGGAAAAACTTCCTTAAATTCTTTTACCATTGGTAAAGTGTCTAGTAGCTTTTCTTGAGGTTGTTGTCCTAATTCTTCAACATGTACATCATGTACTTGATATCCTTTTCTAGCTGTTCTTTTCAGCTGAAGGGTAGAGATTTTCCTTACAGAAATAGGTTTCGGTTTCCCTTTTAGTATGAATGGTTTTCCTTCATCATCTATGCAGTGCAGAGTTTTTTCCCAACAATTTAGCATGGTATTTTTCTTTTCTACCCAATCCATTGCTATTAATAAATCATAAGAACCTAATGGCAGAATGTTTAAATCAACTTTTGTTTGATATTCATTCAATTTAATAGCTGTTTTAGGTAGCTTATGAGTTACTTTGCCTTTAGTTCTAGTAGCTAATTGTACCAACCAAGGCTGTTGAAATATTTCTGTTTTGAGTTTACATTTTTGTATAACTTGTGGACTAATCTAACTCAAAGAAGCACCTAGATCAATTAATATAGTAACAGATTGATCAGGGATTTTACCTTCCATCTCGACCATAGTAGACTGATGTTCTTCTTGTTGGTTCTCCAAGGTTGCACTGATAGTGGGTATGTTACTTGCTATATCATTCACTGTAGTAGCTTCTCTATCTCTCAGATCCATCTAAATATTTCTGTGTGGACAATCTCTCAACAGATGAGGTTCTCCGCAACCCCAACATTTAAAAGGCTCCCACATTTTAACTTTTCCTTCCTTCTTATTATCCCCGTCTATTTTATTTGAATCAACTTGGGATTGAGCAGTTTGACTTTCCCTTTGTTTGTTAAATTTCTTTCACTCATGATCCCTACCAAAGTTCGTCAAATAAGTTGGTTTGTGTTTCTTTCCTTTGAATTCACCCTTTTTTATCCAAATTTTCCCATCTTCACTCTTTCATTTAAACTGTTGGTAGCATAATCTAGCTTTCCTCACCACTTCGTCTATAGTTTTTGGATTATCGAACTCTATTTTCTCCTTGTACACAGTAGGGAAACAGTTCAAAAACCCTTGCACCTTTTCTTTCTTTTCACGAATATAAGGAACATACCTTAACATATTTGTAAACTTGGGGACAAACTCATCTATGGTGAGTTGTCCCAATCTAATTTTGTGAAACTCCTTTGCTTTATCACCATAATAGCATTCGTTCAAATAACAGTTTTTAAACTTGACTTGGAAATCTTTCCAAGTCACTATTTTTTTTATCAATGGCATGAACCATTTTTGTCTCCTCCCACCACAAGGTATCCTTACCTTGCAACTGGTAGATAGCTAATATGGCCTTCAGATTTCTTTCATATTCGTATACCTAAAAATACTTAATCATATTCAACAACCATGCCTCAACATCTTCCTCCTTCTCTCCATCATAGGAGGGAGGTTTAATTTTTTAGAATTCACCCTGCAATTCCTTCCTCTGTTTAGACTGATGTATAGTAGTGTCATTTTCCTCGGAATCATCTGAGAACCTGCCTTTCCTCCTCCTTCCGGAACCTTCACCTTTTTGGCTATTCCGTGAAGTCAGTTCTCTTATCAGTTTTTCGTGCTCCTCACTGGCTAATGATAGCCTGTCATTCTGGATTTTTAGCTCGGCCATATCCCATTGCAACCGGTGCAACATGGCCATTAGAGGAGCATTGGGATCTAGTGTATTATCTCTACCACCTAGATCGACATAGAGTTCATCTTCTTCAGCCATTGACTTTTCAGTTCAGTACCTTTGTACACTAAAACAAAACAACATCAGTAACAATATAAAATTTTCAAAAAATCATTTTATGCAGTGATCACAACAACAACCTAGTTTTTTCTAACATGGGCTTTGATACCATTTGTAACATACCTCACTAAATTTTTTTTTTTGAAAGGAAGAGTGATGTTACTCTTCTAATTCTTCTTTCAGATTTTACAACCTTTATACTTAACTAGTATTAATAGTATTAAGGAAAGAAGGTTTATTAAATATTAATATTTTACCTTCTCCATATGTTTTTTAACACTCCACTTATTCTCTTCACATTATTATAATAGGAAGGTCGTATATTCAAATTTTTCCTTTATACACTTCATTCTAGTCTTATCAATTATATGTTATATTATCATATAGGCGATTTCTCATAACATATATATTATAGTAGAGTAGTATTCAAAATACCTCTTTTTAATTTATATTAAACGTTCCTCAATTTAATATAAATTTCTCTTCTAATATTTCTACCCACTTTTCAATAAATATTCCTTTATGTAACATTTGAGATTTTTTTTATATATATACTTATATAAAATCCTATTCCAAGTGAAATATATGTTTAATTTATTCTTTTGGCTTAACTCTTTTGCCAACCTTTTTACATGGTATTCAATGGTATGAAAGTCGAACCTTCATAACTTACCTTACTTCTTACTATGAACATAAAGTGTCAATATATATATAAGTTCGATAAATGATTTTTGTACTAAACCTAGAATTATAAAGGTTTGGATTTATTTAGGTGTATGAGCTTCAATGTTAAGAGGCATTACATGCATTGTACACTCGTATAGCTGTTAAGCCTCACATCACAAATTCAAGTTGATTTCTTTTGTCAGGACCATTTATTATTCTGAATCTTTCTTTGCCTCGTTTCTATTTTCGAGGATTGTAACACCAGTTGGCCATATTGTTTTAAATTTTATGAGTACTGTTCAGAATTTCTTACCTGTTACACCAGATCTCGTGGCACCGTATCATTTATGAATGAGATTCATACTTCTTCATATGGATTTGGTCGATTTATGTTATAGTTAATGCAGATATGCTTTTGAGAATTATTTGGTTGGTTTAATGATGCATCCTGTATCATTTTACACATGTCTGGTCGATCTGAAGAGGGATTTAGGGTTTATGTGAAATATATATATCTCTTGATTTCCCAAGAGGAAATTTCATTTTTCCCATTTGTACTGAGAGATCTCTTTCGAAATGGATTTCTCCCACACTCTGTTAGCCAAGCCCATACTCTCAAAGGATATACAGTTCATCATAAACCATTGTATATTATTGGTTTTAAATTAAGGGCAAAGTTGTATGGACATTTCAAACTTTTTGATCTCCGAACATTTTTCGAATCTATTTACATTTCTTATACCACTGCATAAATACTATATGGGATAATATCAATATGCTAAGCATATAATTTTGTTCAGTTAAACTAATTTAACTGTATAAATTGCATATATATAGGATTTAGATAATCATTTATTTATTTTTTATTTAAATGCAGTACTGCATATCTTCTTCAATTAGTATGGAATCTATATTGTATGATACTAGGTATTGTTAATGATTTGGTATTGAAGTTTTTCTATCTAGATTAATTTATGTATAACCTTTTCTATAGTATGGAATCTTCCTTCTCGAAGAATATATTGCTCTTTCCCCTTTATTATTTACACTGCTTATGAGATTATATATAGTAACTGATTTTTTCATATTTTTTAGATAATACAGATTATACGATTTTTAGTCAAATAGAACCAGAATTAATAATAGGACTTTCATATATATTCCTTGTTGACATGAATATTATATGTGTCTATTATCAAATTTTTTCCATTATTTAAATGATACTATTCCTGAATAAATAGAATTATAACCAGGAATAGTTTCTCATACAGCTCTGTATCATTTTTCTGTATCACTCCAATTACATATTTTTATGATAATCAGAAGACGTTAAAAAATGATTTTGTATTTATTTTAGAGAACATATTTCTATTCAATTATTTATCATCATATATGAACATAATTTAACTTTACTTTAACTAATTTAATAGTCTTCAATACCATAGAAACATCTATATTTTGATTCATATTTTTATTTGTTTCTAAGATAACTAGAAAGTATATGTATCATACCATTCTGAGTTGAATATTTCCTTTGCATGTTTTACATAGGTATAATGTTTTCTACCAATTTACTGCTAGAAGAGGAAGTTTAATTATTTTTATCAAGATATCTATTCCTTATAGAGGAAGATTAAATTTACACTTTAATTATTCTAGGAAATTATTTTAATATCTCCAGATTTAAACCAGACTATAGTTTAGAGATTCTGGCTTATAGTATTCCCTAGAATATATCCCTACTACTATACATAAATTTAGAAGATTTATTTCTTCTATTTAATTCTGTTAAATGTAAGGAATAACAAATTTCATAAAACTTAATTAAAAATAACAGCTAGAACATTTATCAATATTGTAAAACATCTATTTTAACCATTCATAAAACTAGTGTGCATACCACTTCCTCTAATGACCAATCCTCCCAACCTTAGAGTTCTTCTGTTTCTAGAACTCACCCTCGAGCTGAGATCCTCTCCCAAAACAGACCAACCTCAATATGTTTTGGAGTAGTTGATTTAAGCTTATGCTCTCCCCAAAGCCTGTTTCTAATTCTGTGTCCATAATTTCAGGATGCTTTTATTCCTGTTTTCCTAGGCTTCCCTTATTTAAGGACTTTAAAGCTGCTTTTTTCTTTTACAACTTTTTATCTCTTCCCAACTACTTTCGTCATCATTGGGGAAATTTAGATTTTTCCTCAAAAATCTAAATTAGAAATAAATTCTTTCAATGCTTTTTGAAAGATTTTGGGGAAAGTCTTAACCTCTTTCCATAACCTCATGGATTAGCAAAGTGATCTCAAAAATCTCATTTGGTCATAGTGCACATAAAACATTTATTTTATTTTATTTTTCATAAATAAATAATTAACTACATCCACACAATAATTATCCATTGGGGTCCACTCCCCTTTGGACTTAAGTTCAAATGTTTAACTTGAAAAGCATAACACTAGGGTTGTTACAATTATCCAGCAAAATTGTGTATGTAACAACAATATCATAGCTAAGAAAAGAGAATCAACTTTAAAATGTCTATAAAACTAAAAGGGATTGGCCAATACATTACATATTGAATGTGATTGACAGTACTGTATCCTCCTTAAGAACAAATTATTCTTTTAGCAATTTATGTCTGTGAGACATAATAATAATATTCCATTGCAAGTTTTCGCAGACATTACTATCCATAAAGACCCTTTTTTCCAACAAAATTTTGTTTGAAAGGATGTAAAATACTCAAAGTCTTTTCTAGTAGTCCATGAAAACTCACTATTTGGAATATTACATCCTACAACTATAAGGGTCTTGTTGTGATTAAAAAAATAATGAAATCCAATAGAAAGCTAACAATTTGTTTCATGTAAGCCATAGCCTTTCCCAATAGCTTCATTTTATGCTAAATTTTGTAGTATAGCAACAAAAAAAATTATATAGGTCTACCTATGCTAGCTAGTAGCTAATCCTAATAAATATTATACAAAGAAAAGTTGGCTATTGGTTTCTTCTCTCTCTAAGGCGTTTCCCCTACATGACTGGTCCAAATTGTATCACCTTCATAGTAGTGCTCTGGATTCTCCTCTCTGGTGTATCCCTTAAAGATTAATCTTTCATTACCTCATCTTCGTAGCACTATTCTGGGAAAAAATTGTGCTAGGGGAGATAGGGGGATGTGGAATTCCCGGAAAATGACCCTAGGAGTTACCTAAGTGAAAAATGGAAAAGGGATTTACTTATCATTTATTTTGAACTTATTTATGAAAATTTTATTTTTGTTATTAAGACTCATTTATCCTTTTATGAGCTCTTACAGGTGAGAAAAAAAGAGAAAAATAATTTCTTTTAGGATGTTATTTGATTTCTTCATTATTTAAGGAGGGGTTTTCCTTGGGAATCAACTAGATGACTGGACTATGGAGAAACCATAGTGAATTGTATTCTCATCCATTTGTGACCTTTTTGTGTTATTTTGGTGACATGTAGTTTCAGATACACTGACTTGGTTGGGTGAATGTAGAGTGATTAACTGGAAATCCTTTCATTGTTTTCTCGGGCCTAGAAACGCCACATTTGAGGCAACATTACATTATAATAAGTCCTTGAGGTAGTAATATTTCCTACTCTATTGAAAAGAGTGGGGTTCCACACTGTGGGTGGTAGTAAGATACCATTACCCCAATACACTACGCGTGGAAATAAGATACAATAACAGGATCCTCTTCTGTAAAGAATGAAACTCCCAAAAATTAATGGCCGCAAACTTTTATAGCTAAGGAAGAAAATAATATAGAGAAAGACCTGCAATTGGCCAAGGGTAGGTTACTAAAAAAGAGGATACCAACTATCAAAGTTTAAGCTTTGGGACCTTCAAAATCAAAAAGTATAGACAAATAAGAAATCAAGTATAGAGCATAGATCAATAACACTGAGAAACAATATATGAATATTATGATCTTTCAGTCTAAACTGGTTATAGGTATAGCTAGGGAAAATTCTCAATCTGAGTTTAAATTGAAATTTCATTTAAAAAATGAGGGACAATAACGATTACATTTATGTGGTGAAATTGGTATGGGTTGCTCCTCCCAATGTTAAGTTTTATTCTCAGAGAACTACTCTCAGAGTATTTACTATGTTCGTAAACCTTCCAATGGTAAGTTTTACTAACAGAGAATTACTCCAGGAGTATTTCTTATCACTCAAGCTACTTATGTTGGAGAAAGAATATTTGGCTATTATATTTCTCATACATCATCGAAAATAATTTGTTTCATGTAATATATTGCATTCGGATAAAAAAATTTGGCATGCTGCCTAATACACCTGGAATATTTAGAAATGAACCAATAAATGGTTGGAAATGGGTACTTGATGTGGTTCATGAGAAAGGTGTTGTAATCTTCTTCCAACTCTAGAATGTCAGAGAGAATTTCCTGGTGGTGAGATTTAATTCTTAAACTGATACTAATAATGGATTCCAAACATCCATTTATTTTAGTTTCAATGAGAAACTAATATTCTATAATTAAAATTTGGAGGCCAAATAAATATAAATTAATAATTTCTATTTCTATTTTGAAGTGGTAAATCCTAAACTTTTGTGCATCATGTAAAATTTACCAACCCAGTGGATATTTAGATGCTTCATCTATGAAAAAAATATTTCTAATAAATGAAAAATAAATATGCCTGACAAACCCTTGGTCAATTATTCAAATCCTTGAACAGTAACCTCATACCTTCTACTCTTTGGGCTGAAGTTGCACTGAAGTCCCTGTCACTAGATTTTTTCTATGCAGTTAATCGTTTCTTGGCACCATATAAAACCACCCATTCTTCTTCCTCTTAAGAATAAAATAATAAATTTCTTTTAAGTCAATTTGTATACCATTTCTCAACCATTTTCAAGAGAAATATTTACTGAAATAAAATAAATGAAGTAGTGCATACCTAAAATAAAAATGTGTACACTCTTAGTATTTCCTCATTATCAATTGCATTGCCTTGTGTGAATCCCCATTACTGTCTAGTACAAACTCAAATGGTAGTCTAGAAGATATTTTTTGGAATATGAAAAAACACTTGCTCAAACACCTTCACCTCTACCTATTTCTTGTGCTATAAGAAGGCCCACAACTTTTAGAACCAAGAAAAAAAATTAGAATGTCATCAAGTAACTTAAAAGAAAGTTATCAAAAAGAACGTGTCTCAAATGAGCTTTCACGATGACCATGAAACAAAATGTAACTATGATAACTCTAATTTATTAAATATAATTTGTCAACCATTAATGTACAACATAATATAAAATGAATAACTAAAAATCAGAAACCATACTATATATGGTCTATGTCATCATCCAATTACTTTTCCTTCATTAAAATAACAATGGCCATGTCAATACCCAACTATTTTTCCTCCATTTATGTGACTCAATGCCACGCAAGTAGAAATAATATTCAACAACTTGCATCATTTTTTTACAATCCTTTTCAGTTGGGTGTTTACAATGGACCAATGAGATGCCATTTTTAATAAAAATTTTCAAACGAGATTTTATCAGATGCTGAATCCATAAAACTTCTACAATTTTCAATACAAAGATTGGATTACCAGATTCCAGTAAAATCAAATAGAAAAAACTTATTTGTTCACCATTATCTTGATGCATGACATGTTTTTTTTCTTGCATATATTTTTGATCTCTAGGTTTTAATGGGCTAAATATTATGCATTTTGTTGTGGTTTATTGTAATTATTATTTTCATTTTATTAGAAATTTTAGAAATATGATATATATAAACAATTATTATTCTTATCTCCTACACTCATTGAAACATTCAGGATATCATGGTAAGGTAACATGCTTCTTTGTTATCATTTCTATGCTCAAGAACACCACATTATTAATGTACATATCAATCTTGTGTGAAAAAACTACAAATATTGCAAAAATTATTAGAACCACTAACTAAAAGTACTCATTCTACTGACAAATCTGCAGCAGTAAATAGTTGAGGTGTCAAATTCATTGAACTAAATTCATAAGAAAAAAATACTGAAACCTCAAGAAAGAATAAAATACTGACAATACAGAGATCCATTGTTGTGGAGTATAATGACTCTGAGGAGCTCCAATTGCTTGTCTTTGAGTTTTCTCATTTCATATTTGTATACAATTTTCATAGCTCTTTCAACCTGGTCAGGTCATTCCATGTATACTGGAATAATATGTTCAAGACTTAAAACCTACAGCTAGGGGAATTCATAAACCAATAACACACATTAAGAGAATTTTTTACAGGTTTTTTTGTACAACATAGGATAAACTAAAAATCATGTTACAACCTCTAAAAGGAATATGAAAGGTCAACAAGGCCCACATGCTCCTAGCATGCCAGAGATTTGGTACATTTTAGCCAAATCGTGACAAAATCCAAGAGGAACACTTCCGTTAACGCCCCATGAGAATCTGATACAAGCCTAATGGTTAACTGTGCCTCCATTGACCATTTTTTGTTTGATCTCATGCTATGAAAATGTTAGTTAACAAATTAAAGGAATAAAATATTTCAATAGCACAAATTTTATAGAGAGGCTATTTTCTTATTGAAGAACATATATCTTGTATGTCTTATAGGGAAATTACCTTTAAGAGAAGATAGTCATTACCTTTTTCATCATGTTCCATTGACCTACCTGCAGTAGGCATACTTTTTCCTTCTCAGTGTCATGGTATTTTAACTACATATGAAAAATGAGTAAATTACAAATATTGTGAAAATTGATTTCATGAAAGAAGATCTACAAGTGATTTACTCAAAATATCAAAATCATATCAAGTTTAATCGAGATAAACAAACTAAGTTTCAGTATTTATGCATGGGCAAGGAAGTATTCGAGCTTCCGCAAAGGTAATTTTTTCACTAATTTTTAGACCAAATTCTTTCGCATAAGAATCAAGATCATAATAATTCTAATACACAATCTACATTAAACATGTCACACTATAGAAACCAATTAAAATCCACTCTCTTTGGTGTTAGGAATAGAAAACGAAGTCTCATGATCTGCTCCTCCCCTTTCATAATCCAAGCAGTTGAATTTTTTTTTCCTTTTTCATTTGGACATTTTAAATTGAAGAATCATATATATTATATATATACATTGATATAGTATCAAATTAAAAAATGTCAGGATATCAATTACCAAAGTACAAGCAACAATTGTCTGAGAAAACAAACTAATATTTCCTACTTGATTTAACTCTAAAAAATAAAACCTGCAAGATGTCCATTTCCGTTTCTCACAGTCATGGACATGTAAAATTTAACATAGAAGTGATTTATTTCTCGTTTAATCACTTTAAATATATCTCATGTTCCACTATATTACAAGCCTAGAATTTTCTAGGAAAAGAAAATGGTCAAGATAAATAAATATTGGGGAAATACTGGAGAATGCTCATCTGTTTCATCCTCGTTAAACTCCGTGTTTATTGGAATAATAAAAAGACGTAATATTTTAGAATTCAAAATTCCATTGGTATATAGTTTTCCTTTGGTGTGCTTCCCACTTGAAGACAAGGAAAATCAGTATGTTATATTGTAAATCCGTACATTTCTTGGAAATATTTAATTATTTTTTTCATTGATGATTTATCATCCATAAGGAATCTATCAAAAAAACAAATTATTGAGAACCAGGAAAATGTGGAATCATAAGGCATAAAATTTAAAATTAGATGCGATTCTAACTTAAGTAATGAAATATCTCACATTTTGAAAGAAATTTTAGGCACGTGTAGTGTACAAAATGCAGATCTTTTATCTAATTGGAAATAAATAGAAAGATACTTTACATCATTCTAGACTAGAACAAAGTTCGAAAATATAAGGCATAAATATGAAGTAGATGACATCAATAATAACATATATTTATTAGCACATGCATCTGAACTATATAAGAATGGAATCTAATGTGTCATAGTTCCGAAAATAGTTGAGAGACATACATCAGTTCCCCAGTAGGTTGTGATGTCAATCCAAAGATACGATGCGTACTACACATATTTACCCATTGTGTCACTTCTACTTTTACACCTATGAAAGTTTTTTAAATGTGATTCATATAAAAGGCCATAGTCATTAAGAAATATGATTATCCGCCTCTTTAGTACAACTTAAAACATTAGTCGCTTGAATCCAAATGATAGAACATATAGATAATTCAAGTTATAAATTGCAAGATTCAAATGTCGCCTTGATAAGTTCTACCTTACATTAAAAAATGGTATTGTAGAATGTAGGAGATAGAATCATTTGAGGTAATAAAAGTAAATGTTACAAAATTATTATAAAATATAGTAAAATAAAAGAACCTAGCTTCAAACATTAGTCACCGTAACTTCCTTCAAAGGTATCGTGAACTTCATTAAATTTGGGGCATTAGTTGTTGGGTATTATAAATGGTATTGGTTGGGAAATTGGTCATACTCCCCAAGAGATGGAAACCTTACTATACACAAGTGAGGGCTCATCGCAGTCACACATGCCACACTCTATCCTGATTTATCAAAGACAAGCTACTAGTACAACATATAGACCCCAACAATAGCATTTGAAGAAAGAGAACCATTTTAATCTCAAATAAGATATTTTAATAATGGTGTGAAGCAGAGCTTAGTACCTTTATACGATCATAATCGGAAAAGGGACTCATTATCAAATCCTTATTTAGAAATTTTCCTATAAATTCAATGACATGAATCAGTTAAACGAAAGTAGTTGAAGAAATATATGCACAATAAAGTTGTTAATTGTGCTTAGACATGAAAATTAATGTTGATATACTCACCCATTCTTTGAGTGGTATTTCCCATTGTCCAAGAAATGGTTTGAGAGCCACCTTCATGACAAGTAGTGATAGAAAATTCATCTGAAAGCTAAATACAACATCTAAAATTGACAAGTGTAGGGTTAATGTATGCAAATTGTATGTTTGTTTGGACTGTGGTCTTACAGTAGTTTGGTCTATCCCAGTTTGATTATTATTGCATTACGGTATGGAATCTACCTGAGAACCCCCAAAGCAACCTATACTGGGAGTTTTCATCCTGTCCCAACTAGCAATCGGGTGGTTTCTGTCATACATAGTAAAACCTATATGCAAATTGTATGAGTGAGAAATTAAAAGCAAGTACCTATTGTTGGACCGCTAATATGTTATTATTATTATCACTTTTTAACACCTATTTCATCCATTTCTACTCTTCATTATCATGTCATTTATCATAATTTATCATATAATTCTAGTTTATAATTATTTATGCTCTTATGGATAAATATTATTTCTTCTCCTTTATTTTTAATAAATTGATGATTATGCATGATTTTACAAATTATGGTTTATTAATAAATTTGTTGTAACATCACTCACCATTTTAGCCTCCAAGATATTTTCCAGATTGCAGAGTTGATCTCTAGCTCATCATTAAATATGCCAACTCAGAAATTTGCTGGAATAAGAAGTGGCAGTTTTGGATTGGACATATTGGGCAAATGCAGAAGAATATAGAAAATCCAAAACATGGATTTTGTATAGGACGGACCGAATTAACTTTATTCAAGAACAATTTGCTAAAATTTGGCCTGTATTGAGAGAAACAGAACGTTCTCTGAGGACAATTTTCCCAGATTCGCTGTTGTGGTCATTTTTCAAATTCTTCCAGTTGCAATACCAAATTCAACTTGTTCCTGTTGAATGATTGATGGAAATATCTTTTCTTGCTGATCAACTTGTTAGGAACAATCCAATTTTGTTATGAGGGATCACATTTACTATTTACTTTATCCTCTTTCTGGTTATAAAATGAGACATTTGTAAAAGAAGAAAAAATCATTGTTGCTTTGCGAATTGTAAACTTAATCACAAATTGTGTTGTTGAAAAACATGATTACATTGTAATGCTACTCCAATTTAATGATTAATTGAAGTTGTTGTTTCCATTCACATCATCTGAAGTAGCTTGAGCAGTACCTGTTGGTGGTTAAGGGCCCGACCCCTGGCAGCGTGAACTGCTCCTCTGTGTTATATTTCTGATTCTTGTAGAGTGTGATCGATTTGATAAATGCCTATTACTATGATTTCATTTCATTAGTTGTTTATCATCTTACTGTATTTATGTATTACGCCTTCTGTTTATGAGTTATTCATTATCGTGTGATATGAATCTTATTTGTTACAACGTGGGTTATTTGAGATAGCATATTGCATTACCTAGATCATCTGTAAGATTCTAATTATCTCTATTGGATTCTCGGAAGTGATATTGGTTTTGTCTTAATTTCTTCACAGTCCCTTGTTTTATAGTTTATTGTTTCAATATTTTATGAAATTGTTTTATTCATAAGCTGTGATTGAACCGCGTTGCCATTCCCTTCCACCATAACAAGATTACTGCCCTTTGCAGCTTATATTGTTATGCTATTCATTCCAAGTATAAAGCTTCATTCTTCATCTCTTTCCTACAAGTATTTGGTTTTGCTTTAGAATATTATTGCAGTGAGCGTTTTTATTCCATTTCCATTAGCAACATTATTAATTTAATTCAGTTATCATTTCCAATTAGTTGTTTTGGTGTGGAGTGCAAGATCAACAACTATAAATAAAATTGGCTATTGCTGTCAAAGCTCTCAGATTGAGGATCTTATTTATGCTTGATTATTTTACATCAGTTAAAAGAGGAATGAGTTATTGCTACTGTATCCTCAACTAATAATTGTTGTTACTTTGTTGAATGAATGATTTAGTTTTAGAGCATTGAGTTTCCTTTAGTTGCAAGTGGGATTTATTAAAAGCATCCATTTATTCTTGTATTTGAAAGATCTATACTACATTTTAAGAAACATTACTACTTGGGATTATAGCATGCACATATTGTGTACACTCTTTAAATAAGAAGAATTTTCCAGGTTCATAATTAATGTGGGATAGATAGGAGTTTTAAAAGGCACCTTTTAGCACCCAACACCTATGTTAAGGGATAAGCCCATTTGGGTTGGCCTCGTGCTTTTGAAAAACCCATGCCAGATTTCTTGTCTTCTTGAATATCTCCCTAACATGATGGTTGGGCTTCCTCTTGGAAAAAAAAATAATAAGAATTAAATTAGAATCCCTCCCTAATGTGATGGTTGGGCTTCGTCATGGAAACCCAAATAGTAAGCATTAAATTGAAAATAAGTCTAATCTACAATATAATTCTTGACAAAAAATTCTTCAATTATGAACTATCATAAGTGTACAAAGCCATAGAGTCCAGAATATTGTTGTAGGAGTGCCATTGAAGGAAACTATTATTAACCCAAAATCACAATATATTCAATTCATCATATAGATTCAAGGCATTGTTTTTCTGTGACACTCACAGAAAAATAGTGCTGTAGGAAAAAACATTACATTAAAAAAACAAAGTACCTTCAAAATTTGTTTTCTTCCAAAAATAATTAGTTTATGTTTTGACCCTCAAAGCCTAGTGCACTCCTTCTAAGTTGGAGTGATGCACATTTAGGTTATTAAAATTTAACATATATCCATCCTTTTTGTCCCCATTCTATGAGGCACTAATCTAATTGTGGGTGCGCATTTCTCATCACATTGAACACCCTCCTCATTATTTCTATCTCGCATTCACTGAAATTCAACAATGGTTTCCTACCAAGGTTTAGGAATGACAATTGAATGATTTTGTGCAACAAATGATTCATCATGTTCTTCTAATATCCTCCTAACGCTCACTGCCATATTTTTCACCTGATGATTTTGACTGTTGGGATTCCTACACACAACAGAATTTAACTAGTTAAAATAACATTATACCTACAATTAAATTATTCCATAGTTCATAAAATACTATAAACAACTAACCTTAGATTCATAACCAGTAATTAATTTCTCCCCTCAATCTATCATGTGTTGTCGAAGACCTAGGGAACCATGTAATAAAGCATATTTTAAGTCTTCCTCTCAAGCTTCCTTTTGAAATTGGTGAACCTACATTAACAAAGATAATTATATCTATAAGGTATGATAACTAATACGATACACTTAAATCAATGTGACCATGGTTATCGTTCATAAAATAGAAAATATAATAGATAAAAATATTCACTTACCATGCCACCACAAATGTTATTATATCCCCCAGAGCCTAATTTATGAAATCCAATTCTTGACACCCTGGCTTGGGTTGCTTTCCTTGTATCTCAAATGCGTATCTTACCTCCTCCTTATGCACAAGGCCTATAGTTTAGATCATTGTGGACATTCCTCTTAAAATTGGAATATTTCATAATTTCACCCCACTCACTTGATATGTGATCCAAGATGGATGTGGATACATCAAGTTTTGTTTCAAATTTGACCTTAAATTGTCTCTTTCTGAGTGAATGTATTTACGTGCAATCTCTAGAAAAAATTCCTTATCAAAACTAGGGTTACCAAACGTTATTATAACATATTTAAATTTTTATTCCTTTTGAGCATTGGTTTTCTTCCTCCAATCCATTTCAATGGTATTTCCAAGTAATTTGTTTGCACAAAGAAAAATAAAGTGATAAAATTTTAACCCCATTTCATCCTTCAGTACATTTCCTTCTGAAGTGAGCAAGAGAGTAACTTCTTGCATTCATTTTGTAGTTGCTCATGATATTATTGTAGTCTTGGAGGTTGAGGTAGATGCCATTAAAAGTAAATTAGGCACTCTTTCACTTATTTTCCGCATTTAAAAGGAAATTTTGTTACTGTTAAAAACCCAACCAAAATATGAAGCTATTTTCATTTCTAAAATAATTATCCTAAACGTAGAGAAAGAAATTATAGAAAATAAAAAATAAAAAATTACATGCCCATCTGATGTAGACCCTCAACTCTCCAACAATGGAATTTCCCATAACTTAATTTATTCAATTATTTATTGTGTAATTTGAGTATTTTCCGGATTAGCTAGTAGAAGCCTTAAAATTCTTGATTGTTAATCTATGAGACTCCTCAAGGAAACTTGTTCCGTTCTTGGTGGGAGAATTATGACCGAACCCACATTTGATGTGTTATTTATTAAATCTGATGTACTCCTAATAGGGGCATGGATGTGAGATTCCAAATGGATAATGTTAATGTCAGCATTTTCATCCTGCTACCAGTGATAAAAAAATATCATTTCATATCATATTAGGGTTCCATTCTGAAATTTTTGTCATTCCATTAGGTTATCATGAAAAAAATTGGTCATTGATTAGGGTATTTAGATCATTACTACTCCTTTCACCTCCATGGTGAATGGACATAATCATGGTCAGGTCATTGATTGTTGAAAGAGTTCCATAGTCATCATGGTCATATTTTAGCTCATTCTTCAATGTTGTGTCATCATTAGGTCATAGGGTCAAAATCATGAAAATTGGTCATTTCACCATCAAATTCATCTTTTGAAGGAGTATTAATAGTTAAATGTTTTAAAAAAAGGTTTTAAAAGAATTTTGTTATCTTAATTACGATGGATTATATGCAACTAAGTTCTAAGGCTCGAGTTGAAATCAAAATGTGAAAGTACATAGTGGGTCCACTACACCACCAAAGGAGAAAATTGATTTTCAAAGCTACAAAGAAACTAAAAGTCAAGTTCATTTTCTAATTCCATATTGAAGATACATTTCTCTACTAATAAAACTCACTCCCACTCTCATCCATTTCATGCAATCAAAAAACAAGTTTTCCTCTTGTGTTGCGCTTTTACCAAAGGGGGTTGTATTTTTCCCAATGGTAGCCACATCATCATTGTATATTGTTGATTCAAAAATTTCTGGTTCCGAACTACCATTTCCATGTAAGTGGAATTTTATTTTACCATATTTGTCTCTCAATTGTGCTTTGAAATCTCATTTTCCTCTCCTAGGGTTTTGAGGGCATTTTTCTTGGTTTCATGATTTCCATGGTTAAGTTATCAACAAAAATTGTATATAGATGCTCTTACACATTCAAATATCCTTAATATACCGTCCTAAAGACTTCCCATCACTCTTATGCCTCAAAATTGTCATTTTTACACAAACCCTATCCTATCGCTGCAATTTGAGCTTTTCTAGACTAGGCATGTGTATTTCCCTTTTGGATCCCTTCCCCTCACTCAATCCTTCAAATTTCACTTTACCCTACTTCCTAACATCCTTCCCTACCTCCAAAAAATTTCCTAATAATTTAGAAGCTCCCTATCCCCTTTATTTCCCTTCATTCTTATAAATTTCCTTTCTCACCTGTTTTGCATATACTAAACCCTAATTTCCTCTCCCATTGAGCTAGGGTTTGATATGGAATTAGAGACATAGGAAAAGAGGTGGCATAAGGGAGGTCATATCAGCAAGTATGAAGCCATTCGAGCTCTTAAAGTGAAGAAGTATCCATCATTTTTCAAGAAGTCAATCCAAGGGACAAATAATTTGGTACACATAGGGCCAAATTTTCTTCAAATTATGTTTCTGACCAATTAGATATGAATTTCACAACAATGAAAGATATTTTGGTTAATAATAGATCAAGGAATAAAACCTCCTTCATCGTTTACATAGATGTTGTGGTTTGGGAGGAATTTTAAGCATATAGTTGATATAGGAGAGTTTCTGCACTTTTGGGGTAATCTTGGGAAAAGCCACTTTTATCCCTAATGGAATGTCCCAATGAATTTCTAGATGAGTCATATGATAACTCTACATAAACCTATTTTCGATGAGCTATCATGCTCTAAATTTGGAGTTCCAGATGGCCTCCAAAAGTGGTCTGCAAGACCATATTGCGCTTTTTGCATCCCCATTCTGTAGTTTTTAACCAGTATTGGAAGAATTGATTTCTGAGGGGCTATAGTTGATCATGTTTAGTGATTGATAGATCCATTCTGTAGTAGAAAAAAATATATTTCCAATGAACTAGGCTAAGCTCAATTTGGAGTTTGGTAATTCATCCAAAGGTGAGCTAGAAAATGGCGTTGCACTTTTTCCAAAGGGCTTTGTGCTTTTGTGAGTTCACTGATATTTTCCAGATTTTTACTTTTTCTCAGTTGGTAAATCTTTTTGATGGATTTTACTGATGTGATTAATTCATGTAAATGTAATTATGCCACTTTTAGTTACTATAGGTATACACATCAGATACAAATGTATTTTTGGGACAAATGAATCCCTTTCACCAAAGTTAGGGATGAGTTTGTTGACCTCCCTAGACTTTGGGTTTCTAGTTGAGAACTTTGGGGATCAATTCTAGAAGTTAAGGATTCGACCCCTGAGAGTGGGAGAAGTAGTTTTTAGCCTATACCTTTCCTTCCTTTTGACATTTCAATGGTTGGATTTTGTTGGATTGATCACTCAACATTCTTGTAATCAGATTTTTGGCAAGAAATAACAGACTAAGTTGCAAATATTTTGATGGAATTCTTATGGTAAAGTGATTTCAAACTATTTTTTCTTATGTTATGAAAATATGTGAAAGTATTTCTTATGGTTTATTTAGGAGGAATACTTACGATTTGTTTCATCTTATTCTAGTAGAAAATAATTCCTATCCCTTATGCTCTTTTCTCAAACCCTAGCAGTCTAAACCACTTCATCAGATATCCTTTTATTCTGAACTTCTTACCTACCTTGCTCCATCAAATCCCTGCAATTTTAATTCTTGTTTTCACTGACCTAGTTCCTTCCTTTCCCTATTCACCATCTAGCACCTCAAAATTAAATCAATCAAACCCTTATGCTACTATACGTAGCCTAATATCTCATCGATCCAGTCAGATTGATGGAGATCCATTGGAGAGATCCCTCTCCTGCCTAGTAGGGCTAGCTACTTGGAAAAATATTGGTCTTTGGTTACCTTTGTTGTTCTCTTCTTAGCCATAGTGATCTGGTGGAGTGATAACATCATGGCGACCATACTGGGGAAGAAAGTGACAGATCTTCCCTGAGACGACAATCATTAAAGTTTAGATATCGTTGCTGATGGTGGACAATGGTCAGATACATATGAAGGCTGAATCATTCAATTGGCGACTCCAGTTTCGAAGAAACCAATGTTCAAAATTTTCATGTCGACTCCAATTTTCAAGAACCGGTAATTTGAATAGACTTCTTGGTGACTTCATTATTGTCAAGATATGTTCTACTGCAATAAAAATTCCCAGGTATGCTCATATGCATCAATCTCAAACCCCTGGATTTCCAAATCCTATGACTTATGTTGACTGGTTTACACATATTCCCATATTCAAAGATGAAAAGAAAGATGATGATGATCTACATTTAGTAAAGTTTTATGCACATGTATGTAGAGTGAGAGTTGAGTTTCCTGAAGACTATCTCATGAAATTTTTTATGGTTACTCTTGAAGATAAAGCTAGGGTATGTTATGAAGGGTTACCAAAAGGAAGCTTATGTTCTCTTAAATATTTCGATAAGATGTTTTCCAAACATTATGTCAATTCTAATATTTATTTATCTCTCTTACAAATATGATGTGATTATAGTGAAGGTTTTATTGCATATCTTGAAGTTATTGATGATAGTTGAAGCCTTATATGATTTCTCCCTTCAACAACAATATGAAGAAGCTAGTCACATTGATACACGAGATCATATTAATCGTACAGTAGCTTCCCCTTTGCTTGAAGATGAAATAATTTTTCATCTTGATAGTCAAATGAAACCACATGAAATAAATCAATAGACTGATGAAAATTTATATGCTCCTTTTCTTGAGATTAAATAATATATTTGACATCCTTGGGAATCTTTATGAGGGAAGGAAGGCAATTACTATTTCATCGAAAGAAAACAAAGAGTACTTTCTCCTTTTACTAAAGAAGAAATATATCAGATTCTAAATTTTCAAATCCATACTCCATCCATTAAGAATGATGCTGTTATTATATAGTATTTCTAGATTCCAAGTGATTATGAAAAGGAGAAAAGTGATAAAGAAGCAGTTTTTTTAGAGCCCCTTGTAGATAAAAATCTTTCTCAAGGTTCAGAAAATGAAAAGTCTACTAATGAAAAGGAGTTTGTCTCAGATCCCGTAGATGCGGAAGCTTATGCTGTTAAAAATATCAGGAAGGATCATTTTTCAAATTTGTTATAGCCATATGGGAATATTTTTTACTCATCTCCATTTGGTTATCCACAAAAGGTAATGCTTCATGATTTTCAAGATCCCTTGGGTAGTATTTTGCAAGAATTGGAGAGGGTGAATGTTGTCTTCTTTGTCAGCATAAGTCTTGGTTTCAGTTTTGATTATGAGTTTCCTATATATACATAATTATTCCTGCTCGAGAAAATAGAGAGCAGAATTTCAGTAAGTATCCATTTTCTAGATTTCTTATATTGGAAGGATCATTTCACCTAATATTCAATTGTGCAGCAGATTAGAGTAGATTGGTATCATTTTAATTTTATTTGATTTTGGTTTCAACATAAAGTTTCTTTCAATTTCAGTTTTCTATAAAGTGTTAAGCAAAGAATCATCGAGGCTTGCAGCCTGAGGTGAAGGCCATAAATATTCATTGGTTTTCCATCATTTTCTATTGTTTTCAGTCATTTTGAGTTAGTATTGAATAATTTTATTATATCAATATTTTGGTATTTAGTTTTTTTAGGCTTTTGACTCCATGCCCAATGGATAGGCTACTTGCTCTACGATGTTCTTAACACCTCCAAGGAGTTTTCATCCCCCAGATGGAGCCAATGTTAATTTCATCATTTTCATCCTGCCACCGGTGATTTAAAAATATATTTTCATATAATATTATGGTTCCATTCTAAATTTTTTGTCATTCCATTAGGTCATCGTGCTAAAATTTTGTCATTGATTAAGGTATTTAGATCATTACTACTCCTTTCACCTCCATGGTGAATGGAAATCATCATGGATAGTTCATTCAAAGTTGAAAGAGTCCCATAGTCATCATGGTCATCATTCAGCTCATTCTTACATGTTGTGTCATCATTAGGTCATAGCATCAAAATCATGAAAATCGGTCATTTCACCATAAAATGCATATTTTTAAGGAGTATTAAGAGTCAAATGTTTTCAAAAAATGTTTTGAAAGCATGTTTTTATCTTAAATATGATGTATTATATGAAACTAATTTCTAAGGCTCCAGTTCAAATCAAAATGTGAAAGTACATGGTGGGTCCACTAGACCCCCAAAGGAGGAAATTGATTTTCAAAGCTACAAATAAAATAAAACTCAAGTTCATTAGCTCATTCCACATTCAAGAGACATCTCTCTACTAATAAAACTCAATCCCACTCTCACAAAGGCCATTTCATACCATCAAAAGACAAGTTTTCCTCTTATGCTGCACTTTTGCCAAATGGAGTTGTGTTTTCCCAAGGGTACCCAAATCATCATTACAGAAGGTTTCTTCAAAAATTTTAGTTTCCACACTATAATTTCTAGCTAAGTGGCTTTGTGTTTACCATATTTATCTCTCAATTGTGCTTGGAAATCTCATTCCCTCTCCTAGGGTTTTGAGGGAATTTTTATTGGTTTCGTGACTTCCATGGTTAAATAATCAACAGAAATTGTATCCTGATGTTATTATACATTCCCCTATCCTAAATATACCTTCCTAAACACTTTTGATCACTCATATCCCTCAAAATAATCATTTTTTCTAGAAACCCTAGCCTATCACTACAACTTGACATTTTCTAGACTAAACCTGTGTTTTTCCCTTTTGGACCCTTTTCCCTCACTCAATCCTTGAAATTCCACTTTCCCCTACTTCCTAACATCCCTCCCTACCTCCAAAAATTTTCCGAAGAATTTAGAAGCCACCTATCCCCTTTATTTCTCTTAATTATTATAAATTTCCCTAATCCCATATTTTGCCTACACTAAACCCTAATTTCCTCTCCAATTGAGCTAGGGTTTTATATGGAATCAGAGACATATGAGCAGAGGAGGCATAAGGAAGGTCATATCAATAAATATGAGGCAATTATAGCTCATAAAAATTATGTCTCCATCATTTTTAAAGAAGTCATTCCAAGGGACAAATCATTTGCTACACATAGGGCCAAGTTTTCTTTACAGTAAATTTCTCACCAAATGGATAGAAATTGCACAAAAATGAAAGAGGTTTTTGTTAATCATATAGAAAGGAAAGAAAAAATCTGATTTTTAGAGAGGTGGTATGGTTGGTGAGGAATGATAAAAGAATAGTTGTTGTAGGAGACTTTCTACACTTCTAGAGTAGTCTTGGGAAAATCAAGTTTTCTCCGTGATGGAATGTCCAAATGACTTGCTTGATGAGTTAAAGGATAAATATACCGAAAATTATTTCCAATGAGATATCATGAGCTGAATTTTGAGTTTATTAAGGCCTCCAAAAGTCGCATGCAAGAGCACATTGCGCTTTTTACACCCCCATTTTGCACTTTTTGACCAGTCTTAGGAGAGTTCATTTTGAGCGGATATACTTAATCATTTTTAGTGATTTGTAGGTCCATTATGTAGTAGACGAAAATATATTTCTAATGAGCTATCATAAGTGCAATTTTGAGTTCAGGATGTCATCCAAAATGAATTTATAAAATGCCATTGCGCATTTTCCAAAGGGCGATGTGCTTTTGCCAAAGGGCGATGCGCTTTTGCCAAGGGCACTGCGTTTTTACCAGTTCACTGATATTTTCAAGATTTTGACTTTTTATCAGTTGGGAAATGGTTCTGATGATTTTACTGATGTAATTGGTTCATGTAAAATTAATTATGTCACTTTTAGTTACTAGAGGTAGATAAAGTAGATAAAAATGTATTTTAGTGACAAATGAATTAGTTTCACCAAAGTTAGCGATGAGTCTGTTGACCTTCCTAGTCTTTGGGTTTCCAGTTGAGAACTTTGGGTATTAGTTCCACAAGTAAAGGATTCGACCCCTGAGAGTGGGAGAAGTAGTTTTCATCCTACATCTTTCATTCCTTTTTACTTTGCAATGGTTGGATGTTGTTGGATTTATCACTTAGCATTATTCTAATCTGATTTTTGGTAAGAAATAAGAGACCACGTTACAACTATTTGATGGAATTATTGTGGTAAAGTGATTTGAAATTTTTTTTTATTATTTTATGAAAATGTGTGAAAGTATTTTGATTCATATTCATTCAATTTATTAATGTAATTTTTTCCTAAGTCTAAAAGACAAAATTCCTTAAGCTTATGCTCTATTTTTGAGGAATAGTTACAATTTGTTTCATATTCTTCTAGTAGAAAATAACTCATAAATCTTATGCTCTGCTCTAAAACCCTAACAGTCTAAAACACTTCATCATATATCCCTTTGTGTTTAACTCCTTACCTACCATTCTCGATCAGATCCTTGCACTTATGATCCTTGTTTTCCCTAACCTAGTTCTTTCCTTGACCTATTAACCATCCAGCACCTCAAAATTCAATCAATAAAACCCCTGTGCTAATACACCTAGCCTAATAGCTCATTGATCCAGTCATATTGGTTGAGATCCATTATAGAGATCCCTCTCTTGCCTAATAGGGCTAGCTACATGGAAAAATATTGGTCTATGGTTACCTTTGCTGGTCTCTTCTCAACCTCATAGATTCGGTGGAGTGATAGAAGATACTAGGAACATTAGTATGTGATGTAGAGGGCATGTTGTGGGGTTCTATTCTAGGTGTAGAGGACATAATATGACCCTCTATAGCAACAGATTGTATACTTGTTGGAGTCACCCTAGAAACATCTAACATTGAAAAAATATAAATAATAAGATGGAATAATAGATGGATATTGTTGAAATATGTAACTTGGTTCGTTCCTCATAATGATGTATGTAATCACGATTTTATGTAATTTATGTAAATAAGGAAAGATAAAATTATTTTCATTATGCTTGAGGCATGGGTTTCATCATCAAGGAATTTTATTCTAGACCAAGCTTCCATTGTGAGCTGGCAGGATTGGTCATTGAGTCATTATCATAAATACCCCCTTTTGCATGTTACATATTACATAGAATATTTTTATTTGAGTCAAATAGAGTCAAATGACCCTCCAAGACCAAGTCGAAATGCTAACAACAAGTCAGCCTCAGGATGACAATAAGTCGGCTCAAAAGGCAGTGACATGAACACTATAAAAGGAGAGATCGACATAATTTGTTAGGGCATCAATCACACACAAGAATCTCTGAAATAATGAAAGGTTAGAACTGGAAAAGTGAGGCATATTACTCAAAATATCTTTAGATATATATATATATATATATATATATATATATATATATATATATATATATATATATATATATACAAACTTTTGCTAAGGCATCAACTGGCATAAAGAATGCATGCACCAATCATTCTTGTTCTCCATAAATGAATCAATATTTAAAGAAGACTATTACTCATTTATTTATTTTGAAAAGGTGATGGAACTGAAGAGACTGAACAATCTTTGTGTTGATATTTTTTTGAAAATAATTTCCATAAGCAGTCATATTATAACTTGATGTAACACATGAAGAAGAAAGTCCCATTACAAGAATGATAATATCTCTTAAGCCACATCAAAAGAAGGTTATGAATATGGAAAATGATCAATCTCATTCTATGGTCGTGAGGCATTCAACTCCCATATCTCATCCTGCAGCTAAGCGTGTCAATATTTCTGGCAAGTGATCCCTTGCAGCGGTAATTTTATTTAGGCCTTTAGTAATCATCAATATTGTATCCTATGATGATCCATCACATTATCTCCATCCATATGTGGACTCCACGAATGACTTCGGTTGTGAGGATCTTGTGCGTCAAACATTGTTTGTATATGAGTCCTCCCCTCTTTCCAATAAGTCATCCTATCTATGGATATGGTCTCGTCCCCTCGTAAATTTTCCCCTGACAGGGAATTAGATTTTATTTTGTCCTCATCGAATAATATGGCTCCCCTTATTATTAAAATATCATTTTTTCATAATCCTGTGGATTCTAGAGGTCAATCATAAAAAAATATCACACATAGGAAGAAGAAACCTCCTAAATATTAAAAAAAATCTTCCTCTAACAAGATCAAATTTTGTTATGACGATGAGGTTGGATCTCCCAATAATCGACTTGATATCGATTTTGATTTTAATTTTGGGAATGTCTCTATTTCTGATTTTGATGGAGTATAGGTCCTTAGAGGCGATGTAACCATGAATTTGGTGGCTCCATGATTATTAATTCCATTAACATATTGGGTTTGGAAGCGACCCCCAAATTAGGCTCCATGAGAGATATTATTTAGGTAAATAAACCATCTCTAATCCTTTTAGAAGAAATTATTATTTGCATAAATAAGGTGTGGGAGGTAATGTTGTCTATCTGCCTTTCATGACATGTAGTTGCAAATGGTGTTATTGGATTATTTGGTCGTATCGAGGACTATATGGGGTCCAAAAACTCTTGAGATGCATAAATTTATGTCGTGTGCACGGATTATTATGATGAGAAACATTATGTAAAGTTGCCAAAGGCTCTAAATTATAAATTCATATGCTGCATATGTGGGGCATAGACTATTTCGGGGCCATGTTGCTCAATTTGGAATCCTTCAATTAAGTCCTATAATCATCACAAGTGATCTTCATTTTCTGATGGGGAGGGAAGAGATTTTGTGAAAAAAGTATAGAATTAATAGTATGGTTGCTTATTTCAGAGATTTGATGGAGGATTTTTCCCTATTAGATGTGACTCATCCTATTTTTCCCACTTCGAGGAATGGGAGAACTAGTGAGGAGGGCATCTAAAAAATAATGGATAGGTTTCTAGTTAATCAGACTATGGTTAATCATATGAAAAATATAATATCTTATATTATTCCAAAATTTATTTCTCATTTATTTCCCATTATGCTGACATTGGACGAAGGGGAACAAAAGAGATCATATCCCTTCAAATTAAACCTTGAAATGGCTTAAAATGGATGAATTTGGGGATCTAGTCTGAAATTTTTGGTCTTCGTCATTTCTCCATCCTCCAGACAATCACATGAAACCCATATGTTGAAAAATTAGATAGATTAAAATGACCACTCAGGAATGGATTAAGGGGATGAACGAGGGTGAAACTAAAGCTCTTAGGGAGATTGACATTTTCCTACGTTATTTCAATTATTCTCATGACCCATTATTAATTTTGGAGTAATATCAACTCATGACCATTGAATTGTAGGGTAAGTGACGAGACATACTTAATTCATGGGAAAAATACATTTGCATGAAGAGTTGGGCGACATGGATTAAAGTTGGAGTTAAGAACACCTGGAGATAAAAATACCAGATATTTCCACGGGCATTTCAATGTCTCGAAACAAATAAATTCCATAAGGAGGATAATATATGACGTCCAAAAAATATTCAGTTCACAAATATCTATTGAATGGACGAAGTTCAATGAATTTCATAGCTCAATTTTCTACATAGGAGACATATTTCTAGTTGCAAATGAATTTCATCGAAGAAGTTTCAAACATGTTCACGTTGGAGGATAATGACAGATTGGGAAAACCAATCACAAGGGAGATGATGCACTCTAATAAATCATGAAAAAAAATATCTTTCCTTATAAAGGTAGACTTGAGCAAAGCACATGACTGTATTTACTAGGAATTCCTCTTTTGTTCACATTAAAATATGGTATGTCTCTATTTAGCATTAAATGGATTTTAGCATGTTGAAAAAATACAATTTTTTTTTTCATTATTAATGGCTAGCCTTCAAAGTTTTTCAATGCATATAGAGGAATTAGACAGGGATGTTCCATTCCTCCATTACTCTTTCTCTTAGTTATTAATTGTTTGAGTAGAAAAATGTGGGCGTAAAAGGATAATGGAAGTATTAAAGGTATCAAAGTAACCATAAGTATTGTCATCTCACATTTAATGCTTGTATATGATATGTTACTTGGTGATGAATCCTGATGAAAAGAAATCTTGGGGTAAGCCCAAAACCCCTTTTCATGTAAAAATTTGGATCCTGCGCCTGTGGGTTATGGCCCACAAGTCTCTTCGGAAGCATTCTAATATAACTTTTTAAATTACAACCGTGGATCTTCATTAAAATTCAACGTCCATACATAGGAGATAAACAATATAAAAACAATATATGTGTGAAGTCTTAATACCCCACGCCACTCATAATACAAATTAATAGAAATATATGTAAAATCCAATCCACACATATGGATTTAAAAATATATTCACCCGCCTTTGTAGATATCGACGATTACACTCCACACAACTCCGATTTGATTCCAAATGCCGCTGCTCCGATTCGACTCAATCTCTACATTCCGATCCGATCCACTTGCCACAGCTCTGATGCGAATAATCAGAAATCGCAATCGGATTATTTAAATGTGAAACGGGTTAAGAGTTCGGAAGTTCCTCCGATCCGATACAAATATGAAACACCTCCGATCCGATTCAATCGGAAGTCGGAGATCGGATATTGTTGCTCCGATGCAATCCAATCGGAACTCCTATGCAAAATCGCTATGGTTCAATCGGAAATCACTCGTCGCCATTGCAATGCGCTTTCTTCTTTATATTTCCGATCCGATTGCTTATACCGGACCCGACCCTATTTCAAAACCCGGCTTATAACAATTCACATCTGGTCTATTATTAATGTAATGCAATTGGAATGGTTTCTCGGCTCCGATGTGGTTGCATCTACTCTATTTACACAAGCTTTCACACGATTCAACATCAATTTTCCCTTGCTCCATTCTTCCTTTAACTTGATCTCGTCGTCCGGATGGCATTTGCTCTTTAAAACATAGTTCTCTGCCACATTTGGGTTCGCACTCCACGCACAATTTATATTTGGATCACCATCGACCCTACAGTGGTCGATGGATGATCAACACACTTTAATACTGGATTTAAGCCATTCATGAGTAGATACATAACAGATCTTGAAAAAAACTTAATATACACACTCGCATAGATCAAAACCGAACACACAATTTTCCATTATATATAGAATGATTACATAATAAGGCATTTCAGCCTTAACACGGGTTCTTTCTCGACTACATCAGTCTAAGCTCTGATTACACAATTTGTCCATTACCTCTCTATGCTAACACTTGAACACGCAGGTTCACATATAATAGAGATGTTAGATCGGATCACTGAAAGGATCCGATCAATCCTCTCACAAATATCTTAACAACCCTTACAGCTCGCTATATATGAATACATGGCAGATTAATATTTAATTAAGTCCATCATTTAAGCTCTATTTTAACATAAATTTTCCCTTTATTCAGCTCGATTCAGCTTTGCTTTCCACGTCCTCCTCGCTCCGCTTTGGATTTCTTTTTAATTAAAGAGGGGGTTAGATGCTCCTGCATTAGACTCCCGAGGTACAAAATTTTTATGACCTCCTGGTCATATGCTTCTCCTTGTCCTTAGCAATTCTACTCACTGCATCTCTTCAGTGAAACTGCTTTCATGATCTTCTGTGAGCTGCAACCAACCTCTGCAGTAACAGTCTCCTTCTGTTACACGATACCTCACCAAGCCCTCCGCACTCGGTCTTTTTGCATCCTTCTGGTTCTCTCCTCTGGAACCAATGAGCACACCTTGCTCTAGGTTGCTGCAAATCTTCTCACCTTTCACTGCTGCCATCCGCACGATGGTAAGACCATAAACTCTCCAGCTTTAACTCAACTGTACCTCGTTCCCCTTCTGCTTGCATTCTTCTTCCTTTTCGCAGGAATCATTTCCCTGCCTCTGATACCACTTGATGAAAAGAAATCTTGGGGTAAGCCCAAAATCCCTTTTCATGTAAAAATTTGGATCCTGCGCCTGTGGGTTATGGCCCACAAGTCTCTTCGGAAGCATTCTAATATAAATTTTTAAATTACAACCGTGGATCTTCATTAAAATTGAACATCCATACATAGGAGATAAACAATATAAAAACAATATATGTGTGAAGTCTTAATACCCCACGCCACTCATAATACAAATTAATAGAAATATATGTAAAATCCAATCCACACATATGGATTTAAAAATATATTCACCCGCCTTTGTAGATATCGACGATTACACTTCACACAACTCTGATTTGATTCCAAATGCCGCTGCTCCGATTCGAATCAATCTCTACATTCCGATCCGATCCACTTGCCACAGCTCTAATGCGAATAATCAGAAATCGCAATCGGATTATTTAAATGTGAAACGGGTTAAGAGTTCGGAAGTTCCTCCGATCCGATACAAATATGAAACACCTCCGATCCGATTCAATCGGAAGTCGGAAATCGGATATTGTTGCTCCGATGCAATCCAATCGGAACTCCTATGCAAAATCGCTATGGTTCAATCGGAAATCACTCGTCGCCATTGCAATGCGCTTTCTTCTTTAGATTTCCGATCTGATTGCTTATACCGGACCCGACCCTATTTCAAAACCCGGCTTATAACAATTCACATCTGGTCTATTATTAATGTAATGCAATTGGAATGGTTTCTCGGCTCCGATGCGGTTGCATCTGCTCTATTTACACAAGCTTTCACACGATTCAACATCAATTTTCCCTTGCTCCATTCTTCCTTTAACTTGATCTCGCCGTCCAGATGGCATTTGCTCTTTAAAACATAGTTCTCTGCCACATTTGGGTTCGCACTCCACGCACAATTTATATTTGGATCACCATCGACCCTACAGTGGTCGATGGATGATCAACACACTTTAATACTGGATTTAAGCCATTCATGAGTAGATACATAACAGAGCTTGAAAAAAACTTAATATACACACTCGCATAGATCAAAACCGAACACACAATTTTCCATTATATATAGAATGATTACATACTAAGGCATTTCAGCCTTAACACGGGTTCTTTCCCGACTACATCAGTCTAAGCACTGATTACACAATCTATCCATTACCTCTCTATGCTAACACTTGAACACGCAGGTTCACATATAATAGAGATGTTAGATCGGATCACTAAAAGGATCTGATCAATCCTCTCACAAATATCTTAACAACCCTTACAGCTCGCTATATATGAATACATGGCAGATTAATATTTAATTAAGTCCATCATTTAAGCTCTATTTTAACAGAAATTTTCCCTTTATTCAACTCGATTCAGCTTTGCTTTCCACGTCCTCCTCGCTCCGCTTCGGATTTCTTTTTAATTAAAGAGGGGGTTAGATGCTCCTGCATCAAATCCACTATTAGGGACTCGGCGAGAAACATTAGATACCTAATTAAATCATTCGGAGTTGTTTGTGTATAAATGAAGGAAAATTGGTCTTGTTACAAGATGAAAGCGAGGAGAATGTAACAAATGACATATATTATTTTTTTGGGGTAGCATCATCAATCGTTGATGATAGTTTCACCTACCTTGGTTTTAACATGAAACCAAAAGGATACTACAAATGGTATTGGGCATGGTTAATAAGAAAATTTCACAAAAAATTGGACAGTGGGAAGTGCATATGGTTGACGATGGGAGGAAGGATGGTAATCATGCTAAAATTGGTGCTACAAAAAAATTTCAATATATTTCATAATAAATTTTTATTTAATGCCAAGGGAAATCATCCATAAGATAGAAGCTATCATGAGTCGTTTCTTATGGGTTGGAACAGAGTTATAAGAAAACATTCATATGATACAATGGTGAAAACTTGCAAGGGCAGTGGAGGAAGGAGGTTAGGGTTTCATAGATACATCTAAGTTTAACAAGGTTTTTATTATAAAAAACTTGTGGATGGAAGTGCCTGGAAATGGTGTGTGGTCTCATATCATTAAGAAAAAATATACATTCAGGCCAACTTTCTCCTTATGGATTAGCAGTGTTGCCAAGAAGAATTATGTTATATCACACATATGGAGAGGTATGATGCACACTTTGTTGAGAAATCAAGGGCATTAAATTAGGTGATTTCTATTGTAATGATAAATTATTGTCAATGCTTTCTACTTTGTTAGATCATGATCACTTCTTTAGTTAGATTATTATAGTGTTCTTCATCAAACAACTACCAAATCATAAATAGTAAAGAGAAAAGAGACACAGAATATAAGCGATCATCTAGGGCCAAAACCTCTCCCAGTTGAGAGGAAAAACCAAAATGAATTCTTGTTCTTATAGAGATTTCAATTGACAAATACTAATACCAAGACCCTTGACCTATTTTACCTCTCCATGACCAACGCACCAAGATTCTTCTTTGAACCTCTATTTCTTAATAGATTCAATGATTGTTGGTTTGTTCTTTCTTATTTATGCCTCTATTACCTTTTAGATCTCAGGTTTATTTTCTCTACTTCACACCTTCAACTTATTGACCCTAATTTATAAACCCGATTACATGTAGGTGAACTTCTGTCATACCTTGATTTCCTTAACTTTCGCTAGAGGCTACCTCCTTGAAAACTCAGCTTTAGATACTACTTACTTTTCTCCTTGACTTCACCTTCAAAAGGGACTACAACACTTCAACTTTTTCTACAAAAAATATCCTTTATACTTCGCACCTATAGAGTGGTTCAGCCCATAGCCCAAAGAAGACCCAAAAACAAATCTAAGGACATCTATCTTCCTTTTCTTCTCTTCACTGGTTATGAGGCTCCTTTCCTAGTGATTCTCACGCTACTTATTGCAAGCTTATCCTTGACTGAAATTATGTCCTTAAAATACCCTATTTATAGTGGTTTTCCCATGTGAATTAGCCAACTTAAGTTATGTGTGGGTAAGCATGTCCTTTGGTGAAGCTTTATAATTTCATTTAAGTTTTATTTGAAGGAGATGATTGATCTTGATCTTGGAGGGTCTCTTTGACTCGTTCAATGACTCACATATATTTGTAACATGCCCAAGAATGATCTCCCATACATAACATTGAATCAATAAACTATTATGACTTGATGACAAACCTAAAGGCTCACAACGGGAACCTTAACTAAAATAAAATTCCTTGATCTTGAAACCCATGATTCAAGTATTACAAAAATAAATTTATTTTCTTCTTTAAATGAATTACTTAGATTCACATTCACAAATGTCATTATGAAGACTGAACCTAGTTACATTTTTCAACACACTCTATACTGGTTGTTGGAGTTTCTTCTTCGAGAGGCTGGAGAAGGATCCAAGATCAAAATTTGATTAGACACCATCATGGGGATGGCTCGAAATCATTCATTATCCATTCATTTGCTTCAAATCCTTCATAGAAAGGACATTTTTCGATTGCAATAAATATATCTGTCAGGGACTCAAAACATTTATCAGCAGAGTTGGAGAAAAATGTGGGCGTAAAAGGATAATGGAAGTATTAAAGGTATCAAAGTAACCATAAGTATTGTCATCTCCCATTTAATGCTTGTATATGATATGTTACTTGGTGATGAATCCACTATTAGGGACTCGGCGAGAAACATTAGATACCTAATTAAATCATTCAGAGTTGTTTGTGTATAAATGAAGGAAAATTGGTCTTGTTACAAGATGAAAGCGAGGAGAATGTAACAAATGACATATATTATTTTTTTGGGGTAGCATCATCAATCGTTGATGATAGTTTCACCTACCTTCGTTTTAACATTAAACCAAAAGGATACTACAAATGGTATTGGGCATGGTTAATAAGAAAATTTCACAAAAAATTGGACAGTGGGAAGTGCATATGGTTGACGATGGGAGGAAGGATGGTAATCATGCTAAAATTGGTGCTACAAAACATTTCAATATATTTTATGCACCTTTATTTAATGCCAAGGGAAATCATCCATAAGATAGAAGCTATCATGAGTCGTTTCTTATGGGTTGGAACAGAGTTATAAGAAAAAATTCATATGATACAATGGTGAAAACTTGCAAGGGCAGTGGAGGAAGGAGGTTGGGGTTTCATAGATACATCTAAGTTTAACAAGGTTTTGATTATAAAAAACTTGTGGATGGAAGTGCCTGGAAATGGTGTGTGGTTTCATATCATTAAGAAAAAATATACGTTCAGGCCAACTTTCTCCTTATGGATTAGCAGTGTTGCCAAGAAGAATTATGTTATATCACACATATGGAGAGGTATGATGCACACTTTGTTGAGAAATCAAGGGCATTAAATTAGGTGATTTCTATTGTAATGATAAATTCTTGTCAATGCTTTCTACTTTGTTAGATTATGATCACTTCTTTAGTTAGATTATTATAGTGTTCTTCATCAAACAACTACCAAATCATAAATAGTAAAGAGAAAAGAGACAAAGAATATAAGCGATCATCTAGGGCCAAAACCTCTCCCACTTGAGAGGAAAAACCAAAATGAATTCTTGTTCTTATAGAGATTTCAATTGACAAATAGTAATACCAAGACCCTTGACCTATTTTACCTCTCCATGACCAGCACACCAAGATTCTTCTTTGAACCTCTATTTATTAATAGATTCAACGATTTTTGGTTTGTTCTTTCTTATTTATGCCTCTATTACCTTTTAGATCTCAGGTTTATTTTCTCTACTTCACACCTTCAACTTATTGACCCTAATTTATAAACTCGATTACATGTAGGTGAAATTCTGTCATACCTTGATTTCCTTAACTTTCGCTAGAGGCTACCTCCTTGAAAACTTAGCTTTAGATACTACTTACTTTTCTCCTTGACTTCACCTTCAAAAGGGACTACAACACTTCAACTTTTTCTACAAAAAATACCCTTTATACTTCGCACCTGTAGAGTGGTTCAACCCATAGCCCAAAGAAGACCCAAAAACAAATCTAAGGACATCTATCTTCCTTTTCTTCTCTTCACTGGTTATGAGGCTCCTTTCCTAGTGATTCTCATGCTACTTATTGCAGGCTTATCCTTGACTGAAATTATGTCCTTAAAATACCCTATTTATAGTGGTTTTCCCATGTAAATTAGCCAACTTAAGTTATGTGTGGGTAAGCATGTCCTTTGGTGAAGCTTTATAATTTCATTTAAGTTTTATTTGAAGGAGATGATTGATCTTGATCTTGGAGGGTCTCTTTGACTCGTTCAATGACTCACATATATTTGTAACATACCCAAGAAGGATCTCCCATACATAACATTGAATCAATAAACTATTATGACTTGATGACAAACCTAAAGGCTCACAACGGGAACCTTAACTAAAATAAAATTCCTTGATCTTGAAACCCATGATTCAAGTATTACAAAAATAAATTTATTTTCTTCTTTAAATGAATTACTTAGATTCACATTCACAAATGTCATTATGAAAACTGAACCTAGTTACATTTTTCAACACACTCTATACTGGTTGTTGGAGTTTCTTCTTCGAGAGGCTGGAGAAGGATCCAAGATCAAAATTTGATTAGACACCATCATGGGGATGGCTCGAAATCATTCATTATCCATTCATTTGCTTCAAATCCTTCATAGAAAGGACATTTTTCGATTGCAATAAATATATCTGTCAGGGACTCGAAACATTTATCAGCAGAGTTGGAGAAGGGCCAAAGATCTTGACATACCAGAGAAACATCATGAGGAATGGGGGTCATACGCAGTAAAATTTTTATCTATTGGCATCACTCTTGGCGATAAGCAGGACTGCATGATATGGGGCAGTAAAATGAAAAGAACAATATAATGGTCCAAGACATCTACTTGAAGTTTCGAAGGCCCAGGTGGATCAATGACTGTAATAAGCATCTACAGGATATTTGAAGATGGAAAAAATCTCAAAAGTGTGGGTTCATTGGTCCAGCAATATTCCCTTTATGGATGGGGGGGGGGGGGGGGGGTGGGATACAGGTCATTTATTGATCAAATGCTCATATGTGAGGCTGATTTGGGATGGCCTTATGGAGGAAATGAAGCTTCCTTTGGCTATCATTAATCAACCCTTGTTCATATGTATTTTTTAATGTTTCACTTCATAGAGGAAGTACGGGTCCCTCTAATCATATATCAAATGGATTATAATGCAAAGTAGGAACACTAGAAGTTTTTATCAGAAAAATATGATTGTTAGAGAAGACATTATTAAGAAAGTTTTTTTTCAATGAGGTCACTCGGGTGATCAAGTCTAACAAAGACAGGAAATGAAAATTCATTGATACTTGGAAAGAATATCTAGTTCGATTTTTTTAATGAGCCAAGAATATAAGGAAATGCGGATGTGGTGTAGTCATAGCTACCAAGCCTGGTAATTTCTTCAACTTATGGTGGGATGGGGGAATAGGATCAAACAAAAAGTCTGTGATTACAATATTATGAGGAGTCCTTATTGCAGAAAAATGGCTAAGGTTAGAGAAAATTTAGGTATATCGAGATGTAAAAGGAATCATTGACTAGGTAAACACGCATACTAATTTCAATCCCCCCATTTTTACAAATTAGATGATGAGGATTCAGAACCTAGTTAAGGAATTTTAGTCATATACATTCAATATATATATAGAGAATATAATTGGATAGTGGACTTCCTATCTAAAATAAGTATTTCAAAGGAAACAAATAAAAAAATATATTCTCAATCTTCAAGCAAGGTATCATGGTAAACGCAGGCACCAAGAACTACTCTTAGGATACTTTTGAATAAAGGCCTGATTTTGATGGAAGTTTTGTATCTTTAGAAATTGGAAGAAGGGAAAATTTTAAGCACGAAAAATTATCTTGAAGTTTAAAAAATTGGCGAATCTCACTAGTCCCTCATATGCAAATTATAAAATCTTTAATGATGTATTTGTAAAATTATTCAAATTTATAATGATATTATATATAGTCTCCATATAATGTTGGTGAATTTTAACATAAAATAATTTTATATTGTAAAATTTGGGCGAATCAGTTTTACAAAAAAATGGAAATTCGCGAATTTTTTTTTGGAAAAATCACGGAAAATTAGCCCACCTGCGAATATTATCCCCTGAAATTTTCCATGATTGGAAGTGTTCATTTATGAAAATTTAATGGTTATAAACTACAAGTTGATATTAACAAAGACACTTTTTGTAGAACAACAAAATAGAAATGTATGGAAATAAGAATGATAGGAGAAGTATGAAAGGATAATATAATGAACGGAATGTGAATTATGTACTATCGTAATATTTTAATAAAAATATAGATTTTTTTTTCTTATTGGAAAAAAAAATAGCTTTCAAAATAAATGAAATAGTAAAAAAAAACATATTAAAGCACAGCTAATGGAGACCCCAGAAAGTACTCCAACTATGTCATTGCGTATCTATGTTAAACGAAATTCCCTCCATTTCTCCTCTCATGTAGAACACCTCTGTTGTTGGCCTCCATCGCCCTAAATCCCATCAGTTATTGTCAGCCTCCATTGCTCCTAATCCTTTACCTTTACTTTTACCTTTACCTTTTTTACAAGCGCCTCATATTGAAAATTTTAAGACAAAAAAATTCGTTTGTGTTAAAAAATTGTCTTAAAATCCCCATCCGTGTAGTATTGTTGAATACAACAAAAGACATGTTGTCTCTATCCACATCAACAAAGATTGAAGGGACAAAAGAGGAATTGATGTCTAGGAAATGTTGCGAGGAAAAGTTGTTGCATTCTTCCGAGTCGGCTACCCGCACAAAGCGAAGAGCCCAACAAATCGTTGTCTTTATACAAGATAACATGAATGGTAAGTGAAATAAAAACCTCGATATAGGCCCTAGAAAGTGGTAGCGTGCAAGCTCGCAGACTTAGCGCACAGTGTCAGAGCCAATTTTGTAGTTGTTAGATAATATTGTCTTAAATTAATATGTTTTTGTCTTAATTGTTAATTGTCTTAAATGAGTTTCCTCTTAAGTGACCATTGTCTTAAATATAAAGTTTTTTCTTAAAATATTTGTCTCAAACTATTTTTTCTTTAAATATAAAGTTGTCTTAAAATAATTTTGTCTTCACATGTTTTTGTCTTAAATATAAAGTTTCGTCTTAAATTTAAACCTTTGTCTTAAAATATTTTTGTTCTAAATTAAACTGTTTTTGTGTTAAATATAAAATTTTGTTTCAAACTATTAATTTCATATTAAATTTTCTATTTAAGAACATTCAATTAATATTAAATTTTAATATAAAATAACTAAAAAGACGGTTTAAAAGAAAAGGTCTTTTTTAAGTAAAAAAATTGTCTTAAAAATGCTCTATACTTCTATTCACATTCTATTCACATGTCATCTCAAATATTTGAATTTGTCGTGTTCTTAATAGAAAACAGATTAGGGTTGGTAGTAAGCACTCGGATGGGTGTTCAGTCCCTATCCTCTCAATCCCATTTCGTTACGCAATGATATTATCACAATTGGTAGTAAGCACTGGGATCACGGGTGTTCAGTCCCTATCCTTTCAATCCCATTTCGTTACGCAATGATATTATCACATGTAATTATCAGTGACGTGTAATAATATGTTGCATGACACGCTTTTAAACATTTTGAATTTAAGTTAATGATGGCGGTTGATTTCGAATTTCGTTTCATATAAAGCAAACTCAAATCTTAACTCAAGATAAATTGGAGATAGAGCAAAATCAGAATTAAATTTTACTAGAAACACATAATCTATAAGAAAATATTCATCTTTCAAATTTACCAATGGAGAAGTCACTATTAGTGATTGAACAGGTTAATGATTAAGAAACGAAAAACACTGCAATGGAGATAACTGTTGAACGAGTCAGGAAAAGGAAAGAGAAGGGGATTGCGATAATTATTTAACAAACGAAGAAATGAGATATGTGATTATTTGTTTTAGTTATGAATCATTAGATATATTGGGTGGGATGACAATCTGGAAAGCAAAGAGTTACTGTAATTAAACATGCGCAGTTTCATGAGTAGAAAAACCCAAACCTTCAAAGGATTTAAAATGGATAAGATGATTAACCGGGTAGAACTCCTGGTTGTTAAGGGATTGTAACGTTAGTTGCACTTAAGTTAATGACCAATAGTTACGTCGTTTAACATAATCTTCAGAACGTGCCACATGGTAATCAGTGGTAGCTACTAAGCAGTTAGGAGACGCGGTTCCAAAGGTTAAAATTTATAAACAGGAGGTAGAAGAGATCACATTTTTCAGACACCACAGATTACGTTATAAATTTGGTCACGTCTAATGAATTTCGACACAAATTTCTAATGAATTCACTTATTCATCGCATTCAGCCAGCCGCCTCGTGCCGAATAATACTATGATCTCCAATGTGGGAGAGAGATGTCCTTGTCCATTAACATTAGTATATCATGATTTTGCTAGCAATCATCTACAACCGGACAGCCAAAACTTTGAATGATACATACGCTCGTTTGAATATTTCAAATCTAATTTCTGCAGGAGTGCAAGGTAACGAATTCTATGTCTCTGTCAATTTTTTACCCTCAGGCGACGATGTCCATTTTATGACTTATGTGATGAGATGAATCGGGCTTCCTGCTGTAAATTTGCTGGGAACAATCTCCGACAACCGGACGGGGAAAACGTTGAATGATACAACGCGGGTCTGAATAATTTGAATACAGTTATGGAGGACTGTTAGCTGAAGAATTGTAGGTAAATGTCAAATTTGAGCCTCTTGCGACCATGCCGATTTTATAATTTCAACGTCGCGAAATCAGCCCTCTGCTTGCTACGGTCAATTTTCGTGCAATCTGGTACAGCAAGACCAGGAAAACCTATATACGCACATTTGAGTAAACGTTGAATCTAACTCAAAGTTGAAGTTGAGTAAAAGTTGCATCTAACTCTATGGACAATAAAAATTTAACTATTTAATCCATATGGACATGTTCTAGTGGTTTTAAGTAGGCTTTATTCGGTTAAGAAAACAATACGATTAATAAATATAATAAATTATTGAATTAAACTTGTTACATAATAATTTTGTTTTTATTAATAAAATTACAAAAATAATTTCTTAAGAAAAATCATAATATAAATTAACTAATGATTAATAATTATCTATTAAAATTTATAATATTATATAAATTATAATAATTATTTATATTTACAATTATAATATTTTATAATTAATAAACATATATAATTATTATAATATTTTATAATTAAATGAATTAATAAACGGATATAGACGTTGTCAGTAACCTCTGGACATAAGTGAATCTGGTGGATTATAACTCGAACTCTCTAATACAAAACATTTCATTCTACTCTAAAATCTTATATAAACATTTAATATTTATGATATTAATAAAAAAAAATATTTATTTATAATTAAATATAAATAATAGTATTAAGAATTAATATATATTTTTATTAACATTGAAAAGTAGAAAGTGATCAAATATTTAAAAATGTAAAAGTTTTTTATTTAAAATTTGATGAATCAAATTTCTCAAAATACAAAACTTTAAGTAAATTTCATATTTAAAAGATGGTTTTCTTTTTCAGATATTTAATCTTTCTTGATTCTTGGTAATTTCAAAATTAAAATGAATCTATGCTCCTTGGATCCATAGATATTCTACAACCTAATATATGAATATGTTGTAGTGTTGTAAATATTTGTAAACTTTCACTATTAATATAAAAAAATATTTATTAATAATATAATATTACTTTAACATTATATAATTAACTATAAATATAAAAACCAATTGCACACATCACACAAATTAGTTCGAAATTTCCAATTCAAGTGAGAATCAAGAGATGATGGAGATGAGGCACAAGCTAAGTAAGAATGAGAGGATAGACCATAAGTTGTGGGAACTTGGAGTTATCAGGCATGTTCTCGACAATTTACGTTATTGCATTTAATCTAGGAGGATAAACAAATCATTTTGGGTGATCAATTATGACTTACTGAAGTCCGAACCGAACCTGATGTGGATTTATTTCCCTATGATGATTTTTTTGGGTTCTCACAAGTCATACGTAATGAAACATATGCAATAGTAAGTATTTTGTTTCAAATTGGATTGTTGTATTCAACAATATATATTTATAATAATTTAAATTAATGTTATTATTCAACATAACTAGGTCGTAATGGATAATGGATCCAAACGTTCCTGAGTGTTTGCACGTGTATTTTATAATCCTTTTGCACTCACATGATTGTGTTCAGAGGCATTTTATAGCTTAATATGGGGTGATGTTTTAGTGATGTAAATAATAGGAAACATTTTACATTAAAAAAAATATTTATTAATGTAATGTTAATGCCAAAAATATATATTTATGTTTAAATATAAAAAAAATCAGAAATTGCACAAATCAATTTGATGTATTGAATTCAAGTGAATATTAGGAAGTGATGGAGATGATGGAGAAAGTTGACATAAGGAAATGTCATGATTTGATTATGGATGGGGAGATAAAGAAAAAGCTAAAAGAATATGGATCCATTGGGTGTGTTCTCCATAATTTTGTGCCCTATTTTCTATTGTATTTAATGTATGATGACAAACACATTATTTTGGGTGGTCAATTATGGCTCAGTGAATTTTAAACCAAACCTAATATGGATTTCTTTTCATATGATAACGTTTCCAATTTTTCACAAGTCAGATATAACGGTACATACATAATAGATTTCAGATTCCATCTTTATACTTCGCTATATTTATTTATAATATGTTAAAATGATGCTATTATTCCACATAACCAAGTCATGATGGAGCAAAACGCTCTTGTAAATGAGTATTTACACTAGTATTCTATAATGTTCCTGAAATCACATCATATCTCTTAATAATATTGAAATGGATCTCAATTGAGTTTAATAAGTGTTTCTGTTCCAAGGCCGCATACCTCATTTACAATGCCTTAGCTGAATTTTTTTGGACTACCTTTGACTGCTTTATTTTTCCATATCAAACATGAAGATGAGAAAAGTGGGAATATGAAAGGATCATGTAATAAGTGCGATCTAGGATATTTAATTCGGTAATGTGCATAGAATTACACAAAAGATCATGCTAAAAACATATATGCAAAAAATTAAAGAAGAAACACCATAAATGATACCATCCAGGTCATGTAACCAATATTTAATAGCTTGTTTCATCCAATATGGATTGTGTTTTCAGGCCCTGCTTCAATACTAGGGAGGCATTTTTAATCATCTCAATAGAAATTAAAATGAGTACATGGAAAAATACATTAATATAGCTCAAATCCTATGAGTGGCTTGAAAATGCATTGATTAAATCTAGAAACAAACTGCAGCAATGAAATCCCTATGAAATTCTATGTATAATGAGTATAAACTAAACTACATTCCACCACCTTCAATTATGGCCCCCGAGAAATCTCCAAGATTCCTTGACAAAATATAAAGGGAAAATTCATAAAATATTCTGGGGAATATTCCTTGGAAATATGTCGACCTCGAAATTCAAACCCGGAAGGTTCAGCCCTAGTCCTACTTTTTGCAGCTCTGCTTGTTCGCCTTCTTCCCTTGACTGTGGCTTTGGTATTAGTTTAAATAAATTTCCCATGCTGAATATAACAACAAATGGCCCATTGCTCCAATGATTTTGCATGCCAAGTTAATGATAGGAGAGCACGGATCACAGGTTCAAACCCCGTGGACCCCAACAACAAACATTTTTTAAAATAAAAAGAAGAAAAAAAAAATGGTTAAGACAAACCACCACTACTAATTAAACCATGAGACTAATATATTATATATTTAGATTATTGTTAAAAAAACTAATTAGTCGTTCACCTAATTCAAATTTGACTTTTCCATGGTAAATTCGTGCCAATTTGGACATTATTTCGGTTCCACATGGCACCATCTTATCAAGCCATGTGGCCTCTTACGATTGGGCCACTTCAACTGCCTCAAAATTCAGCAGGTGCCACTAGATTCGGTAATTCTGCCAAATTTAGTTACAACTAAACTGACCACCAATTTTAGCAAGACTCTGTCCACTTTGATTGTTGATTTGCCGAGATCGTGAAATTCGCGATGGTCTAAATTTATCTACCACTAGCTAAACGTTTTTTCTTTTGTCACGTCTACCTAGAACATTGACTAAGCATGATTTTTGCATACGAACTCAGATTTAGATACCATTTATGTCATTATATTCCTTATGAGAAGAACTTTGATTCTGTCTTGGTTTCGTTCAAATTTGAGGACTCTGAGTCTTATGCCATTAGCAATCCTCCTGGATCATCACTCCTCACTGAAGGAATTTTGGTCCTCCACAAGTATAAACAAGAGGTGCAATTTGATTTACTTTAATCTATACAGGAAAATGTCTCTAGCAAGCCCAATACCTATGTTAACACTAGAAAATTGTACAATAGAAGATGACATTAATTAATTTCAACCCTAAGGATTTACAGGGCAGGAACACACTATGGAATTAAGAAAGTATTTAAAATCTCCAAGGTTTTCAGAAAATCAGATTTGAACTAGTATTAAATGCTAAAATGTGTGTTTAATCCTTCGAGAAGAGTGCCTTTTGCGCGCCTTTTTTCCTGATAAGCGCGCATTCCTAAAAATTAAAAAATGTCACTTTCTGGGACCACACAAAGCAAAAGGAAAGTTAATCCTTATATGAAGTTGTATAAGGACAGCCACCAGCGCCTCCTTAGACACTATGTGAGCACACAAAGGAATATTTGGGGCACACAATGGAATCATACCTCTCCCTTGGGTCACCATACATCATGTACCAAGGGAGGGAAGGAGGATTTGAAATCCCCTATATAAAGCCACCAAGAGATGAAGAATGGGTGATCACATTATTATTGTGGCCAAAATTGCCCAAGCAATACCAGCAGTGTGTGACCCAGAGTTGGAGATAGAGGGGACTCGATTGTTGGCCACCCAACAATCCTAGTCCACCAGAGTGAAGAGAGAGGGAGTCTGCATTAGAGGCAGAGCTTGGAAAAACAACATCCTTGCATCGAGACCTAGAACTATTGTCTAGGGGGCTTTTGGCAAGTGGGTAAAATTTCTTCTCCATATCAAACATTTAATAAGAAGAGGTTTTTGAGCCATCGTTTGCATTATTATCATTTTAACTCTCTTCAATAGCTTTTGTATGTTTTTGTTTTAGTTTTTAGTTTACTTTGAGCATACATTCACATATTTTTTCCTCTAGATTATATTCTTTTCAGATCCACCACATTCTGCCTGTTACCAATAGTTTATAGGGGTATACCACACCCCTTAAAATGGTGCGATTTCGTACACCCATGCTTCAAATCCACCACAACAGGATTGGAGACTCCACTAATGTTTTACAAGTTTATGTGGTTGTGCCATCTCTTGCAGGAGACCTTTCTCTAAGCTGGAGAGTGGAGCTGATAGTCGTTTGATCCATCTTGCAGTCCCTAGATTCACTTGGAGTGAAAAAATGAAGAATGCAGCTTCGTATCTTTTTACTTGCAGGATATTTGCGCGCAGTTGTTTGACAAAAACGTGCATTGCACATGTTCAGAACTAACCTACACGTAGGAAAGCAAACCTGTCAGAGCCTTTTCCACACAAATTCCAGAATGGGAATTTTCTCTCTATATTCCGCATTTTTCTCCTTGTAAGTGTGTTGTGCAGCCCCTATTGTATCTTCCAGCACTTGTGTTGATACCCCACAGCTTCTTAGAACTTACTTTTAGGTGCCTTCTGTTGGCTTAGAGTTAGTTTTCCTTTGAGTTTGTTTTATGCAAAAATATTCACATAGTTTAAGTAGGGGGAAAATTAACCATTGCATTTCGAACAATATATTTCTTGCAAATTTTTGTATTCACACTTAGACTAACTAGTCCAAGTAAGTGGCCCAATACCATGCATGCATAGCTAGTTTTATTTTCTAGTGTAGAAATTGTTTAGTTTAGTTCAATTTTTTGCATTAGGAATTGCGGGACTAGGATCAATTTGTCGATTAGTGCAAGTAATCATTGTTTCCTTTGTGCCATTCGGTGATCCTAGGAAAGCATATGAACACTCTATATTTACAATTCACCATCTCCCTTTAGTTAGTCACATAGATTAACTAGGAAAATTTGAAAGCGGTCTTTTATCCGCAAATGTTTTCCATTTGAGCTAGGAACAATATAACATAGTTTAACTAGGGGACTCTTGTAAAGGATCACCGATATCCATCTATTCAAACTATGATATTTTTCACCATATGCTCTCACACACTCACCCACTAAGAAAATGAAGACACCTAAAACTAACTTAATGAAACTCACTAAATTCTCCCCATAGGGGCCACAAAAGAATTTATAGTTTAAGTTAGGATCAAGGGGGTAGGTATCCAATAAGCCAACTTGATCATACTTCATATTGAAACATAGAAGTTGTGTATTTAGGGAGCTTCAAATCCACCTATCAGCCCAAGGCAAAGAAAACCCGAGCGTGACAGAGACCCGATTAGGAGGGGGTTAGGCTTAGGCACAATGCATGTAGTATCAGTTGGGGCTACCTGACTCGACTAATACTCGGTATTTTTAGTTGATTACCAAGAATCCCAAGACTCAAACACTCACGTGGGATGATGGTTCTTTGTGGCCAAAAACTAGGGCATCCTTTACCCTATAGGTGATGGTGCAGGCAAGTTCTAGACCCTCTACCCTTACCTTGGTGGATTCTCTTCGACTGACTGGGGGCGTCGGCAGCTCTTACGGGACGTTGTGCCAGCACTCGCAAGAAATATTCTCAAGGCCCAGTTACTTTGAGAGTGTGAGGATGCATAGTTCTTCTAGGATTTTTAATATCACACACAAACAAACAAAAAAACATCTTTTTTGCTTGATTGATTACATAGATTAAGTTAAAGGGAAAAATCATTTCATTTTCGCTTTGTTTTATGTATGTGACCGTAAATTTGTTCTGATCATAGACTCTATCCTCTCAAAAACTTTTGAAAACCAAACCTGGACGACACTCGAATGGTCCGAATGGAACCTCAATGATTCAGGCATCTTTTGGACCTCCCCCCATTACACGGAGGGGTTCTAGGACTTTCGCCACTCAGGCGTCAAAGACAGAACACTTCCACCATCATTGGTTCGTCCTTCATTGGAGAAACCATATCTGGGAGCCCTAGTTGGTCTCCCAACACGACACCACACACCACTCCTCCCTTGACCCATAGGGGACAGAGGAGTGTGTCCCATTCGAGAAGCCAACTAAACACACATCTGGGTACGTCACAGACTAACCCTCGTTCTAACCAGAAATTTGTGTCTTCACACATTGCAATGGAGTCAACCTCCCAGTCACATTTCTTAGCGACATTGAATCTACATAATTTAACCAAGCTAACGAATGACGCCATTGCACAGGATCAGTCATGGCCTCCCATGCCCACAAAGCTCCCTTTGGATATACAAAAATTTGAACGCAAGGAAATGGAAGACCCAGGTAATCATGTAATGACCTTTCACCTGTGGTTCTCATTGAATAGTATCATCGACGACACTATTTGATTGAGGCTATTTCAATGCACTCTTATAGGAATAGTCATGAAATGGTATATGGAGCAACCTCATGCTTCCCATGGAACATTTAGTGCCCTCACTACCATGTTCCTCACTTACATTCAGCTTCCCATCCACCATGATTCGGGGATGGAATTATTGACTCATTTTAGACAAACCCTCGTTGTCCATATCTCTGACCATATTCATGAATGGAGGTAGCACCGAAGTTTATGTAAAGCTAAACTTGACGATCTGGTCCTCTTAGATTTATTCTTCAAAACTATGATGGCAGAGATTTCAAAGGATGTGGCGTAGTAATACCGCACGTCCGAAGAGGATGCAATCACTAAAGCCCAGAAACTTCAATTGATTTACACGCAGTCAGGATAAATTTACAACATCCTCCCTAACGCCCCGCACCTAAAAACTTATGAAGAATTTCCAGGCGTGTTGAGCTCTGCAGATGGATTAATTGGGCCAATGACCCAAGGTTACCTAGGTAGCACTAGTCCAAATCTCGGTTACGCACATAATTCTACCCATAACATATCTCAACCAATATTTCAAAGTCATCATGTGCCTCAGCAACATTTTACTAATAGGGCGCAAGCATATGACCAAGGAGGACCCTATCCTCTAGTCGAGGGGATCTAGTACGTAAAGAAACATTGATGGAAGAGCTCCCATCCAACGGCCACGTGCAAACAAGGGACAACATTATGGTCAGTCTCAAGCACATGACCCAGCTACGTAAACCAATGCACAGGTGAACTTTGTGCAGCTGTCCCAAAATCAACCACACTAGTATAACCAAGAGAACTACCCTCCTAACATGGTTAAAAAAAATAAATATAAAAATCCAAAAGGGAACACTGGACATGGGGGCATGAACCAACAACACCCACCATGATCCTAGGCTAGAGGCAACTCCAGCAGGAATCAGAACCAGGAGCCAAGAAATTCCCAATGGCAAGGAAAAAGGCCACCTCTGTGAGAAAACCATTCTTTTTCAATATGTGGTGAGTACGGGCACTATACTCACCACTGTACCGATCTCCTTGAGCTAAAAAATCTCTAGAGTAACCACAGACAAGGAACCCACTGTTATGTAAGAACCTTTCCCCCACCAAGGGATGGTGAACACTCAGCAACAAGACCCAGACGATTCCAGGAAAAGCAGCCATGAAATATACATGACTTGGGAAGAGATGTTTTTCCAAACACGGAACCGCAATTACGACACCCCACTAGACTCCACTACGTCAGGGGCTAGTACTAGTGCACTGACTCCACCTTTGACCATTTCAAGGATGCCTATAGAACCATATCCAAAGGATGGAAAAGGGACCTAATAGGAGAGTACGTAACTACTCCAAAGTGTCCCATAATTATAGTATCATGGATGATTAAGCTCAATCACCTATTGTTATGTCTGTATTGGAAGTACTACAGTCATTCCCAAAGCAACAGAAATACCGACCTTTTGCATTATGCGCTATCGACTATGCCGATACATACATGATGGCTTTCGACTTAGACAAAGCCACCCCTAGGCTTCCTTCGATGGTGGCCTTCTAGATACCAGTATCGGTCTAGAATATCACTATTCATTGATGTGTCATTAACAAGGGTGCTTTGACATGCATCATGTCAAAAAAAAATTGGCATAAGTTGGGTTCTCCCGAAATAAAACCCTCGATCATAACGCTTTGAGCGTACGACAGTCGCCCCTCGACCCCCGTTGGCCTCTACCAAAATTTCTTGATTTGATTAGCCGAAAATATGGTCCACATAGGTATTGAAGTCTTTGACACTCACTTGGATTAAAATATACTCTGGTGGATTTATATGTATGCCATGTCTGCCATAGCCTCCTTTATCTTCCGCGTTATGATGTTCCCCCACGAGGATCGCATCATTACTGTAGACCAGCTGACACACAACGAGAAGCGTCCCCTAACCAACACAGATGTAATGCTACCCTATGTAGATACAACTACAGATGTTTTTTCACGGTATCAAGAATATGGCCCTAGCCAATTCAACCCGTCGTCCGTTCTAGGGTCATCACTAGGAGATCCTCCTATCGTCCCTGAGGCATTGCCTAATGCCATAGGAGCTTTGGTGTGCATGATGTCCACGTCAAGAATCAAGGTTATTTAGGACATGGACTCAATCAGTAATGACACCGAGGCATCAGCCACAATAGCTTCTCTAGCGTACACCACCTCCAAAACCCCTTTCCTCTACCCCCCAGGTGGCTTCGTCTCCCAGCAAGTTTTGGCAACACTGGTGTTACCCAACATATCGTTGGCGTTCCCAGTTTTGCACCTCATTCCCCTTCCAGAATAGGAGCCACCAACGTTACTGCCATAGGGTTAAAGCCCCTACATCCCAAGGAGGCCCAAGCTACCTAAGAAACGGTCGAGACCACCCCCACAAAGGAAGTTCCCATTGCGAAACCAGTAATCATAGCCAAGAAAACCCCAAAGAAAGGAAAGAAGATGGTGACCCATGCCATTCAAAGGGAATCACCAGTCTGTTCCATATGCGATGTTATAGGCCACCCTACCAACATATGTCTGGAGTTGGATGAGTTAAAACCACTCCTTGGTTCCAAAGCAGACATCTCGACGCCGTGTTAATGTAAAAATAAACCTACGACCAAAGGTAAAGGCAAACAGCTGCGTACCAATCATGCATGCGCTCTCTGTGGAAACTATGGGCATTATAGCCACCATTTTGCCAAGATACCATGATATAGGGATGCCTTAGATGCGATCGAACGATCCTATCAAGAGGATCCCTCCACCAGGTCTATCAACGACAAGCCTCGTAGCATCCGATACTGACAAGAGTAACATAGGATTGTAGAAAGCCCCCCAGTAATGCCCATTATACGTTGTACACTATGAAATGAACGTGTCCACTCCCTCGAAGAGTGCGCAACCTTGTAGCTCATTCACAAATGGTATCCAATCAGAAGGTTTTACTATGTGGGGCTATGGGAAACATAATTGACATGACCATTATGTGCAGAAAATCACCTTTTGGAGGATTGTCACTACATACCTCACTTCCGACTAGCCCTTGCTAGTCTCTGCTCAACCATAGTCAGCCTTTCCCAAGAAGACAATATGGATGTTGAGTCCACAGATAGCTCCATGACCCAAGCAGATGAGATGAGCGAGTCCATCATGTTCTTGAGAGCCGAAGAACAACCCAGTAGGCAACCCCTATTTATCCCCAACCGCACTTCGCAGCATTGACCACCATGTACGTTATGCAAAAATAAGAACCATGTAGTTGTCCATTGCCCTGATTTAGTAGCCTGCTGGCGCTGGTTCCATATCAGACCTCAAATTGAAATCGACGGAACCTTCATATCAAGGATATTTTTCCTGATATGTCAAGTTAATCATTATGACAAACATTGTACTTATACCTCACAAATTTATTCCATTATTAACATGATTAATGCCATAGAGAAGAGACAGGATGATCTCCAGGAATGGCATAAAAGGTACATCGCCAAGTCAATGTCCCCACCCCCGTAGTGCTGTATCAATCCTGATAAGACAACACAACACCATAACATAACTTTGGCCGAGCCTAGGATAAAATGTAGCATATGTGATCTGAACGATCACCGAGTCAACGAATTCAGAGAACTCAAGCCCCTTGCAAAAAGTCTCTACATGCTCTCTTTTCTCCCCCAAAAAATTCTCTCCAATCAACAGAAGATCATGCACACTTATTGTCAAATTTTCTCACACTTTCATCATATTTTTAAGTGTGTATATCTCCCCAAGCTAAAAGTGGCACGAAATGCATTAAGACTACACTCCACCAAAGAAGAAGACATGTCTAAGCCAATGATACAGAAATGGAGACAGAAGACAACCTCTTCTACAACCGACCCTTTCCAAGAATCCACGTCAAGAACAATGAGTAGCATAGAATCCCACACCATCTACTCCATTGGCTCAGTGATACCATGCACCATCTGCACTGGCCAAAATCACGCACCACAGTCATGCCCATTAATGGAAACATTTAGGCACCCCTGCAGCAGACACAATTTCCACCTACTGGAAATCAACCATCCTAGTGGGGAACCCAACCTTGCGCCCATACATAATCCCATTAGAGAGATTCTACCCCCGCCAGATGTCGATGACAAAATCCACCATATATGATTTGTATCTTCTCATATTAACAATAATATTACTGCCTCACCCTTGTCCCCTGATTTCCACCATATTCTGGCCACAAAAACCAAGGTACTTTGCGCTTTTGCATGGATTTCCACAAGATCCCTAATTTTCATGCTGCCAGAAAACTCCTCAATGACACTGAGCCTCTAGAATAGCACCTAGTACAACTAGATCTTGTCGATGAAAATCGATGACAGTTTCTGCAGCACAACGAGGCCCACAGGAAAAGGTTCAAAGCATCATTCGACCGCCACATCACCCATCTCTCGTTCACCGAGGGAGAATTAGTCCTTTGCTATGATGACGCAAAGGAGGCCTTAGGGCTAGTAAAGTTTGAAACCTTGCAGAAAGGACCCTATATCCTCAAACACTACCTCTGATAGGGGGCATACATCATGAGGGAGCCAGATGGGACTTCCCTCACTAAACCCATCAACGGCCTTTACCTCAATAATTTCTACCCATAAGGGCCCCAATAGTCCTTTTCCTTAGAGTTATAGTACACAAAAAACCCACTCAAAATTTTTGACCCAAAAGACTTAGTTAAAGCACTCGAAGTATCACCATGGATCACCAAAACAAACCCTATTTCGGATTTGTTGATGGAGCATCAAGATGGTCCTGAAATTTAATCATTGCCGCCTAGGTCATCTACCACCCTGAACAATCACCACTATGCTCAAATGGTGTGTGTATTGGTTCAGCAACAAATAATCAGGTAGAATATGATGTCGTCATTGGACTTATGTGCGACACCCTCCATCATGGCATTGACCATATGCATATCTACGTCGATTCCTAGTTATTAGTATCTCAGCTAAACCAAACATTTGAGACTAGAGACACACACCTATTTATAAAATAATTGCGTGCCAAAAGATTAAGCAAAAAATTTGATTACATTGCATTTTCACATGTATCAAGGAATCAAAACAAAATAGGACATCACATAACTAACAATATCCTAAACTAGAATGCATGTCGAAAAAACCATCATACATAAAAACCAAAAATATAGGCATCCATCAGCATCACACAACACAAAAAGCTGAAACAGGTGATACATCATGCAGAGCCGCAAAAAATATCTCTCATATATATATCAAAAAATACGTGTATCTGAGTAGAAAATAGTATCGCTGGCCAACTCTCCAACCCAAATATACAAGAGTCATAAAAAATAATGGAAGAATCCTCATAACGGGTGCTTTCCCTGTGTACAAAACTGCTCTAGGGGGGTGCCCCCTTAGACAGAGCACCTGGACCTACCACTGCTTCTACGACCACCACCGGAGCTGATGTCACCACTGCGGTCTGCGATCACCACCCAATGTAGAGTGGGTCGATAATCCCTCTCACAGGCCATAATTGTCTCTAACCAAACCTCCTCAAAGTCGTCCATCAAAACCTCGAGCATACATACCCTGGGTCAAGCGGTCCACTCGACCTCTGAAGTCCTCAAGGGCATCCACCTGAGCTATTAGTACTACATTCCATGCCTCAGCTGCATAAACATGAGCTCACTCGGCTGCAACCTCTACTACCGTCGAGCTGCTACCCTCACCAGAAGAGCTAGCACCATCTCTGCCAAGTCCACCGGCACCACCATTCAGTCCACCTGCACCACATCCTCCCTGACCACCTCGAGGTCATAGCGGAGGATCGTGAACCACCAACTGAGCCATTAGGTGACCTACATCGCCAACATCTCCACAAGTAACCAAAATAATGTCATTTTCAATAGCGAAACACACGAGTACATAAATACTCAAGCAAATACAGAAATAGATGACACATACCTACATGTCCCCAAACATAACCGAAAGGGAGACCCATGTCTAGGTCGCCCCGAAAGTCCATCCCCGCATACAGGTATGGCAAGAACATCTATGGATTGGCCTCAAACCAGACCTCTATTGTGTTGTTCCAATAATGTCCCACCATGCCACCATCGCCTCACGGCATCACTGGAGCCCACCTCCTCATGTGTGGCTCACGCGGCCCCCCAATAGGCACCGACACCACTGGCCTCAGCAGTACCACCCTCTCATACATGATGCTGCATAAGATGATAGCGTATGCAAATGACATAGATCCACATTGTACCTTGTTCAATTGTGACACCATGCCATCAAATCAAAAGTGGGAGAAATCAAAAAAATGCCCGCCCCTCAATCTAGGTAAAACTCCAACCTGCGGGCTAGATGCTCAATGTAGAGCAACTGACCCTGCTAGTTGCATAATAATTGCGAGAGCACAATGCTCAGCCACATCTGTCACCGATGCAATGTTTATGCACCCCTCAGTAAGAGGTGCACCACAACAATGCCACCTCTGGGATCTGTCTAGGTTCACTCTCCCAGCAAGGAGTGGGTACCTTAGAGCCTCACCTTGAGGTAGTAACCTGGTCACAAAGTATATATCCATCTTCGGATGAATAATCAATTTCACCCCCGTAGCATGAACATGTTATGCCTCCTGCACCAATGTTGTATAATGTATCGTAATAAACGATCCTACGACTGCACGAACTCATTCTCAGCAAATTTCAGAAAGCCCCAGGCGACCAACTGATGATGTGCCTTAGCATTAGTAGCTAGAGCAGTCCAAATCTTGGGCCAGTCCCATTATCTCCACATGAACCTTCCAACAAGATAGGCACCCATCAGTATAGAGAAAAACATAAAAAACTGAAAAAAAATCAAAATTTTTCTGTCATAATGGCCTTTGCGTGCCTGTATTCTTCACAGGCGCGCCTTTGTGCACAAAAATAAGGGAACAGTTCGCCCTCATGTGCATGTCCCTTAGAACTATGCGCAAAGGAGGCGCTCTTTTTCCCAGATTGCTCGGGCAATCTAGGGAAAAAGTCACTCAAAGGTCATACAAACCTAATTTGTACGACCCCCGGCACCATCAAACTGAAGAAATTACAATGCAAGATGTCATGAAAGTTACCTGGGCATAATATCGCTAATCCCTGGTACACGGTCTGACTGCAATGACAAGAAAGGCTCTGCAAGCACCTCTGATCTCCCAAAACTTAACAAGTACAAATGAATAGGATTAGGGCCATAATCACATATTTATCTCCCTTTTCAAGAACTTCAGAGGTCCATAAAAGGAGATCAGAAGGTCCATTCTGCAAACCATAAGTTACACCATCATCAATATGCCATCATGAATGAAAGCGATGCCATACACTCGCTTTCCAGGAAAAATAAATTTTCAGCATCGGCAAGTATGCCCTCTCCCATCTTCCTTTTTAAAGCTCATGCCTTTCAATAACGCTTGATGAAAAGAAGATTCTTTCAATTGTGGTAGTTGCTTTTGCGAGAAGAACGGACAAACCATTCATAGCCCCACCTACTGAAGGTTCCAGAGTAGGTATCATTCTACCCCTAGCATGATAGAGTTCCACAAAACTTTTCATATCCTGACATCATTTCTCCATAAAAAATAAACTATAGGGTCCTCATATCTGACCATGTTTATCATCACCTCACCCTACACATGATAAACATTTGCATTGGTAGGTAGCGCCTCCCTTCCATGGCACTCGTCACCCAAAGTAGACTGTATATCACAGCACAAGTGACGCCATGGCCATATAATTTCAGTCTAGGAAGCACCTCATGCCCATCCATTCATCATGCATAAGGTCAATTTTACCATTCAAATTGAAACCCCCTTCCTAGATGACCAGATTGTACAAGCAGGTTGAAAGTGCACCTACGCGCATTGCATTTGGCC